>CADEHL010001160.1:406213-478713 GCA_902827135.1 Harpagifer antarcticus | reverse complement strand
TATCCGTAATGAGCTACCTCCATGCCTTACCACAGCATCTGGCACTATATCGGACAGGGCCACCATACTAAATTGTTTTAATTAGCATTTTGTGTCCTGTGGCTCCCTGTTTCATTCTGTCACTAATTCTGCTTCTGTGAACACCACAGTCGGTGACTCTGAACAATGTGGTCTGGAAAACCCTTTCAGTTTTACTGTTGATGTTGGTCGTGAAGTCTTAACCAAGCTAGATCCTAAAAAGCCGGCTGGTCCGGACAACGTAGAACCTTTCTTTTTAAAGATAGCTGCAGATTTTATTGCTCCTCCTCTCACTTCTCTTTTTAACCTCTCTCTCAGCACGAACAAAATCCCAAAAGTATGGAAGTCAGCGTATGTCCTGCCACTACTAAAAGGAGGGGAGGCCACTTTATTGAACAATTATAGACCCATCTCCAAATTGTCAGTTCTGGCTAAGGTTCTTGAAAGCCTAGTGAGTGAACAGGTGTTTTTATGTAACAATGACATCCTGTGTAAACATCAGTCAGGCTTCAGAAAGCAACACAGCACCATCACTGCCACAATGAAAGTGGTAAATGATATTACGAGTACTTTAGATAATAAGCAGAGTTGTGCAGCTCTATTTGTTGACCTATCCAAAGCTTTTGATACCGTTGATCATCGCATCTTAAAGCAGAGGCTAGTCAGTATTGGCATATCCAGCCATGCAGTAAGGTGGTTTGTGAACTACCTCTCTGAAAGGTCCCAATGTGTTCACTTTGATGGGCTGTCTTCTGAATGGTTGAACATCACTAATGGTGTACCACAAGGTTCAGTTTTAGGTCCGCTATTATTCTCTATCTATATTAATAGTTTAGGTGAAAATGTCGAAGGAGCAACCTTACATTTTTATGCGGACGATACCGTTATGTACTGTGCAGGTCCCTCGATTAACGAGGCTGTTGTTAAATTACAGGCTGTTTTTAACATTATTTAGACTCAGCTCTCTGAGCTTAAGCTTCTTTTAAAATGTTGAGAAAACCAAGGTAATGCTCTTTTCTAAAGCTAAAAACACACCAGAGGCTGCTTTGGATATTGTAACCACGCAAGGAATAAAACTTGAAGTGGTTACCTGTTACAAATACCTTGGTATCTGGCTTGATGATTGTCTCACTTTTAAACTTCATGTCAATAACCTGCTTAAAAAGCTGAGGGTTAGGCGAGGTTTCTTTTACAGGAACAAGTCCTGTTTCTCGCTTGAGGTCAGGAAAAGGCTAGTCACTGTGACCTTTTTACCTGTGCTGGACTATGGTGATTTGATCTATATGAATGCACCTGCCCATTACCTGAGCAAGTGAGATGCTGCGTATCACAGCACACTGAGATTTTTGACAAATTGTAAAGCACTTACTCATCACTGTACACCAAGGCGGTTTTGCCATCACTTACTGTACGGAGGCTCAGTCACTGGTACTTTTTCATTTACAAAGCCATGTTGGATAAACTACCATCTTCTATCTGCTCCCTGATCTCTCGGCGAATTGAAAGTACTTATTGCCTGAGATCGCATGCTGTGGTTTTATTAAATGTGCCAAGTGCTAGGACTGTCTTAGGGAGGAAAGCTTTTAGATGTGCAGCTCCACTAACTTGGAACAGTGTGGAAAATTACCAATCTAGTACCACTACATGTTTTTAAAGCTCGGTTGGATGCTACAAAATCAGATGCTGTTGGTACCTGTACATGTGGATAGATATGTAAATTGTAATCCCTGTAAATGTTGCTGTATGATGTCCTTTTGTTGTTCTGTTGTTTTTTTTTGTATGTCTTCATGTGGAACCTACTGCTGCAGGTCTCCCTTGAAAAAGAGATCATTGATCTCAATGGGATTTCACCTGGATAAATAAAGGTTTTGAATTGAATTGAATTTGTTTTTGTTGTCCATATTGTTGCTGTTGCATGCTAGTGTAGTGCTAGCAAGTGTATGCTGCATGCTATTCAACCCGTTTTGGCTCAAATGGCTAAGGTCTTATCTCAATCTGATTTCCTGGTTTAATTTGAAAGTATACCTCTTTTATCTGAGTTTATTTAACATGTACAGAGCACATTAATAAACATCTCTGTAAAGAGTTTAGCCAAGAGGGTAGTTTTCATCTATCGTCCCTGGACAGATGTTACAAGTCACCCTGAAAAACATATAATAACAAATCATTAAAAGCAATTCAACATAGATGCTTATATAAAACAATAAATAAAACATTTATTTAATACCTACATACCTTGAGTTCAGTGATCTAAAACAGCAGGCTTTTTTTCACAGCAGATATTTCACCTGTCGTAGTAAAAAAAGGCACAGGTGTGGATAACAACACTGATTATGTCTAACTTCATTCCAGCTGCTTCTGGTTCAGTTTCAGGGTCTTGTTATGTTGCATGTTGGCTCGCTGTCAAACTGCGATGACTTACGGGCACACTTTAATAGAACCAAGTCATGCAATTCAAATGCAAATTGCTTTATTTTCCGTGGGGAATTTCGTTTGTGCGGTGGACAAATGGGACATGTAAAACATGAAAAAATCTAATTCAGACACAAAAGCTTAGGATAGAAACAGGAGGACAAGCCGGGGGCCGTGATAGAGCCTGTTTGAGTCATTATTAAAATTGTATTAGCAACACCTGTGCTTTTCTTACAATAACAAGTTAAATGTCTGCTGTAATAATGGCATTATGGATGGCAAATGCTTATATTTAGACGTTAAAAAATACATATTTAAAGTTTCAAAGATGTGGGTTGTGTTCAGTGTAAGAACCAGGATCCTTGACAGTAAAATGACAGTAATAGAAAAGTTAAATAACAGAAAGTTTTGAGAATTTTAATTTGAGTTTAAGACACAGTGAGCAAATGTTTTGGAAAATAAGGACACTTTGTGTGGTTCCTTTCTTTTTTTAAACACTGTGAAAGGGTTAACACTTGGTGTAAGGGCTAATGTTAATATTAGGTTTGCATTAAGGATTCAGGGAATGCATTATATCAATTACGTGTGTCTTTTACCTTAGGACGATCTAGAGAAAGAAGCCAAGACAGTTGGTGGATTTACCAATTCTGGATTAGCCTACCTCACATAGAGGAGGACAACATTGCAACACAAGCATCATCTCATTTTAACATTACATTTTGTATCTAATTGATTTGTTCAAGTTTATTATTGAAGATGCTGTCCTGCGTACATTTAGTCTTTGATTATGCATGAGCAGCCCAGGGAAACAAAGTAGTATTAGCCTGTTTTAACTCATTACAACAACATTAACAGCATCAAAATAAAGGTAACATTGATATTCAAAAAGTACACAAAAATGACAAATTCTTGTATCAAAACCTCCGATAAATCAGAGTTAAAAAAATTGTCTTCAATGAATCAAAGACTGGTGAGTTGAGGCTGTTTTCCACATCTGTCAGAAACGTTCACAGCTGTTATTTATAGCTCACCTTATCTATCCCTGTTTCCTTTCCTCTCTCGCTCTGTCACAGATACTGGGATCACAGCAGCTCAGAGTCAAGTCACCAGCAGCCAGGAGAGGACCGAACCACCACAGACAGACAGAGACACCGTCTGATGTTCCCTGAGATCACATTTATAAACGCATCTGCCAGATGGATGTGATTCAGCTTGATGGAATCCTCTAACAACTGGAACGTCTGGAAAGTACACAGAGTTGTGAGCGAAAAATACACAGAGCAATTGTTACATGTTTGGGATTACAGATAATTAAACACACACCAAATGTATTTTGTAATATACAATGTATAAACAGAAAATGTTGTCTTTTCATTCAAGTAGAAGTTGCTGAAACTCTGTGTATGTTTTAAGAAAATGAAATCAGTATGTATCAAACATAGGACTTTGATTGACACTAACATAAGATAACATATTTTTTTGACGGTCCATTTACAATTAATGAGCCTTTTGTTGAATGTGGTTTTATGTTTTTTCTACCAAAGGACTTTTATTTGAATGTCAGGTATTCCAGGTCTGACATTAGAAAAAGGTCTTCACATGCAAAGTTGAATGTCACCAATGCTAAAGTTTGGGCATGGTTATTAGAGTCTGTCTGTGCTCTTCAACTTCGGGGGGAGATATAAGCAAATTCACTTTTCAAAACGGAGCCCCATTATTTTCAGAATGGTTAAGGTTGGTTAAGTTTTCCCTTTACAATGGATCTTGTTGCTTCACTGCACGACTTTAAAGACCAAGTGTTTGTAAGTAAAATGTTCTTTAACCTAACTTTTGTATGTCTCTGAAATCCTGAATTAAATCTCGCACAACTCATGTCCGTACTAAGGAGAAAGTGGACTGCAATGTTAAGATGTCACATGCTCAGTATAGTCGGAGGTTGCAGTCACATACATGATATCAAATCAAATCAAATCAGGTTTTATTTATATAGCACATTTTAAAAACGATTTTTGGTCAAAGTGCTGTACATGATAATACTTCAACTGGATCATTTGTCAGCTGGATGTGTGGAAGTGTGGTTTCCTTTATATTTCATAAGAATTAGATATCCCACTTGCCCTAAGCCCATATGGAATATAGCTGAAGTATTGCAGATAGAACAGGGGGCACACACAAGTATGTGGTGTCTTTGAACTTTTAACAAGTTGAATATCGCAAGAGATGCACACATATGTGTAAAATAAATCATATTGAAGAGATGTTATTTTTTCTTATTTTTTCTAAAATCCAGACTTTGACTATTGATTAAATATTATTTTTTAATCTAAAAATGTCAAAGGTTTACTGTTAGATAATTGCACAAGAGATATCCATACTAGATTTAAAGCTTTTAGACAATTTACAACAAATATTGTGGATATTTTAGACATCATAGGTCTAGTTTTGGGCACAGATGGGTACATATAAAGAATTGCAGGGTTCTTAACCGGAAAAGACAATAACAAGAGACATATCCTCTACCTTTAACCGTTTTGTGTTCGATCTGATTTATCTTGGGACTTATTTTGTGAACAACATATTGATCCTCTCTGTTGAAGTAGGTTTAAATCGGATCACCGCTAGATGTCGATGTGCTCTCTGATCCACTGATTCAGATGTATGATTGACAGCTGCACTTATCCCGCCCCTTTCAATTTACTGGCCAATCAGCGATTACGTTGCTTTGTTGTCGTACGTGCGCTGACAGCGGAACTGAACAACGAGAGGGGAGCCTGTCTGCCATAAACCAACACAATAAGGTACATTTAAAGACATACAGCCTTATTTGATCATTTTCACAGATGCATATACGTGTGTATTTTATTTTCCTATTATTTAGGTGGATACATGGTGTGATTTAAACCACTAGAACGGATTAAAATGAACTGAGGCCTAGCGTCAGCGGATAAGTGAAGCCTGGCAGTTGGTTAGCCGTTAGCAGCAGAGCTAGCATGACACACTGAGCTCGATGCAGCTAAGACGCATTTTAGAGAGAACTCTTACTATAAAAAACATATTCCTACGTGAAGCGAAATATATGTTGGTTATGTTGAGCACTTCATCTGTCATTTGCATTGATGTCTGGTGACATGCAAGGTGATTTAGCGGGGCAGCTAACGTTAGCGTTTATATAGGGACAATCATGGAGTTCAAATACTTGTATCACTTCAGAATCAGAATACATGTATTCGTCCTACAGAGGGGACATTTACATTGTCAATATTAATTATGAAGCATGCATCAAATATTCATAATCAAGTTTATTGCCAGTTACGTTTACACGGGAATTTGCTTTGGTGTCTGGTGGTGCAAACATTAACAATCTAAGAAAATAGGTAATAATTAAAGGTAAAAGTAGAAATTGCATAGTTTACAATTCACAAAATACACATCCAGTACCACTTACAATTGTGAGAGTACAGCCAGGTGATAGTATTGAAAGTGGAAGTGTATTGCACAGTTATTTACAGATGTATCACAGTATATACGTTGAATTGTCTAGCTAAGGGACATTACTTAATTCATTGATCACAACATCAAAGCGACTTAATGTTTTGATCATTTCAAAATGTAAGACAGTTATTGAAACAGTAAAGAGTGGATATCTATATCAATGTATTTAGCTAATATCTCAAGTCTCTGTCTATTCTTATTTGAGACTTTTTCCTTTTATCTGCTGTATTACTTAATACGTGAATAACTCAAAACTTTGTGAGACCCAATCTATTTCCTTAATTGTTTGATATAATATGAACTTTTCTGTGCAGAAGTCCTAATAATTGTCTCCTGGTGTGACATTATGTTTAATGATAATATTTAATTCAGAGATTGTCAGAGTAGAAATATATGCTCAACCATTATCAACTTATTTTAAATATTTCCCTACAACAATAGTAATCAATTTAAATTTACAATCATGTTATTGCCCTACTAAATGCTCTACACATAGAGACTTTTCATAAAAGTTTGGGTTATTTTCATTATAATAAGTATGAAACCTGATCGAACTAAAAACTATCTTTACATATTAGGGATGGGAACGATTAATCGAATATTCGTAATTATTATATATTTTTTGGGAGGGGTGCCTAAGTTGATTACATGTGATCAAATGGAATAATTCAATGTATACGACAGTGCCATAGCTAAGTGTGTTAGGTCTAAAGGTGTGTTTTGCTCCGCTCACTGGTCCCTCACAGCGGGTAGAGCTGCAGCTGCTGATCTCTCTCTCGCGTCCGGTTATACTTCACTCGCGTTTGTGTCCAAATCCATCAGATCTAGCTAGTTCTAGCCAATGATATGGCTGCTGCCCCTCCCTACACACAGATCACACAGATGCAAACCTCATCTTATGCCCAAATTCCAGCTGAGAGGGTCTTCTCTACAGCTGGCCTGATTGTGAATCGCCTCCGCACCCACCTCTCCCCTGAGTAGACATGCTCATATTCTCAAACAAGAATGAGTATTGAATAGCTGCATTCTGTGCATAGGCCCTGTTACAGGTTGTTGATCTCTGTTGTAATAGGGTTACGTTACCCTAACACGTTATGTTGTTCGTGTATGATCCCTCTTTAATTTAAAAACCAAGTTATGTTTTAAGCATGAAAGCTGTAGGCCTATAGCTATCAATAGTGATGCTCCGATCGCCAATTTCGGGGCCGATCACCGGAATCAGTATCGGCCGATACCGATCGCCGATCCGATCGAGTGGGCGGCGCCTAAATGGAAGATTTAAACTTTAAATCTTCCATTTAAAGTGATGTTTAAAACTCAGTTAATGCTCATTCACTGGAGTTTCCACAAACAACAATCAACTTAATTATTACATTTAAATGATGAACATTATTCAAGTTTACATTCACTTTGGATAATAACACGGGACAAATGAGCAGAAGCGCTCTCTTTTTCTCTCTCCCCCCTCTCCCTCTCCTGACAGCCTGTCAGTATCTCATGCAGCTCACTGATCCAGTAATGAGGGACCCGACAGTGAAGAATACATATATTTATAATGACTAGTTTAGCTTGTTCCAGAGGTAGATAAAATAGCTAAGTGTGTTAGGTCTAACTCTCGTGTGTTTCGCTGCGCTTACCGGTCCGGCGGGCGGAGCTGCAGGATTTCTGCTTCTCACACGTTGCATTCCGCTATTTTACTGTCTTTTTCGGACACCTTCAAATAATGCCAGACCGGTAAAGCCATTTTGGCGAGCTTGTTTTGCCGCACACAGAGAAAAGTGTCATGTATTTTACGTCATGCGATCGGCTCTCGCGATCGGCATGTTTAGAGAGCACCGATCGATCGGTAGAGAGTGAGTATCGGCCGATATCGATCGGTGATCGGTAGAGAGTGAGTATCGGCCGATATCGATCGGTGATCGATCAATCGATCGGAGCATCCCTAGCTATCAACTGTTCAAACTGTGATCACCAGCTCAATACATTTGACAAATTCAACTTGTTTTCTATACTTATTTGAACATGTATTTATTTTTATTTTTTTGCAAAGATTTTTCCCACATTTTCTTTTTTTTATAGGATGTGTACATTTTTGGGTTAATCAGTTAACCATTTTGGGGTCGAATATACATTTGCTTTCAAATTCCCATCCCTATTACATATGCATAGTGATGCTATTACTCTTCTTCTATTCAACACTTTTCTCAGGGAACCAAAATGCCTTTTCTTTACTTTTCTCTTTGTCGCATCACAGGACATTCTGTCACACCGATGGACACCATTACAAAATATGCCAAGTTTCGTACAACATCTTTATTATTTCATCTCTACTCTCTAAGGCAGGGGTGGCCAACCAGTCAGAGGTTAAGAGCCACATTTTTTCTATGTTACTGCAAAGAGCCACATCAAACAGTTTTTTGTTTTCTGGAGACAAGATTTCAACTTTCATTCATTTTGGTGGCATTGGGATATATATTTTTTAAATCCTCTGGAGCAGAGAGAGGAGCTGTGGATTATTGTTATTGATTAATGCATCAGTGTTTCTTAGGGTCAAAAACACTAAACTCACAACTTAAAATTAAAGCGTTTAGTTTATTTAATAAAAGAGCACATGTTCAATTTGAAAAGTGACAGTAATTATAGATTATTTGCAATTTGGTGCTATATATATATATATTTTAAAAACAAAATTATATATATTTTTTAAACACCTTGAATTTCAGGGGGGGCGCGGGGCTCCGTTGGCGGGGCGCAGCGCCCCTCCAAGACAATGGTAGGGGAAACACTGGATAGTGTTTAATCAACGATAGGTTCCCCCCCCCCCCCCCCCCCCCCCAAAGGTGATTGGTTCACTGCATCACAGGTATTATTGTGATTGGCTCTTGTGCCACATCAAAATTAGACGCGCTGTCATCCTCTCATACTGACACCACACATACACACGTAGGGAGAGCCGGGACGAAAGTAAAACGGGACAAAAGTAACGGAGCTATTTTATCCGAGCCCAAACAACTTTGACCGGCCAAATTACGTCAGAATGATCAGCATTCGATACTTAACAGACCTACTAAATATCAGGTTTAACTGTCAGGAGTAGCTAGTGTTGTCACGATACCAACATTTTGGTACTGATACCAAGTCAAGAATTGTGACTCCGATTCTTTTTCGATACTTTTCTTAAAAAAAGGGAAACAGTCTTAAATGTAATTATTGTGCTTTATTTCACATCAGAACCATAACACAAACTTTTAAACAATGAGAACAATAAATAAAATAAATGACTTCGTATTAAATCAAATTAATACATTTCTTACAGACAGGCCTCGTGGTGTCCGTAGGCTTGCCCTCACTGTCAGAGATATAGCTCAAATACTTCCAAATTTCGCTTCTGGCGTCTTTTCTGTCCTCAAGCCGAGGCACAGCGGCAGTTGCACTCCCACTTGCAGCCATGCTTCTGGTTTTCTCACATGCTCTGGCAGCTAGCGCGTGCACGAGAGAGGGGAGGGACTTAGAGCGTGCATGAGAGGGGAGGGACTGCAGGCACGGCTGCAGAGCAGGGAGAGGAAGCAGAGCGCTGAACACACACGGCTCTTATTAAAACGGCGCTTTCTCACCGGAGTACTTTTCCCCGTCATTCTTGAAGTACTGATACTAATGAAACGGAGGAATCGTAACGTTTTTAACGGCACCTGTCAAGTATCGGTACACCGTGCAACACTAGTCAGGAGTCAGTGTCTCTCCCCCAAACTCACACATAGGCTATACAATTCGATATGAACTGAAGAGCCGCATGAAACTAGGCAAAGAGCCGCATGCGGCTCGAGAGCCGCGGGTTGGCCACCCCTGCTCTAAGGTTATATTCTGAACATCAGAACCAACAGTGCTATTTAAAAAAAAAAAAAAATATTGGCTAATAGCCATCATAACATCATGTCACAAACGGAAATGTGAATAACAATGGATAGCTTGAAACATATTCAAAACAATTCATCCATAAAACTCATTAATTTTCATTAATAAAAACATTCAGTAAAGATAAACACATTCATTGTTAAGTAAAATTCAGTCACATCTGTAGTTTAACTCGAGTGGTGAAACAATGTCCACTAGCTCATACTGTAGCTTTTGGTGCTTGGGACTCGCATCATGTTTCTACATTCTTTCAGATCTCATTGAATAGTAACCAGTCATATTTGGTGAGCTGTGCAGCACGCTGGTTGGGCTCTGGCTCGGAGATGACACTGGCGATTTGTTCTCGGTAGAAAATGCAGTCTGGCTTATTAGGCCACTTAAATACATTTCTCTTTCCATGCTGAACCATGCAGTTGATTTCATTGTGGTCAAGAAGTAGCTTGGTGATTTGACCAACAAACAGTTTGTTCTCAGAGCTAACTATGACAAAGTTTCCCACAGTGTACTCTTCATTCTTCTCCATCAGTACTGGGACTCAGCATAGGTCTTCTGGATGCTGTCTGGCTGCAGGTGATCAGAATTTGCATTCGAAGAATCGTCCATCCTCATCTTAGTTTGTTTGAAGCATTCACACATCTCTGGGTATTGGCAGAAGCAGCTCAGATCCCTGTAGTAAATCTCTCCTGGACAGAAAGAAAGTATCTGGTGTGTTTTACGAAGCCCGGGGACTTTTGGAACTGATGGTGGCAACATTTCATTGAAGACATTAATGTCACTTTCATCAATCCATTTGAATCGGATGTTCTCGACTTCTCTGTTGATCAGAAATTCATAGAAGTCCTTCGGATTTTGTCTTTCCCCCCATGGACATGGTTGTCCGCCATCCATTTCACAGCTCCACCAACTCCATCAGGTGCACCCTTACCGTGGGCTGTCTCTGAGTAATTCCAAGTGATTTGCTTGAGCCCCCAAGTATAGGGTAAACTGCTGGGGAGGAAACAGTTTGCCCTATTTCGATACTGTGTGACTGGACCGTCACTTTACACATGGAGCGCGTCAATCTTTTGGACCGAGTTTTGCATCATTTCCTGTATTACAGGTTTGATATGGGCCCACGCAGCAGGGTTTCCCACACATAGACTATACTTGGGCGGGCCGCCCAGGTATATTAACGGTCGTCCAAGTATATTTCGCGATCCATTTAGTTTTTTTTTTTTTTTTTAAATAATTTATTTTCCTTTTTTTTTCTTTTCGTCCGTGATCACGACGCCATCTGCGATTGATTAACTTGTGGACAATGATCCCTCACTCTACGCCTCCTGTACCAAGTCCCGGACTGGCCATCGGGAGGACCGGGGGGTTTCCCGATGGCCAGGCCTGTTAAGTGGCCTGCCTCACACAGGGTGACTGGCTGTCTACATGATGTGGCCTGCCGACATGGCCACTGTCATACAGATCATAAATCAAAGCCCTTGATTGGTCTCTCTGTGTCATTCAAGCTCGGGATATCCTCAGCTCAGGTGAGGTAAAGGACTCTCTGAGTGTTTAGATAGTTAACTTAGTCTAAGTTCTCAGTGGGTCTCAAACGGTTTGGTCACCATTTATGTAAACACATATTTCCATTTGAGAGGGTAGTGATTAGTAAAATATGCATGAATAAAAAGTTAACTAGGTGAAAAAAGGTAAGATACACTTTTAAAGCTAAAACTAGTCTTTGCTGCTGCCTCAAAGAGGAGGGAGACAGGAGAGGCTGATTCAGGAGCATAGCATGCCTCCGGACCCCCCTAAAGGATTTGAGGTCCACCCCCACTTAAAATCACATTGATAGGTTCCTAAATACATTTACAATTTATTTTTTAAATAGTAATCCATGTCCATATGTTTATTTGTGGGTAGTAGATTTAAACTATAGGGCTATCATTATGGGCCCTGCCTGTACCTGTTCGCTCTGCCATCGCGTGAAGGGTCTGCTAACAAGCGACCAACAGAAAGGTTAATGTTGTTGCACCTCACCTCAAACACCCTTTTTCCTAGTACTCTCCTTTGATTGGAGCCATCTCATTGGGGGAATGTGTTGGTGTGCTGCATAAAACAGGTACTAGGACTTCATTGACCTCTTCATGGTCAGAAGGTTGATCATCAGCCTGAGGTGACTGTGGAGTTAGTTCAAGTATAGCCTTATTGGCCCGGTCCCTTGTCCCCTTAATGAAACATTTAATCGTTTAATCATTCTTGGTGGCATGTTACATTTACTTTCTGCATCTCTCTCTCTCAAGAGATCCTCTCTCCTCCTTGGATCTTCATTCAACCTCTCCCTGTACTTTCTTGTCCTATCCTTACTAGTCATCGTCTGCCTGTCTCTCATACCTTCCGCCTGGACCTCAAACTAAACAAATAGATCACAGTAGAAATGTTTTACTTTCCGTGCACTCAAATGGTTAGAAAACAGGGGGTGGGGGGGGGGGGAGATTCCAAAACGTGAAAAGAAATTACAAAAATAACTGCAATGGCCAATTTTCTTTTATATAAGTACTCTAAATTAATTTTAAAATGCATCTATCTACACTGTTGTTTCTTTTGATGTGAAATATTGTTTATTTTATTTAAATAAAAAGCAATGTTAATTTTGTTCAAAATGTGTTTAGTTAATTTAATAATATATGTATTTTTGAATCAAGTATTCATCTGTATTGTCTTCATTGTTAGTTTCCACATGCCTAAAACAACCTCAAGCTAAATCTAAAAGTTGATGGCTAAATAAGAGCGTTTGAGAAATTGTGCAAGGCATACAGTAATGGTCCGAATAGTCGATTAATCGTTTCATTAATCGATAGACAGGGGTAGACATTAAGGGTAAAAAGCCACCGGCCCTCCGGGCCGGTGGAATTGTATTGTCACTGGCCCCACCATTGTAACCACTGGCCCGGAGCATTCGTCCAAAAAAAAAAAATCGACTAATAATGAAGAAAATTAACACATTTGTTGCAATAGTAATTTATGCACTTACTACTTGTACTACAACATTTGAACAATCAGTTCTTCCTCATTTTCCTCAATTGTTCATATTTGGTTTATTAAAATAATGATATTGTGGTCATTGTTAAAAAATGTCTGGTATTATGAGTATTATTATTTGTATAATGCACTTTCTGCCTTCCTGTCATTAGGAGTTAGACATGTAATGGCTATAGATTAGATTAGATCCTTCATTATCCTAAACTGCTGGGACATTTCCCTAAAGCCAATACCTTTATATGTTCTGCTCTTCACTTGCTTGTCAGCATAGGTCGGCATTGATGTACAGAGCCGACAGAAGACCTTGTTTATATTGGCATCATATTGAGAGGTGCAGTGACGTGTCCTAAAACCAGGAAGTAAGCTGCTGGTTCCCTCGACAAAAAGTAATGGGATTTCTCCACAGGGTTTTGGAAAATAGCTGGAAATAAGGTCTGTGGAAAACAAACCTGTTTGATAAATGCACGTTTTGTTCTGCCGGATAATCTCCACATGTATACCCTACTTTTATAATTTTCGAATCATAAATCTAATCGATAGATTATAAAAGGGTTTTAGGACGCGTCACTGCACCACTAGAAGCCAACTCCATCGATCAAGCTGAAACTTTCTCTCCCTCTTCTTCTCATGCTCCCTGTCACTCTCCTTTAACTCCTCCAGTGACTTGCTTTTATTTGAAAATTATTTTTTGCTCGGCGCTTAGCCCGTTACCGCTGGTATTAAAAACATTTTGGCGAATGGTTAGGTGGCGCGATAGTCTGTCGTGAAGGAGCGCGCTCACGGGAGCCTGCTCAAACAGCTGTTTGCTTTTCACCCAACAACGACAAGCGACTCACGAAACGCTATGTTATAGCGTTAATAAACGAAACAATTTAACAAAATTGCTTCTCAAAATACCAATACCACAGGAAACTTTTTTTTTAAACAATATTTGTAGTGGCCCGAGCGGGCAAGTGGAAAGTACGTTATGCTGGCCCGGGGTGTATAAATAGTGCTTCCGGGCCAGCGGGCCAATTATAATGTCGAGCCCTGATAGATTAATCGATTATCAAATTAGTCGTTTGTTGCAGCCCTACTTTTAACAGTGTTTTTAGGCTGTATAGCATGAGTTTGTTATGATTGATCTACAGCAGAGTTCACACTGTTTGTGGTTGTTAACCGGTTGAATTTCCCCTCTTGGTTTTATAGAGATGAGCGCGCGGCAGAGAGAAGCGGAGAGGAAAGTGAGTGAGAGAATAATTAGCGATACAGGGAGAGAAGCGGAGAGGAATGTGAGTGAGAGAATAATTAGCGATACAGGGAGAGAAGCGGAGAGGAGAGTGAACAGGCGTGTTAGCGGCAGACAGGGAGAGACACATAATGACACATGGCACTCTCCAAGAAGAAGAAAGTGGACAGTGAGAACAGAGCTTTTAACCCTGAGTGGACTCGTTCATGTTCATCCTGCCCACTGGGAGCACAGAGCCAGTGTGTCTCATTTGTTCAGAGACCGTGGCGCTCATTAAAAGTGCCAAAACGCCACTATGAGACAAAACACAAAGTGTTTGACCAAACATTCCCTCTCAAGTCAGAACTGAGGTCAGAAAAAATAAGCAGTCTCAGAACCCAATATATGATCAGGCCACCAGGATCAACATTCAAACTAAATATCGTTCCAGGGCAGGCTAACCGAGGCTAACCAATGAGCTAACCGAGGCTAACCAATGAGTACCTGCATGTGTATGAGAATGGCCCTGACACCATTTCAGCCCAGATTTAAACTCTTGGCAGGACAAGCTCAATTCTCGCACTGAACAGAACAAAGTGAGTGAGGGACTGCAATATAAGAGGGAAAGAAAGAGAAACTTTAAAACTGTTCAATTGTTATGATGTGTAAAGACTGATATTGTTCTATAATCGTCTGAAACTGTTAAGTCATGATGTGAAACGGTTAACAAAGAAAAAGGGAAACTCAAGCTGCTGCTACACTTTATTTTATTTATCTAAGATTAAGCACTTTTAAGATGCACATATTTTCAAAAGCTATTTTATTTATTTTCTCTATTTTATTTGTAAATGCAACCTGAGAGGAACATTACACATATCCACAGTATTTACTGTCAATGTTAATTGACAATAAATATTGTTGTTTTTGAGTTGTACTTTCTTTATTTGATTGGCAGTCAGTTGATGACATGCAGACGTTGATAAAGCTCGAGGCTACTTCAATATATATCACACTAATTCATAAAGCAACTTAGACATTTTGATGTTCCGGACCTTTGCATGGGGACATTTTCTCTAACTGGACCTCGTTGAATTTGAGTTGAATACCCCTGGTCTACGGTAAGAGCCAGTCAGACTAGTCTTAGCTCAGCAGTTGGTACCCAGACTCGCCCACATTAATTTTAAGAGATGGCCTCGGGTAATAAAACCATTCTGATGCAACTGCAATACTTGTATCTGTAAGACTGAACTTCCTCTGTGTCCCAAGATGTGTCCACTGGGATTAACATATTTTAAAATAGCAACAGGACAGCTCCTCACATTGAAACATTTGACAGTTTGGCACTTTTCAACTTGAAGAAAGGAACACATGAGTAGAAACAGACTGACATCCTCTGTTTTGACGTGTGGATTACAGAGCCAGAGTCAGGCCAAAGGACCAATCACTGAATGGTCCTGTTTTTTTATTCTTCCGGGATTCGCTTTCTTTTCGAGACATAGGCAGATTCCTGTTACTGCTTAGGTCATTATTCTGGAGAGTGCTTTAGCATCCTGTCTCAATTCAGGGAAATGGTTTTGATGAATATCCATGCCCTGCTTTGCAGTCGTTACGATTGTTGCCTGCATTTCTGCTACCTAGTGCAGCTTCTCCTCTGCTATCTGAGCCGCTCTCCAGTTAATTGTGGGTCAAGTGCTTCAGTCGAGAGCACTTCACAGTTAGACGTATAAAGAAAAAAGGAGTTTTGTTCACTCAATTCTATGTCCTTTCAGCTGGCCACAAGTAGCTAGATTGGGTTTTTTTCGAGAGGATAAAAAGACTTCTACATCGTGTGGAAACCTAGGGTTCATTAATATAGCTTTGCCGTTCTTAGGTATTCATGAACGCTTATGAGAGGTGTTCTCTAGTAACCATTCCTCAGACGACTGAGTGGTTAGAAACATTATTACCTCGACTTTTATCCACACTTTCTACACACCTCTGCTGCTATTATGTGATATGATTCAGTACTTTGTGTTACTTGCTCTAGGGCTGCATAATATGGAACAAAAACTGCAATTGCAATATGTGTTGATATATGGAGAGGAAATTATCTATCGGAAACATTATCATTGAAAAGCGTTTTGTTTTTTAAAGGATGTGTACCAAACAAGGAGATTTTATTATGTCTGTTTAATTTCTTAGCAGCTCCACAACTCGTCATTCGGATATGTTTAAATAATTTACCTTCAGTGATATTGCACTAGTCTATATTACGATTTTCATACATTTGGTTAAAAAGACTTCTACATCGTGTGGAGACCTAGGGTTTGTTAATATAGCTTTGCCGTTCTTACAGATAAAAAAGCTCATGACGGGTGTTCTCTAGTAACCATTCCTCAGATGGCAGGGCCAAAGCGGTTAGAAACATTATTACCTCGACTTTTATCCACACTTTCTAAACACCTCTGCTGCTACTATGCGTTATTCTTCAGTACTTTGTGTCACTTGCTCTAGGTCGCATGATATGGGGGGAAATGCGCATTGCGTTTTAAAAATCTTATATATTTTTTGTGAAAGGCTATTTGTTTAAAAGGATGTGTACCAAGCAAGGAGATTTTATAATACTTAATTCAGATTTGTTGTATATATTTGACCTTTACCAATGATATTGCACTAGTTTATACAGTATTACGATTTATATACATTTGGATTGATTGATTGTACACACCTGCTAACCTCTGTGTCTCTCTGTGTCCTCTGTCTTCAGATGGAGGTGGAGCAGCTCCTGTCTCTGTCCGGCCCCGCTCTGGCCCAGGCTGTCAGCTCTCTGCTGGAGAGCCCCGGCCTCTACGTCTTCTCTGACATCCTGGAGCTGCCTAATGTCAGAGAGGTAATCACGCTCTCTCTCTCTCACACTACATCTTCCTCACCCTTTGTGTCGTCTGAGACCTTTTCAGACCTGGCATGAAATAAAATCCATCTCAATCAAACACAAGAAAGTCAATCTCACAGGTGTTAATGTATCGGCAGAATCTAATCAAACATGTATCGAGAGGGGCCAGTGCAGCATCGATTGAAGTATTTCCTCCCCACATTGAACAACATTAATCATCAATGCATGTGGAAGTGTGTATATTAATGCACTAATGACGTAATCTAGGTCACGACTCACCAATTATCACATCCGTATTTAGAAAATACTTGGCGTGAAGCAGCTTTCAAACGGTACATTATCAACCTATTATGTATTTTGTACGCAAAACCTTCAAGAGAATACGCAGTTTCCACCTTATTTTAGGAGTGAAACGCTGCTGTTACACAACAGTACGGATGTTCTGCGTCATTGCTCCATTCTTTAAGCAAAGGATAAAAGAGAAATCCAGACCAGGGGGGATATTTACTTAACATTGTGCGCCTTTTAATGCAGTGAACGGTGAAATTGCTTTTGTTTTCATTTACTTAAGGACCACAGCAAAGTTTAGTGCAGATAAAATAGAAGACGAGAGGAATGCGTGCGGACGACTTTCCTTCAACACAAAGCTTTACAGCTCAGTTTCCCTCTGAGGTTTCTGCCTCAATGTTTCTGTCTGACATTCAGTGACCTTTAAGGTTATTTGTTTACTTCAGTTATCTAGTCCAAGAGGTTTTAAAGGTAAATACATCCCCCATTTAGCTTTCCCAACTCATTCTGTCACTGATCTTGAGTTGAGCTTTTTATTTATATCGCGCTTCTCCCAAACTTAAAGACGCTTTACAGTCGGTGGGAGGGTAGACAAACAAGGACAGGCAAGAACAAACAACAAAACAAAAGATCATAATAAATTAATAAAACAAATCAAATAAGATAAACAGAAAGGGCAGTCATGAGGAAGTTGATTGAGGGGGCGCGGGGGGGGGGCTTATGGATATACAGAGTTGAAGAGATGAGTCTTGAGGCGGGACTGGAACAGGGTGAGGGACTCAGACTCACAGAGGTCTTGGGGGCTGCCACAGAGAAGGCTCTGTCCCCAAAGCTCCGGAGTTTGGCCTTGGGGGTGGAAAGCAAACCGGCGGAGGTGGATCTGAGGGACCGGGGGGGTTGGTAGAGGATGAGGAGATCAGTGAGGTAGGGGGGGGGGGGGCAGATAAGATGGTTGAGGGCTTTGTAAGTGAGGACCAGGAGTTTGTAATGGATGCGGTGTGAGACGGGAAGCCAGTGGAGTTCTTTGAGGACCGGGGTGATGTGATGCCATGATTTGGTGTGGGTGAGGAGTCTGGCGGCTGCGTTCTGGACACGCTGGAGTCTATTGAGGGAGGTGGTGCTGATGCCGTGAGTTGCAATAGTCAAGGCGGGAGGAGATGAAGGCGTGAATGGGTCGCTCAGCTGCAGGGCGGGTGAGAGAGGGACGGAGTTTGGCAATATTTTGCGGAGGTGGAAAAATGAGATTTTAACAACTTGGCGGATGTCGGGCTCGAGGGAGAGAGTGGGGTCAAATATTACTCCAAGGTTGCGTGCCTGGGTGGATGGGGAAGCAGCATATCCTGACATACAGTCATCCTTTTTCGGGGAGACTTATAAATGCATTCAAAAGTGTCTTAATCCATATAATCTTTGTGACTCAACAGCAGAGATTCTACTCTTTAAACTCAACACATCATAATGCGATATATATTGGACATATACTATATATATGGTAATCTTATCTTAACGTAAATACTCCCCTGGTGTTCACTGTAAGAGCTGCAGCAGAGAATATAAATCAATACGTTACATTACGAAAGTCTTGCTAAATGGATTCAGTCAGCCAAAAGGGAACACAATGAAAGTGAGTCCCTTGTTGAATACCGAGCAGAGATCTGAAGTCTGATTAGGATCACTGCAGACAGACGTCAGTGTGAATATAACCCCTCTCAAAACAAGTGTCTGACTATAAGCACACTTCATGCAGTCCATCTCTTTTACTCTCTCTCAGAAGGACCTCTCCTCAAAGATAAAATGCAGCTGTGTAGTTTTCTAAGTCGAGTCTCTTCTCATTACTTCATCTTCTCTTCTCTCCCCTCATCTCCCCTCTCCACCACAGATGGAGAATGGCCCTCATGCACCGATGTACCAGCTCCTCAACCTGTTCGCTTATGGAACCTACTGCGACTACAAAGGTATTGCAGTGGCAGCCAAGTGTAAATAAGTAATAGGGCGTCCCTGCGACTCGTTTTATTAGGAGCTGTATTTCTTTGTGAATAGCCTCACCTGAGACACCGCAGGCATGTTGTTCACAAAGTTCCTCAAGTGCTTTTATCTGTTTTTGGGAAGCTTTTCTTATCATTAAGCGTTCTGATTGGATGACCGTCTTCTGTTCCTGGCATAATTAGACATCTTTTGTGACTTAATTTTCCGTCTGTGTAACGCTTCAACAAGAAGTGGAATTTTAATGATGTCTAATTTAATGCCGAACATCAACCAATAGCCTGAAAAGAGGATGTAGCCTACTTTACTGTTCCCTTCCCTTTGGAGTCGCGCCGACAGGGAGCACATTTACTTTCATAGCACTGCTTTGTGCAGCCTTGGAGGAGCTGTCAGAGCTGCCGTCTCCCAGGGTGTGGGTCTCGTCACCAGGGGAGCAGGAGAGAGAGGCGCTGGAGACCCACTTCCTCCCTGACTCTGTTCTCTGGCTGCTTAAAGAGCTCCACACTCACCTGCGGGTCCCAGCTTCACATTACACTTCAGAGTAACAATAAGCACTGCCTCCATTTTGTGACTGTTTGACCCTCTCTGTCTCTCTCTCTCTCTCTCTCTCTCTCTCTCTTCCTCTCTCTCTCTCTCTCTCTCTCTCTCTCTCTCTCTCTTCTCTCTGTCTCTCTCTCTCTCTGTCTTCTCTCTCTCTCTCTGTCTGTGTCTCTCTCTCTGCTCTCTCTCTCTGTGTCTCTCTCTCTCTGTCTGTGTCTCTCTCTCTGTGTCTCTCTCTCTGTCTGTGTCTCTCTCTCTGTGTCTCTCTCTCGCTGTCTGTGTCTCTCTCTCTCTGTGTCTCTGTCTGTGTCTCTCTCTCTGTGTCTCTCTCTGTGTCTCTCTCTGTGTCTCTGTCTGTGTCTCTGTGTCTCTCTCTCTGTCTCTCTCTGTGTCTCTCTCTCTGTCTTTGTCTCTCTCTGTGTCTCTCTGTCCTGTGTCTCTCTCTCTCTCTCTGTCTCTCTCTGTGTCTCTCTCTCTGTCTCTCTATGTGTCTCTCTCTCTCTCTCTGTGTCTCTCTCTCTGTCTGTGTCTCTCTCTGTCTCTGTGTCTCTCTCTCTGTCTGTGTCTCTCTCTCTCTGTGTCTCTCTCTCTCTGTGTGTCTCTGTCTCTCTCTCTCTCTCTCTCTCTCTCTCTCTCTCTCTCTCTCTCTCTGTGTCTCTCTCTCTGTCTGTGTGTGTGTGTGTGTGTGTGTCTCTCTCTCTCTCTCTCTCTCTGTCTCTCTCTGTCTCCCTGCTGTAGAGAGAGCCGCCTCCCTTCCTGAGTTGACCCCCGCTCAGAGAAACAAACTCCGCCATCTGTCCATCATCAGCCTGGCGTCCAACCTCAAGGTACTGCTTCGTTCTTCTCTCTGTGCGAAGTGTAGATAGAGCTGTTGTTTTAAAAGCAGCCACCACATTGCTGCAGGCTTCATAAAGCAAGTTTATAATGATGTGTTAACAATTCCGCACATAATCCATTTTTTCCCCCGAGGTTCATGTGAGGTTTTCTGTGACTTGTAGCTTCTGGCTGTTGTTATATCGACTAAATTATAATCACAGAAACATGAATTTCAGTGTCAATTCTCAACAAAGTTACCAGCACAGTCACTTCAGTTTAGACTTCCCACCCCTCCCCTGTCTCTCCGTGTGTTAGATGAAGTATTCATGTGCTCTTATTAAGGCACCTCTGATCACACCTTTCAACCATCCTGCACACGTCTGCATGCCCTTTTCTCTCTCTGCTCCTCGTTAATAATGCATTCATTATTCTCACCAGCTCTTTTTTTAACTTAATATCATGTTCTACTCCTCCCTTCCCTCCTGCCCTTGTTATCCTGTCACTGCTTTACCTTCATGTGGGCTTGAACTCCCTAATTGCCCAGTGGAGGATTGTTAAACTTAAAACCTCCCCTTTGCTCTTGCAGTGACATTTAGATAAATAGGCGTACGTTATTGTCATTTTCAATCAAATCTTTGAAGTGGAATCAAATGTCTTTTGTAAAGTCCCTTTTATGGCTTGTTCCCCCCTCAGTGCCTGCCGTACTCTCTGCTCCTGCAGCAGCTGGAGCTGAAGAACGTGCGCGAGCTGGAGGACCTGCTGATCGACGCCGTGTACTGCGACATCATCCAGGGCAAACTGGACCAGAGGAACCAGCAGGTGGAGGTGGACTGCAGCGTGGGGCGGGACCTCGGCCCCAACGAGCTCCCAAACATCGTCAACACGCTGCAGGAGTGGTCAGTGTCTCCTATGTGTGCACGTGCTTCATATCAGAGTCCTGCATAGGTCCAGTTTTAAAAACCTGTACCTGAACAGATCCCCACTAGAAAATGCATTTCCTGCAGAAAATGCGTGCGAATGCTGTAAACTGTGAACATCTATGGCTGAATTTAGCTGAAAATGCAGAAAAAGCTGAATGTGTTATTAGCTGAATGGTAGCTGCTTTTAGCTAAACAAATGCAGAAAAAGCTTAATATTTAAAAGAAAAGGTTTAAAAAAAGGTATGAACAACAACATGTATAGCCTTGATGTGCTGAAATAGCTGAATAATGTAATAGTTGAATGGGTTCTGCAGCTGAAAATAGGCTGAAGGAGTTAAATATCAGATGTAAGTAGTAGTGAATGAATTTGTATTAAGATGAGAAAAGAAAGTAAAAAGGCTTGGGAAACTTTTGAACTAACTTGATGGTGAATGATCTGTCGCCATGGCAACGGCATTTGATGACATCCCATAATACTCTTAGATGTGTTGATGGCTGCATTGTTACCAAACCTGTGAAGTTTTGGGCAATTTCGAGTATTTTCACTGAAGTTATGAGAAAACCGGGTTTCATGGTGAGCATTGTGTTGCCATGGCAACGGCATTTGAAGAAATCTCAAAACTGTCACACAGATGTCTTCACAGCTGGACTGTTAGCACACATGTGAAGTTTGAGCACTCTTTGAACATTTGCATAGGAGTTATAGTGACATCATATTTTATGGCGAGGGATGCGTTTCCATGGAAACGGCATATGGTGAGATCTCAGATTTGGCGTAGAGCTGTTGAGGAATGGACCGGTGATATACAAGTGAAGATTGGGGGACGAATGGACCGTGTCCATTGGACTTATAGCGACATCATGTTTTATGGCGAGGGATGCGTTTCCATGGAAACGGCATATGGTGAGATCTCAGATTTGGCGTAGAGCTCTTGAAGCATGGACCGCTGATATACAAGTGAAGATTGGGGGACGATTGGACCGTGTCCATTGGACTTACAGCCTCATCGTGTTTCATGGCGAGTGGTCTGTCGCCATGGCAACGACATTTGATGACACCCCATACTACGCTTAGATGCATGGATAGCTGCATCGTTATCAAACCTGTGAAGTTCTGGGCTGTTTGGAGTATTTTCACTGAAGAATTTGAAGAAATCTCCAAACTGTCCCGAAGATGTCTTCACAGCTGGACGGTTGAAGTCTGCTGCATGTCAGTTGGAGTGATGACATCATCGTCTCTCATTACACAGGTGTTTATATTTGAGCTAACGAGCTCTGTAGAGATCACAGGTTTCCATTGTTCTGAATGAACCTCTTACATGTGAACGCTTTGTGGAAGAACCGTAACAGATATCTGAAATTTCAAAACGTGAAGCATGTCAAGGAAGTTGAGTATCTGAAGTGTAATTTTTGTGTACTTTCGGGTTAATAATGTGGCCTTTTTGGCAGTTTAACTAAAGGTGTGCGGCTGCTACCGTGAGGAAATATCTGCCTGAAATTACAATGGGCTTCAATGGAGGAATGTTGAACGTTTTTGTCACTTCATGCCCTCAAGAGGCATTTTGTTTAATATTTTTTCTTATTTTTATTTTATTTTTCAACCTAAGAGAGGTTTTCCTATGTTTTTCATGAAAAAATATGTCTGAGGAGTGTAGGGTTTGGGAATTATGGCAAGTTTAAAACATTTTTGGGGGAGAATTTCAGGCACTGCTGCACTCTGTTTTGAGATCAAAGCACTCTAGACTTAACGAGCTGCTCCCATCCACTCTAATGTTAACATCTGAAAAAGGCCTCTCTACCAAGCTCCAAACTAAATTCAATATCTCAAAAAGTTTAAAAGATATCAAAATGAAAAGTCAAGTTTGAATAGCTGAAGGTATTGTGGTCATTTGAAAGTTGGAATGAAGTGTCTAGCTGAAAGTATGTGGAAGGAGTAGCATTTGGCTGAATAGTTTAATATTTGAATGGTTTCTGTAACTAAAAATAAGCTGAAGTTATGGAGTGCCAAAGTATTGGCTGAAATTATAATAATAAGGGGAAGAATAAAGATTTGAAGTACTATAGTGTGAATGCTGTAAACAGCATTCACACTAATTAGCCCTAGCACTAGCATGAGCACTGGCTATTCTTCCTGGGGTCCTCACACACACAAAACATACATAAACATATAAAACGTAGTCCTGAGTGCCGCAAGACTAAGTCTTCAACTCGGAATTGAGTTAGCATTTTAGAAAATGCGGGGTCCCTTGTGTCGAAAGCAAAGTTGTTTTAAATTAGGTTTAGGTTAGATGCCTGAAATGAGATCTTTGGTAAACACAAGCTTAAGAGATTTTTAGATTTGGTTCTACATCATAAAATACTAATCTGGTGAATTCCAATCAAGACAAAGTCATCTCTGTGTTCGATCACAGTGTCCGGGATGGCGTGTACTAAAGCTGTCGTTTTTAAGACATTAAAATCTTCTGTTGAGATTTTCTAGTGAAGCTTGGATTGTCCAGCAGGGGCTCAGTCAGTAGAGGCTTGGACTGGGAGCTGGTTCAAGTCCCCGACCAGACCTAATATATGGAGTGTCTCTGTCTCTGTCTCTCTCCTGTCTGTCTCTGTCTCTCTCTCTCTGTCTCTCTCCTGTCTGTCTCTGTCTCTCTCCTGTCTGTCTCTCTCCTGTCTCTGTCTCTCTCCTGTCTGTCTCTGTGTCTGTCTCTCTCTCTGTCTCTCTCCTGTCTGTCTCTGTCTCTCTCTCTCTCTGTCTCTCTCCTGTCTGTCTCTGTGTCTGTCTGTCTCTCTGTCTCTCTCTTGTCTGTCTCTGCCTCTGTCTCTCTCCTGCCTGTCTCTCTCCTGTCTCTGTCTCTCTCCTGTCTGTCTCTGTGTCTGTCTCTCTCTCTCTATCTCTCTCCTGTCTGTCTCTGTCTCTCTCTCTCTGTCTCTCTCCTGTCTGTCTCTGTGTCTGTCTGTCTGTCTCTCTCTCTCTGTCTCTCTCCTGTCTGTCTCTGTCTCTCTCTCTCTCTGTCTCTCTCCTGTCTGTCTCTGTGGCTGTCTCTCTCTCTCTGTCTCTCTTCTGTCTGTCTCTCTCTCTCTGTCTCTCTCCTGTCTGTCTCTGTCTCTCTCCTGTCTGTCTCTGTGTCTGTCTCTCTCTCTCTCTCTGTCTCTCTCCTGTCTGTCTCTGTCTCTCTCTCTCTCTGTCTCTCTCCTGTCTGTCTCTGTCTCTCTCCTGTCTGTCTCTCTGTCTGTCTCTCTCTGTCTGTCTCTCTCCTGTCTGTCTCTCTCCTCTCTCTCTCTCCTGTCTCTCTCTCTCGCTACTTGGAGAGGTCCTAGTTCACCTCCTGCCCTGCCGTGGTGCCCTTAGGCGCATTCACACTGCGGTACTTTCCCCACAAAGGTTCATGAGAACTCTTTTATCGCGTTCACACCAAAAAGAGCCGGTACTAAAATTAGTTCATGAGAACCTTTTTACCCCCTCGAAAGTCCCTGCTAGAGAGCAGGGACTTTCGAGCGGCTCTTTTGTGAGAAAAGAGCTATATTTCTGATTGGCTGGGCGGATTGCAAACCACGCCCCATAAAACTTCCAAAAAGTTTTGTGAAGCCGCCATTTTATTATCCTCGCATTAGCATTATTAGTATTAGCATTAGCCCAGTGCAGAAACGCCCAGAGACTAACGTATGGCAAAATAAAACATGGGAGCGGTGGAGATGAGGAGGTGTCGGCGTTCTGGCGATTTACTCGGAAGGCTTCAGTAGAAGCTGCTGGGAGTCCCAGCAGCTTCTACTGAAGCCAGTCCCCAACTCCGGGGACTTCCGGCCGGGGACTGTGGGCGGCAGTATACGCCGTGAAGTTGTTTGTAGCCTGCCAGTAAACCCAAAGCAGAAGAAGAAGAAGAAGAAGTGACGTCAGCGGCTTCATTTGCCTAATCCACCCCCAGGGACTTTTTCCGGTGTGAACGCGATCTGTACTTAGTTCATGAGAACTAAAGAGTTCGCATGAACTAAGTTCACATGAACCTTTGTGGGAAAAGTACTGCGGTGTGAATGCGCCTCTTGAGCAAGGCACCGGACACCCCCCCTTCCCCCCTCACTCCCATTGCTCCCATTGCTCCCCGGGCGCTGTACAATAGCTGCCCACTAGTACTAGACTCCTGGTGCTAGGATGGGTCAAATGCAGAGAAGACATGTCGCTGTGTGCTCTGCATGTGAGACCATTCAAGAGGGATCATCTCTCCCCATTCTAATTCTTATTGTCTTATTTTTTTATCACGGAAAAAATATGATTTTGTGTTATTGTGCTTCTATAAATGCTGTTAGATCACCAGTTTAATAATAGCACTCCAAGAAGAAAAGCAACATCCTTTGTACGATAAAAACTTTTGGGAATTGATTTCAGGAATACGTTTTGTCTTTTGCTTTCTTAAAGAGATGAGGAGAGAAATGGTGGGAAGTGGACTATTCAGGGTGTCCGCGGGGTCTTTGTTGATAAATCAATTTAGCGAAAATTAAGGCTATTAAAAATATTAAACGGCATTTTCCAAGGTGTTACAATTTGTAGCTTGTTTTCAATAAGTATATAAAGTGTCCAGAGAGGTTGTGTTCTACAGTCTGCCTGAGTGTAATCATGGCGTAGGTGTGTAGTGTGATTCTGTGTAGTTTATTGATGGCATCCCGTTGGATTTGACGTCATCTGAACAGGACGTCGCACGCTCACTGCTTGATAGCGTGAAGGTCCGTTTACGCCGGTTGCTAAGCAACATCGTTATGGGGAAATGCAAGTCTGCGTCCAAATGGTTGGAAGATAAGGAGGAAGGACAATCAATACTGTATATAGTCAATGTGAGGTAAAGTGTGTCGCCAAGGTAACCGGTTAGAACTCCAAGTGGCGATGAGGTCTTCAAATGTATGGAAAGGGTCTTAAAAGGTCTCACATCTGACTTCAGGATTCCTGCTTATACCTGCTTATTTATATATATATATGCTTATTCCTGCTTATACCCTGATAAAGCACGCAATATTTGTGGGATTTATAATAATAACTTAAATGTCAATGTTATGAATAAAACGTTATCCTTTTCAAGCACAATGAGTGTCAAGCAGGCTAACACAATACAACCCAGCTTATTTAAGATGTTAAGAATATTATCTTTTCCCTCTACAACAGCATATGTGTGTTCTCACCTGCTTCCCGTCGGCTTCCAGTTCATTTGTAACACTGAATTGATATCGATATATATTTCTCCTGTTCCACGACTCTCTTGCGGATACAGGACCCTGTAGATGATTTATTGCGTCTCGATTACTGTTGTTCTGCCTCCTCACATTGGGCTCCCTTCTCTCTCTCTCTCTCTCAGGTGCACGGGCTGCGAGGCGGTGCTGTGTGGGATTGAGGAGCAGGTCTCCAGGGCAAACCAATACAGAGAGAGCCAGTTAAAGGTCAAAGTCCAAGTGGAGACGGAGGTTAGTTTCCTCATCTCTGCAGCCTGCGGTGCTTCCACTCTTTCCACCACTGTAAATGTGACTCTTTCCTCTTCAGCGTCTCAGGCTTCCCGCTACTTGTGGTCTTTCAGTTTCCCCCTCACTGCATAGCTTCCTTTTACATCTGGTTCGGGGCTGAACTGGTGTTTATACATCTTACATTTGATATAAACATCTTGCTGTAAGAGTGTATGCTCAAGACTTTGAAATTGTTAACTTCTCCTTTAACCTTTGTGTTGTTTTCCTATCAACTGTGCAATTTCTGTTTCAATATTGACTGGTCTGAATGTTTATAAAGCATATGGTACATTTAAAGAACAGACCCATAATTACGTGAAAGTATTGATCATAAAATTGCAGATAATGTAGTATGGAACCGTGTTTTTAATGTAGTATGGAACCGTGTTTTTAATGTAGTATGGAACCGTGTTTTTTCACACCTTATTCCGTCATAAAAACGTTGAGAAACAGGAAGGTTAAACCAACATCCTTTCCCTTGTATATTTTTTTATTTTGAACAAGTCTTCCCTTTCCCCTCAGGTCTCAAACCTACAGAAAACGTTAAAAGCCAGCGCCGCCTCCCCGTCGTCAGGCCCCGCCCCCGCTGGAGCCGCATCCAATCAGGACGCAGACCAGCCTGCAGAGCCACGAGACCCCGCCTCCTCTCAGGAACCACGACAACCAGGCAAAAAAAGTTCCAAAGTGAAGGGGTGAGTGCCGCGCCGGCCCCTTCGTGCGTTGAGCTCTCTCTGGATGTTATGGCTTTTTAAACGCAGAGGAATTGCATTCATAAAGCATGGGCAAACGTTTCCTAAATTGAACACGTAAAGTTTGTTTGGCCAATAATGTACTGACATGTTTGATTCAGGATTGTTGGTGGCTGTTAAATCAACAAGAGGTTTTTTTTTCTCCCAGCAGGAAAGGCTTTTTATTCCTGCAAGTCACAGAGTTGAGACAAAAAGGCGGGAGGTTTTTCCCATGAAGTTAATATTATTGCTTCCTTTGCTTCCGGCCTGTAAACCACTTTGTTGCTGCGGCCCCTTTTTAAGAATACAAATGTACCTAGTTAGAAACAGAGCACTACAAGGACTCTACTTCAAACACAGAAATAAAGCCATTAGTGGGATGTTTTTGGAGAGAGGCAAGTCAATTCCACACAGCACCGCTTTGTTTCTATTTCTTTTAATAAGCATTAAAAAGCCAGCTGCCGGTGAGAGCGGTTCCTCAGTGAGAGCGTGTGTCTGCATGAATTAGCTTTATCATCACAGGAGCATCAGGGCTCTGCAGCACTTTCTAACTCTGTGTCTCTCTGTCTCCGTGTCTCTCTCTCTGTGTGTCTCTGTCTCTCTGTCTCTCTCTCTGTCTCTCTCTCTGTCTGTCTGTCTCTCTGTCTCTCTCTGTCTGTCTCTCTCGCTGTCCCTCTCTCTCTGTCTCTCTCTGTCTGTCTCTCTCGCTGTCTCTCTCTCTCTGTCTCTCTCGCTGTCTCTCTCTCGGTCTGTCTCTCTCTGTCTATGTCTCCGTGTCTCTGTCTCTCTCTCTGTCTATGTCTCTCTCTCTGTCTGTCTCTGTCTCTCTCTCTGTGTCTCTGTCTCTCTCTCTGTCTGTCTCTGTCTCTCTCTATGTCTCCGTGTCTCTGTCTCTCTCTCTGTGTCTGTGTCTCTGTCTGTCTGTCTGTCTCTCTCTCGGGCTCTCTCTCTGTGTCTCTGTCTCTCTATGTCTCCGTGTCTCGGACTCTCTCTCTGTCTCTCTATGTCTCTCTCTCTCTGTCTGTCTGTCTCTCTCTCTCTATGTCTCTGTGTCTCTCTCTCTCTCTGTGTCTCTCTCTCTGTGTCTCTGTCTCTCTCTCTGTGTCTCTCTCTCTGTGTCTCTCTCTGTGTCTCTCTCTCTCTGTTTCTCTGTCTCTCTCTCCGTGTGTCTCTCTCTGTGTCTCTGTCTCTCTCTCTCTGTGTCTCTGTCTGTCTGTCTGTCTCTCTCTCTGTGTCTCTGTCTCTCTCTGAGTCTCTCTGTCTATGTCTCTCTCTCTGTCTGTCACTCTGTCTCTGTCTCTCTCTCCGTGTCTCTGTCTCTCTCTCTGTGTCTCTGTCTCTCTCTCTGTGTCTCTGTCTCTCTCTCTGTGTGTCTCTCTCTCTGTTTCTCTGTCTCTCTCTCCGTGTGTCTCTCTCTGTGTCTCTGTCTCTCTCTCTGTCTCTCTCTCTGTGTCTCTGTCTCTCTCTGTCTATGTCTGTGTCTCTCTCTCTGTGTCTCTCTCTGTCTCTCTCTCTGTGTCTCTGTCTCTCTCTCTGTGTCTCTGTCTCTCTCTCTGTGTCTCTGTGTCTCTGTGTCTCTGTGTCTCTGTCTCTGTCTCTCTCTCTGTGTCTCTCGCTCTCTGTGTCTCTCTCTCTGTGTCTCTGTGTCTCTGTCTCTCTCTCTGTGTCTCTGTCTCTCTCTCTGTGTCTGTGTCTCTCTCTCTGTGTCTCTGTCTCTCTCTCTGTGTCTCTGTCTCTCTCTCTGTGTCTCTCGCTCTCTGTGTCTCTCTCTCTGTGTCTCTGTCTCTCTCTCTGTGTCTCTATCTCTTCCTCTCTCTCTCTCTCCCTCTCTCTCTTCCTCACGCTCTCTGACTCTCTTCCTGCGCTGCCTCCATCCGGCACAATTACCCATGGCTAATTTCACATCTGTCCTGAATAGTAAAATGTCACTGGATATACAAACGCCCCACATGCTTTACTTCTGAAAGAAACCTTCTCCCTCCAGTGATCACACGAGATGCTCCACTCGCCTACTGTTTATGTTGTTTACCGCCGAACAGAAAGCAGTGATTATTTTCTGGCTGCCTCTCATATTCTGAGCCCTGTCATTTTCTTCACTCAGCGCTGCATTTCATTCAAATGAAGATCCACTTAATGTTTGGAAATCCAAATGAATGATAGCTTAACCTCAATCCTCGAATTAAAAATTGAGTTTTTTTGACTCCATTTTCTTTTATGGAGATATTTAAAGGCCGGGACTGGTGGTGCCGCGGTTATTAATAGATAAAGTATTCTTTGCAAAAAATGTCTTTTTAATTCGCAGAAATGGAAAATCCCCAGAGATGAATTAAGATGCAGAAATATTACCAAGGTACACTGTGTTTGTACGAGGCTGGAAATCCCTGAAAAGTTTTTGAAATGTGTTTGAATTTTGAATATAGTGTTTGAAACTGTAATTGTCACCCTTCTGTTGAATGCTTTCACAAAACATAATATTGGACTATTATAGCACTATAGAGAGGCGAAGTCCCGCCCATCTACTTCTGAACCACGGGACCTTATTTCGGAAAAGGTATGTATTGAAGTCAATGGAGAGAGAAAACGTATCTTTCGTTCCCGTTTGAATTGTGCCATGAATTACACACATGATGTTTGTCAATCTTAAAAATAATTTCCATGTCAAAAAAGTCACAGTTTGTCTTAAAACTGTTGAAATATAAGACTATGGAAAATACGCAACTAGAAAGACTACAAATCCCAGAGTCCCGGTCCCGCATGCTGGCTCTGGAACCGACTAGCTCCCCTTATGTGTATGCACAGCTCTCAACGTGCCCAGACCTGGAGTGATTTTCACCTCTTTTAATACTTTCCACCTCTTTCTGAAAGAAAGAAGGGAAATGTTCCAACGTGACGGCCGTCTTGGTGTGTGGTGCGAGATGGGAGATGTAGTTCATTGAGCGGTTTCACACAAAGAAATGTGTAACATCACATTTTTACGACACATTTGAATTTTTGTTGACTTGCAAAATTATCTTTTAAATTGACAAACATCATGTGTGTAACTCGTGGCACAATTCAAACGGGATCAAAAGATAATCTTTCTCTCTCCATTGACTTCAATACATACTTTTCCCGTAATAAGGTCCCATGGAGCTCCCCGGAAAGGGAGGGGCTTCGCCTCTCTGACATCTGAAGTTGAAGACGTAAAAGTCATCAGCTTAACGCACAATTTATACGATATAAATATGTATTTTACCACAACCAAAATGTGCTGTAAAAACCCCTAAAATGCTTTCATTTGTCTGTGGAAAAGGTCTAGGAACCCTGAACACACATATTAGCCGTTTGTAACACGAAGCCACGGTTCCACAGAGGTTGCGTCAGTAATGTGTTGGTTTAGTCGTGCAAGTGGTTTTTGATAAATCCTGATTTATGTGTCCCTCTCAGCCTGCGTGGCAGTGGGAAGATCTGGTCCAAGTCCAACTGAAGACTGAGACGTGGAGACAAGGCACTGATGGACACTCACTGATTCACGGACACATGTTGACGGACAAACGGATGATCAGAGACACCTTTTACACTCTGCACAATAAAACCAGGACGCTTCATGGGAACCTTTTTCCTCTCCTCTTGTCACCAAGTGTCACCATGACGGATTTAGAAACACACACCGGCTGATGGAAGATGACAGGTGTGACATCCACTGTGCTGTTTCTAATAGCCTAATTGTCTAGTGCAAACACACACACACACACACACACACACTTGTAACACATGATAAAACAACAGAATGCTGCAGGAGTCCGTTGCCTTTGACCAGAAACAGGATCAGTGTATGTATTGGTTTAAAAATGTTCCTTTTTGATTTAGATTCATTCTATGTTGCTCTGTAATTTTTTGTCTTTCTTCTCTCTGTATAAAATCAGAATATAAATTGTTTGGGAAATAAAGCGAAGCCGTGTACTTACCCTGCCCGTCTCATTAATGTCACTGTCGGTTCTTTTATTACATGCACTTCAAAGTGCATCTCTGGAGGGTGCACAGCTAAATGCTAACTCGCAGAAGGGGGGCTACCGTTAGGAGGTCAAGCCATTAATTAGGGCACGTCCCTAAAGAGACTAATGTATTATAGAGCTGAGGCTTCCCCTGTGCGCAACCAGCATGGATACACACACACACACACACACACACACACACCAAGCGCATTCATATTTGATGTGCGTATGTTTTGCCCAGAGCTTTTATTTCAATGTCAAAATTGCTTGTTGAAACTGCCTGAAACCCTCGCTGTTCCTCCTCCGCGCAGAAAGAAACGTCCCTAATCATTCATTACATTCCCCGCCCTTCTCTAAATTCTCTATCCGCTCTTAATCCTGCGTGACATTAATGGTGGCAATTATCTGACCAACAGTGAGAGGGAAATGAAGATCCTGTCATTTAACCCTGCATTTCTCCACACACACCCCTTCCACCTCTATAAATAGTCTTGTTAATTTGAGTCGGTGTGATTGAGCTTCATTGGATCACAGTTTTTTTTAGCAGAGCTGTGATTTCTAACAGCTGTTCACCTCGCAGAGTGTTTGTTGGCGAGGAAGTGTGTTTGTTATTGGTGTGAGCGATGACTCCGCAGACCGGAGTTCACACCCAACTTCTGCTTTAGTTTTTGGCCCGCCGCGGTTACGGATTACTGCGGCATCTCGCTGCGATGTGTCTAATAACTAGTCGTTAAAACTTCCGAGTGGAACAAAGCCAATCAATTAGTTTGATTGATCAGTGAAAAGCCCAGAGGAGATGGAGACTGCAGCACACTGGGTGGAGAATCTGGAATACAAACGAGTGGCACTTGTCCCCCGGCGGCCTCCCTGATTTTATTGACATTCGTGTGAAAAACTGTACACAGAGGAAATTCTTGCTTAGCATCCTGTTAATCTTTCTGAAGCGAGAGGAATCCATACAGGGTGATAAAGAAAAGTCTTCGCCTCCCTTTTCAGCGCCCTGTCACTGCTGATTGGCACATGTAGGACTCTTTCATTCCCAATCAAATCAATACATGTCGGTGGACTAAACGTTTACTTCAAGGGGAAACACATTAAAAGACAGCGGCAGCTTTTCAAAATGCACAGTGTAAGCTTTGTCCTTCCCACAAAGCATTGCACACCCCAGAGGAATTCACTCAGCATGCACAGAAATAAGCACAAAAGCTAAAACGCCAGTGTTGTGTCTTTATTGAACTTCCATGGTACAGAAAGACCACATTTTCTACAGGAATGCTACTAAAAATCACAAGACTCGATATCTGGAGGATTGCACGCGTGATGCCACCAGCACTAATGCGTCTGAAGTGGAAACGTTAAGACGGGAAAGCTGTTTAGAAAAGTTGCCAAACACAAACTGACATTTGGCTTTGAAAGGCTCTAGAAGACGTCACTCACTGATAGATAAAATAGACATTTATAAATAATAGATTTTCTGCTACTCTCACGGGTTACTGTATACATGCAGAATCATCGGAGAGACAGAGATGATGTGCCTTGATGTACCACTTTCCTTTGGTGCTCCCAAGACGGTTGATATACGGCGACTTGAAATGTGATATGAGAGGAAATTATGGTGAGGTTTTGCTTTTCCAGATTGATATACTGTCAGGTGGAGAGAAAAACCCTCGTCGTGGCAACATCCGTCCTCTGATCACGCGCACAGTTCACACATGAATCTGTCTTTGTTGTGCGCCATCCAAAAAAACCTTTGAGAATCATTGATTTTCAACGCTTTTGCCTCCTCTATCCACTCTGAATATTTTATCTCCACTGGAAGTACTCTACGCTTAAAACAGCCCAACACAGTCCAGCAGGAACAGAGGGTGCCCACAAAGAGGTGAACGTCAGCCAGATAATTAAGGAAACAAATCATGAGGAAAAAGCCGAAACCAAAACCGACTCCCGCTACACTACAGAGGAAAAAACTAAACACACACTATTTGCATTTCAGGCTCCCAAAGCGGGGAATAAACAGCAGTTTGTGGAGCGTGACATGTTAAACACATTTGCAGGGCCGTAGCCAACAGCCAAACAGCTTTGTGAAATACCCCATTCAGTGTTTGGAGATGCTGAGAATGGCTTCTGTTTTTAACCAGATTCAACTGAATTGAAGCGTCATTTGATGAGTGGGGGCGTGTGGCGCAGTGGGTTGTCCGTAGGTGTTCGGATAAGGGGGTCACAGGTTCAAACCCCACTGCAGTCAGCATGTCCCTGGGCAAGACACTTCACCCCAAATTGCTCCCGTGAGGATTGTCCACTGTATTGAGTATGTAAGTCACTTTGGATGAAAGAACAGTCTGCTGGATTCAAAGGGACACTGGTCGGCTTTACAAGTGCATGTGGGGTCAGCTGTGGAAGCACAGGTAGGGCATTTCAGGGGCAATGGGATGTCGAGCGTCTGTTAAACTGATTGTTTGTGAATTAGTCATGGCGGGCCGAGGAGAAGAGCTCAAGGCTGTGAAGGGGATGGGTAACGGTGACGCAGAGCCACATGAAAGAACATTTAAACCGTACAAATGATGGAGGCGGGAGCAGCAGGGAGATGAGTTTTTAGACCTCGGGGAAGTGGAGGAGTTTTGTGAAGGCTGGATATCTGGGACCCCTGGATTCAATTCACAGTTTCAGAGAAAATAAAACGGTGCTGGGGGCACACCCTCCGGTCGGATTGATGCTCCTCCTCGGGCCCCGTAGATATGTTTACCATATGGAGAAACAGTCACCTCAGAGGTTCACAACTGGGATCCTGACACAGCGAGAGACACAGAAGAAGAAGAGTCAGAGGGAAAGAAAAAAGGAAGGAGGTTTGGGGTTGTTGATGGAGAGGAAAGACAGAAGATGAGAGGGGAAGGGGAGGCCTGAAGCTGAAGGAGCAAACGGATAAAGCTGCTTCACAGGGGACTGAGAGGAGGAGGAAGATGGAGGAAAGAGCTGATGGGAAGAAGGAAGTGAGAGGGAGTACAGCTCTATAATTATCCTGATCGAGATTAACTTTAAATACCCTCGAACAGGCACGTGCAGAGGATGTTAGAGGAGCACGGGGCCACATTAATCAAAGGGCATTATTGTACTTTTATATACATATTGGCCAGGGATAACAACTTTTGTGACGGTTTTAATAATATATTTATATCAAACAAACAATGAGGTTGGCTCAAACACTTCTACATGACAGTTACTTAATGATACATGCAAATAAATTAGGTATATTTCAGCCTCTGTGCACGTGCCTGTCAGAGGTGAAGAAGTACACAGATATTGTAAAAGTACCAGAGTGTAGGAATAATCTGTTACAAGTAAAAGTACCAAAAGTAAAAGTAGTCATTGTGCAGATTGGTCCATTTCAGAATAATATATATGATATGTTTTATAAAGATTGATCATTAAAGTGTTCTCAAAGCTGGTGAAGGTGCAGCTAGTTTGAATGACTTTGTATACTGCAGGGTCAACACAGTCTCACGGCATTTCGTCACAAATTGAATCTATTGATTCGTGTTCACCAACACGATCTCCCCATTGTTTTCCTGTCACACAGAACGATTTAAAAAGCAATGTAAATAACAAAATATTTAAAAAATACAGATATCAGTATTCTCATTTATTTTCCTCGCGGACGGCAAAAAAACTCCGACATTATACAATTTCAAAGGGTTAGGGTAAGAAAATGTGTTTATGAACCACACAGCTTCCGGTCTTCCAAGACCCGACCGGACACAAAGACGTGGTGCAGGCACGAAACATACCAATAGAAATACATTGCTTTTAAAATCGTTCTGTCTGAAAACCGTATTGGTGAACGTGAATCAATAGATCAAATTAATTTCGTGACTATAACACGAAATGCCGTGAGACTGGGTTGGCAGGGTAGCTTGTGAATTGACTCGAGGTGGAACTAAAGTCTGATTTAAGAGTTGATTATATTTCACATCATTAATCAAAAATCTGTAGAGTAACTAAAGGTATTAAATACATGTGGTGGAGGAAAAGTACACCATTTACCTCTGAAATGTAGTGGGGCAGAAGTATAAGATGCAGCTTGGGGTAATAAATACATTATTATATGCTGCCAAACTGGTTGGCATGTATCAAAGTGTACTACTGTTACCATCAGGGTCCCATGATTTGGTACGGTTAGACCAGAGCACTTTAGTGCAGCGGTCAATCCTAAAATATTTACCTCTGAACTGTGGTAGAGTAGAAGCAGTATCTCAAAGTTGTACAGCACTAGAGTAAATGTACTTTACACCACTGACTTTAAACACCCTCTAATAAAAGCATAATTTCGTGGACTTGGCCCCACTATGACTCATCTGGAGCTAAAACACTGATACACCAACACTGCAGGCCTGGTTTCTCCTCAGAGACTCCATCATCAGATAACAATCCAGAGGTGCACAGACACACACACAGACTCATCATTACCTCTCCCTGTTGGTGGAGGAGGTGGAGTGCAGCGTCTGCCGGCTGTCCTCTGGAGCCAGGGAGCAGGGGAGAGCCAGGGAGAGCGGGGGGGGCAACGCCACGGGAAAGCGGGGGTGGATGCTGGGAACAGCTGCGGTCGTAACTGGGAGAAAGAGGGATGGTGACACAGAAAGATTAGAAGAGGAGAGAGGAGAGAAATCAGGCGGAGGATGCAGAGGGATGGGATGATGGGACAAGGAGAAGATGGGAATTGAGGAGGGGCAGGAATAGAAACAGATGAAAGGACTCAAGGAAAGTTGGAGATTGATAACAGTAAGAGACGTTTAGAGAGTAGGAAATGATAGAGAATAGAATATAATCCTTTATTGTCATGATACAGGTACAATGAGATGAGTAGAGCTAAGGTGCTTTCAATACTTCAATACGCAGATACAGTTCAAGTGCAGGAATATATCGGTTTAATGTAGAGATGGAAGGACTCAAGAAAAGTTGGAGATTGATAACAGTAAGAGAAGGGGGACATTAAGGGAGATGGACACAGGAGATACAGCAGAATAAAAGAGAAGAGATATAGATAAGAGGAAAAAGAAAGAAGCAGAGAGAAGGATGGGAAAGGAAAAATATGGGAATTAAGGAAAAAAAAGGGATAGGAATAGAAACGGAGATGAAAGGTTGGAGTTGTAAGAAGAAAGACAACAGTAACGGAAGATTAGACAGAAGGAAAATATAGAGAAATGAACACAGCAACAGCAGAATAGGATGGGAGAGGAACAATATGGGAAAGAAAATGTCACGACCTTAACACAAACTGGAGAAGCCAAATGCACGAGCCAGACAGTCTTGAATGTAGCAACAACAGAGTAGGTACTCGATTTCACAAAAAGCAAGGAGGAAAAAACAAGCGTAACAAAAAGAGAATTTAAGATGAACTTAAAGGTGGGGTAGGTCATTTTGGAGAAACCGGCTCGAGTGCGCTAAAATTTGAAAATACACAGCCGGAAAAAATCTGCCACTTCCTTACAGAGCCCCTCCTCCAACACACACGAACGCGCACATGACCAAAGAGGGCAAGTGTATCTCGAGCCGGTTTCTCAAACGTACCTACCCCACCTTTAAGTTTACAAAAATAACAAAATAACAAAACCTGACTAGACTGGAAATGATCCTTTCTTTGTTGAAGCCTGGCACGACCATCCATGGAAACAAATAAGACGAACTGACACAGGACAGGGGAGAGACAGGACTATTTAAACATGAGGTGAGTGGGAACAGGTGGAAACAATCAGGGGCGGGGCAGACGCTGACGATGGCGGGAAAACACACATGCCCCTTTCACACTAAGGCTTTTCCCATTCTAGCTCCGTGCTAGAGCTTTTCTGGTTCGGAACCGGTTCTTCGGTTCAGCTCCCGCTTTGTTCGCACCACTCAGAGTCCGCCTGGTGCTGCGTCATTGCGTCATAGTTTGCGCCATGACGTAACCGTTTGCGCGCCGGCTTCATAAAGCCAAACCTTGCGGAAACCCCTCACATCGACAACAATGACCGATTGTATTGAAGCGCTACTCGTTTTGGTTTTACTCTGTCGAAACGAAATGGAAGAAATGGGACGACTTTACTACCAACTTTACAGTCGTTACATGCTACATTCAAAAAGTTCTACAATCATCAACTTCAACGACGATTCCATAGGAGAAAGAAGGTAAATATGCGTCCTATTCGATGGCGTTAGAGCTAGCTGTTTAGCTACATGTGCCACGCTCAAAATAACCAGCTTTTACCCACCCATTAATTACTATGGTATAACATTAAAACTGATGCCCCTTCCCCTGCCCCCGCCTCCGACGTAAGCGTGACGTATGCGGTGCTTGCTTTCTAGACCGACAACTTTTTGGTGCTTGAAACGAACCGCTGCGGTGTGAACAGGAAAAACCGGTGCTTTTTAAGCTCCAGCTCCGAATCGGCCCTGGAACCGCGTTGGTGTGAAAGCGGTAACAAAGCGAGGAAGTATCAGGGCCTGACATGAGAGACAAGAGGTACAAAATAAAACAGGAAATGGAAAACGAGACATGACATGAAACACGGGGACTTGACTAGAGATGAAATTACATAAATAGACAGACATGACATGACATGACGTGAAACAACATGAAAAGACAGACATAACACATAACTAACACATTTGACAAGACACAACAGAAAAGAGGCAATGGGAACGGAGATGAAAGGATTTAAGGAAGTTGGAGATTTGTAACAGTGAGGACAGATTGGACAGTAAGAAATGAGAAGGGTGAAATGAAGGGAAATGGACGCACAGGATACAGCAGAATAAAGAGGGTTGGAGAAAGAGAGAAACAAAGTCAGAGAGCACCAAGAGCAGCCAGCCATTTAGCATCAGCGAACACATTACTCTGCCACTGTGAGAGAGAATTAGTGCACTCATCGGACTCATTAAAACGCTGTCAGAGGGGAGAGGATGGGGGGTGGGGCTCAGTGGGAGGGAGTCAGAAGGGGTGAGGTAATATGGACAGAGGGGGTGACGCATCACGGAGGGTGGCTTGCCGTTACATTACACAGAGTCACATTGCAAAAGTCACAGGTCCAGCCTCTTAAGAATACTTAGACGTACGAACAGAAGCTGTTGTCAGAGCCATAAAAGCCATCGTGCAGCCTCATCTTCCTCCAGTAACACCTGTCCTCTTCCTCTCTCTCTCACACACAAACACACACACACACCCCACACACACACACACACACACACACACACACACACACACACACACACACACACACACACACACACATTAGCTACACTGACGATCCTAGGGCTGGGAAAAACACTGAGCACATATGCCGCTCTTCTATAATCATAATGGACGATGGCCAATTTCCACTATAGGCTAACATTTCGGTCCATCTGTACCCCCCTTCCTGTTCACTCTCTCCATCCAACACATGGCGTTATTTACACATTTATGACACTGAAGAGAGGGATGCTGCCATGTCTCCAGCCTGCCATTCCCCCCTTTTTTTTTTTGTTGAGCCACTTTGGGTCCACACAGCAGCGAGGCTTTCTTTTCTTTTTTCCGCCTGTGGAGAATCGAAACAACAGCGAAGGCCGGGTCTCAGGAACAGAGAGAAAAGGGGGTTTATGGTGTATCAGCTCACGGCATGCTGGAGGATTATCTGTGGATCAGCAGTCGGACTGGCGTGCTGAGGGGGAGATAGGAGACTGGCGAGGGAGATAAGAGGAGTGCCAGCTGTGCAAAGATAGGCAGTGTTAAAGCCATGCCACGACGATAACTGGAAGTATAAGTGAGGAACATGAAGGGGGAAGGTGGGAAACACAGGTATTCAGACACATAGAAAAATCCCTGCGAGGGAAAAGAGAGGCCCGAGTGGAAGGAGGGAGGGTTTAGAGAAACAGAGCGCGGGGGAGATAATGTGGGAGAACATTTTAGATTAAGTATGACAACGACACAGATTCAGGCAATGAAATGCTTAACTATGATACACATAGAAATATGGGTAAGATGAGCAGATACGAGATGTACAGTAAGGAGGAGGGGAGAGAGGAGAGAGGAGTCCCAGTGGTCAAATAAACTATGTGTTATTGGTTTGAGCAGCAAAGCGTGGAAGTGCTTCACATAGATGGCCCCCCCATTTACAGTTAATGGTCATGTGTGCAGCGAGCACTTTCCTTCAAGGCATCTAAAGGTAACACATACGGGAGCCTGTGTTCAAAAACGCTCCAGAGGTTTAATGGTGTTCTGTTAAAGCACACCGACAGATATTTTGTTTAATAAATGTGCGATTATTAATTATAGCATACAGAATAGTATAGTTTAAAAATGCTGTTTCAGTTTATCATATGGACTTATTTATTTGTTTTCTGTCAAATCAGGTGTCCAGGTATTGCATTTAACCCTTAACTGGTTTCTGTATCTTGGGGTAATTTGACAGGCTGCGTACATGTGTAAAATGGGAGTAATAACAGTGTAATAACGGTGAAATATGGAGGTAATACGGGTCTAATAACAGTGCAACAAGGGTATAATAAGGGTGTTATACGGCTGCACACATGGTGTATTAATGTGTAATATGGAAGTAATGAAGCAAATTCATTTTCCGACATATTCATGTGATAGCCTTAATGAAAACCAAAAAGAAAGATCAGGCATTATGTCCAGCTATAATATATTATTATTTATATTTAAGTGTTGTTATCGTGCTAGTTATCCCGATTCTTTAAATATATACCTGTAATTTGTTGACGTCTTTTTATTGTAACTGTTAGGGAATTCAGTTACCTTTTTTTCTATCCTGTAATCCCATGACATGTAATCCGTTACTCCCTATGGACACTGACAGTGACGCCATGGTACTGCTTGAGACTGTAAGGCAACACTATCTTTTTCCCCTCCAGTTCAGCCCTAATGGTTACAGTGAATGTTTAATCATTGCGAGGCTAATGGCACTAAATGACACATCTGTGCCAACTGCGACTTTCAGGAACACAAGTGTTGTTAATAAAGTCATTAGTAAGCAATTACTCAGATCTTTCTTTAGGGAGGAACAGTAGAGGCATTATGTAATCCTGAACAACAGACGTGATCGTCAAGCACATGCAAACACTCCTAACAAGGTGTCGTCGTCTTCACACACACACACACACACACACACACACACACACACACACACACACACACACACACACACACACACACACACACACACACACACACACACACACACACACACACACATCTGGGCTCTTCGTTAAACCCTACACATCTGGCAGAAGTCCATTCATCGTGACCCGTCTGTGTGTAGTAAGTCTACAATTTTCTGCACAAAATAGCAATTTCTCTCAGCCCCATTTTTCAAAACACTACACTCTAATCTCCTAACAGTGATGCAGAGCCCTGACTAATCTCAAAATCTGTTGTTTCTGATATGTTTTCCCATCTAAGCTACCTGTGACTCCCCTCCTGTGTTGGGATGTGTACAGATTATAACCACGTCAACAAAAGATCGCTCTAAAAGTGTTTTAATCCTAAAGAAGTACAATCAAGCAGCCATTAACGAGATGGAAAAGCAAATATTGGACTCGAGTGTGAACAAACAAGCCAATATTGTCGAGTAGGAATGTTTGTTTTGTGGTTTTGTTGTCTTTTTAATCATGTCTCGACCCCTGAGGGGAGTCCTGCCCCAACAGGTTGGAAAGCTCTCTCCCTGGATAATCTACAGCTGACCTCAAAACATCCTTAACTTTCTCAGAGCAAAATATAATCCGCAAGATCAACAAAATGCCTTCAGACAAAGCATCTCATTTAACCTCAAATCCTCAGGTATAACCGGCCCAATTAAGAAATCCAAAATGCAGTTCCAGAGAGAGGTGTTGAGGAACACATGGGTCTGCAGCTCGCTGTCAACGTCTAACATGAAAAACCCTTGAATCAGGAGCACAGGTGCTGCCCCCCTGCTGTGAGACAGGTGTTCAGCTCGTACAGGAGAAGTTGGCTCATCATTCACTCTCTACAGCAATGCCCACTTGCACACACACACACACACACACACACACACACACACACACACACACACACACACACACACACACACACACACACACACACACACACTATTTGGTAGGAAAGAGTTAAGTTTCCCTACCAGAGTTTGGCTGTAATGACGACTGCGGTCAGGAGGAGCAGCGAGGAGATGGTCAAGGTGACGTAGAACTGAGGGTCCACTGTAACACACACACACACACACACACACACACATTTCACACCATGACCATGTATTATCGTATCCAGAAAAACAATGGAAACCAAATGTGAAGTGAGAGAATCTGGCCTCTGGCAACTATGACACAATCCAACGTCGTCCTCGTTGTATCTTGCTTTGTGACATCCTCCCAGTGAGTGATGAGAACTTTATTAGGCATTCCCCGCCACAGACACAGCCGGCTGCACACAGCAGCTTTCACCCGGTGACAGCTAATTCCCCGGAGGACTTGTGGTGTGTGTGTGTGTGTGTGTGTATGTGTGTGTGTGGGTGTGTGGGTGTGTGTGTGTGTTCTCATGGACACCTTTATTTAGAAATCCTTCATGTGCATCTTCTCATTCCCACCTTCCTCAGGCTCCGTCTCCTCCGCCTCCGTCCCTCCATCCTCCCCTCCTCCCCCCCCCTGGTCTTTGGACTTCAGGGGGGGGTCCTCTCCGGGCTGGAGGCTCGTGGGCCAGTGCGCCTCGGGGGGGGTGCTCGCCTCCTGCTGTCCCCCCCCGAGGCCCCCATGCAGGGCTTCCGTTTCCTGGCTGGAGAGGAAGTGGTAGGTCTCGTCCTCCAGAGGCTGAGTGGGACCCCAGACCACCGCCCACAGAGGGGTAGGCGTGACGGACAGCTGGACCGACAGGGCGTCCAGCTGCTGCTCCTCCTTGCCCTCGCTGTCGTCACGGTTACAGGTGGAGGGCTGTGTCACCAGAGCAACCAGGAGGAGGGCAGTCAGTCGAGCGACAGGAGAGATGGAGCTGCAAGAGAAAGCATGAGAAGTGGTGGAGTGACAGAAGTTATCTGAGAGAAAATGTTGTCTTCCTGCACGACCTCATCAGCTCACACATTCTGATGCCAGCAATAAATCAGAAGGACATTCATCCCCCTTCACCTCTATCCATCTTACCATCTCTCCATCGCTTCGCTCTGTTCACTGAGACTCCGCTCCTCCGATCATCTCTCTCTGTAAGAAAGGACAGAGGGGCAAGAGAGAGGGAGAGAGAAAAGGGGAGGGTCCAGCTTCTTCTTTTATGTTTCCAGATTAAAAAGCATGTAAACAGACACCAGCAGGAGTAATGGCAGAAAGCTGTCATCTTGAAAAAGAAAAAAAACGGACTCCCCTGGGCTTTTAAATTTAACGCTCAATTATGCGCCACATGTTTCTACAGAACCCACATCTGCAGTCAAAAACACCCAGAAGTACACTCTCTCACACACAGTTACAGTGCACACACCTGCGCCCGGCACATTTATCATCATTAGAAGCGTCATGCACAGAGCCAAGGCACTTTGAGCAGAGAGAGAACTTCTCCATCCAAAGCTGCTGCCTAAATGCCACAGACATGTCACTTTAGACCCAAACGAGCACACAGGGAGACGGACGGAAACACAGACACACTCCGACACATATCAGTTATCATGCCTACCTCTGGCAGTGGAGAGAGGGAATGAGAGCGGGAGACAGAGAGAAACGGGGAGATACAGAGAGCAACTGAGGAAAAAAAAAAAAGCATCGGTTGCCTTAGCGACTGAGACATGTAGAGTCTGCCAGAGTAAGAGAGGGGAGAGAGAGCGATGGAGGGAGGGAGGGGAGACACTGTCGGAAAGAGATTTAAATGCTAATTATGTGTTTTAAAAAAAAACTGGTTCAATTAAATGGACACGGAGAAAATAAATGGATTTGACGAGGCAAACAGAAATGATACAGAGGATGACGTTGTTACGCTAATTACAAAATAAAACTCTTCAATTATATTTAAAGGGGCCCTATTATGCAGATGTTCATATCTGTTTTACATATCTTCATGCTTTAATGTTCAAAAAGCTCTTCATTGTCTCATACTGCCTGTGCTGCAGCACCTCTTTCACCCTCTGTCTGAAACCAGAGCCCAGTGTGCTCTGATTGGTTAGCTGGCCGGCTCTGTTGGGATTACTCAACCGCTTAGAGATGTCCCGCCCCTTATCATGTACAATGTGTTGGAGCACTAGCCAATAGGAACGTGAGTGTTACATAATGATGTCACTGGGTTACGGAAGTAAACCAAGGAGTCAAATGGAGGCGTTTCAGGAAGAGGGGGAAATGTGGGGGAGAGAAACTTCCTCTGGAGGGATTTTAGTCTTTGCAGACCATTTACATGCACACAAACCGATATAACACACCACAGGAAAAGGCAAACCCAAAACAGCATAATGAGTCCCTTTCAGAAACATGCGAGTACACCCGGAGAGACAGAGACAGAACAAACGGCAAAGAGGAAGGCTGGAGGAATAAAGGTGGAATAAAAAGTCATTTACATTAATTTACACATTCAGGGAAGGTGAGGAACCGGTGTTTGAACAGGAGGGGTCACATTGAAATAAGAGACAACACAAGCTGCACTTTTGGAGGTGAGAGTCACAAAATGACAGCTTTATTGTATGTGAAAATAATATTTACATAGAAAACAATCTGCCTCTCACTCACACTCACACACACTTACACACTTACACACACACACACACACACACACACACACACTCTCACTGCACATACGCTGCCTCCTCCGACACTCTGTCACACTTCACTCCCCCCTCCTTCTCCCTTCCTCTCATTTCCTCTCCATAGCTTCAGGCCGCGGTGTCCTCGGCATGAGGAACCAGCGCTCACTGGAGAACGCACCGCAGCCACGAGCCAGACCCTCCGTCCTCCTCACCGCCACGCCGCCGCTCCTCTCCTTCATCCTCATCATCGTCCTCGAAATCTAAATTTGACAAGGAGGTCATGGGGATTCGTCACAACATGCATCATTTAAAGTTACCGTGATTGCGAAGTCTTGATTTCATGGTTACTCTCTAGAAGTGCCAGTGAGTGAATGGAGACATGGAAATGTGTGTGTGTGTGTGTGTGTGTGTGTGTGTGTGTGTGTGTGTGTGTACCATCCGTGTCCTCATCATCTTCTGAGTCTCCCTCTGACTCCAGCACACAGGTCTCCAGCCGACTGTCTCTCTTCGCTGTGACATCACCCCTACAAGAATTAAAACGCGCACATTGATGAAACAGTTCATATCGATAGAGTCCACATCCGTTCATTTGCATCTCATGAATCTATCGCTTCAGAATGAGCTGCGCAGGTGACCTTGGGAGAATTATGCAAATAGGAAATATAATTAAGGAGTTTGGACTAAAATATTTTTAGTGTTGTTGACGTGTGCCGCGCTCACCTCTGCTTCCCAGCGCTGGGGAGCTGCTCCCACACGAGGAGGTCGCGACCTCCAGTGACCCAGCGGTGGTCTCCGCTCCCTGTGGTCCACGCCGCAAAGCAAAGGATTCTGGGAGCATCGGGCCAGGTCAGAGAGGCCAGGTAGCGACACTGAGGCAGCGAGAACACTACAGGAAGAGGGAGGAAGCAGGTCAACGGGGGAAATGCTCATTCTCAGGTTCATATGAGTACTTAGTGTCTCCACTGGGACATGTCTCCACTGGGACATGTCTCCACTGGGACATGTCTCCACGCTCTAATGCTCTTTATTCTTCTCATACTGCCTGTACCTCTTTTCACCCTCTGTCTGAAACCAGAGCCCAGTCTGCTCTGATTGGTTAGCTGGCCGGCTCTGTTGTGATTGGTCAACCGCTCCCCTTAGCTTATCACGTACAACGTGTCGGAGCGCTAACCAATAGAAGCACGAGTGTTGCATAGTTAGTGATGTCACTAAGTTACAGAAGTTAACAAGGGAGTCCAATGGAGGCGTTTCAGGGGGGGGGGATTTTTTTTTTTTTGATTTTAACCTTTGTAGACCATGGTTGCACTGGAACTCACGATTTAGCGAGCTCTCTCCGTTGGCCAGGTCATAGCAGGAGCCAATTAGGAGGCCTCCTGTCTGGTGCACACAATCTGTTACCCCGGTGACGCTGCTGTGATTGGTCAGCCTGGACATGGTTCCTGTGATAATTGGACAGATGTTAAGGTGGAAGTATTATGCAAATCTCCCTTCATCTGCCTGCCTTCTTTATTTCACTCATCCTGACACACACACACACACACACACACACACACACACACACACACACACACACACACACACACACACACACACACACACACACACACACACACACACCACACACACACACACACACACACCACACACACACACACACACACACACACACACACACACACACACACACACACACACACACACACACACACACACACACACACACACACACACACACACACACACACACACACACACACACACACACACACACACACACACACACCTGTCCTCCAGTGCAGGATCTTGAGCCAGGCTCGGCCGTAGGACAGGAAGACTCTGTCTCCTCGGGGGCTGAGGGTGAGACGCCCCCCAGCCCCGCCCCCGCAGCCCGTCACCTCCCCTCCCCAGTGGTGCAGCAGCCGCAGAGGGTCTCGGTCCGAACACCGGTTCTCCCACACCGACACCCCCCCGTCAGCCGAGCCACCGAACACCAGCGGACCCTGAGCCTGTGGAGGGCACACAAGGGAGACACGGTTGTCATGGTGATCTACCTAGTGTGTGTGTTTGTGTGTGTGTGTGTGTGTAATAGAGTTATATACACATACAAAGACAGAGAGAGAGTGTGTGTGTGTGTGTGTGTGTGTAATAGAGTTAGATACACATACAAAGACAGAGAGAGAGTGTGTGTGTGTGTGTGTGTGTGTGTGTGTGTGTGTGGGTGTGTGTGTGTGTAATAGAGTTAGATACACATACAAAGACAGAGAGAGAGAGAGAGTGTGTGTGTGTGTGGGTGTGTGTGTGTGTGTGTAATAGAGTTAGATACACATACAAAGACAGAGAGAGAGTGTGTGTGTGTGTGTGTGTGTGTGTGTGTGTGTGTGTGTGTGTGTGTGTGTGTGTGTGTGTGTGATAGAGAAACAGAGAGAGTGTGTTTGTGTAAAGGGTAGTGTGTGTGGACAGCTTTTTTTTTTTTTTTTAAATATACGTCCCGAGCCCCCGTCTGTATTTAAATGGATTGTGCGCTTTGCCTGATAAACAACAGCGAGGATGACAATGATGCTCCATGCTTTAATGCTTCAGGCATATTTTCATGATTGCAAATTGGAAATGCTGCCCTGGATTTTCAATATTCTTTACAAAAAAATAAGCATCTTTTCCTTAAAATATGTACTGTGTGATTTCTAAAATTGGCCGAGCTCCACGGCTTCCATCTAAAACGATATCTTTGATTTTTCATTTTGAAAGCAACAAACAAGGAGCGCTTCTGTGGGGAGAAGAGAGTCGAGACATAACCGTTTGATTTCCTAAGGAGGGGCTATTTACACAAATTATTAATCAAGACTTCTAAAAAATGTTTTAGACAGCTTCTTCACAGAGAAGAAACATTCGGGAGGGCTTTTATATCCTCAGCTTTTAAAAATAGGCTGAACAGCTTGAGCATCGCCAGTGTGTTGACAGTGCAGAGGGGAGTGACCCGCCCACCTGGATGGAGGTGACTGCTTCCTGGTGAGCGTTGATGGACTGGCAGTTTTGGAAAGTGTGCCAGCTCCAGGCCTGAACCTTCCCCGCGTCTGAGGGGTGACAGAGTGTGAGGTTAACGCGCACTGACAGGCGTCTGGCACTAATTACTGTCGGTCACGCTCCATACACCTGAGCTGCCTAATCTGTGTGCCTCCATCTCCCTGATTCAGGCCGATTAAAGCTGCGCTACACTCGCTAACTAGATGATATCTACGTACACATTAGCAGGGGTGTTCTGATCCCTTTACTCGAGTAAGAGTACCATGACATGAATACTAAAATGCTACGTTATAAATGATAGACTAGCATTCAAAATCTCAATCAAGCACAGTACAGTTTCACAGTAAAAGTACTTATTCTGCAGTAACATGGCCTCCATATGTGGAATAGTATTAGTTTGACATATTGTTGCTTCATGTACACAGTTATGATATATAAAGGATTGATGTTGAGGACTTTAGTGGATTTGGCATTACATTGAAATACTCAAACTTTAGTACAATACTTGAGCGAATGTTCTTAGTACCTTTCCACCATTGCATGTCAGTAAACGTGTCTCCTCTAAAGCACATACATGTACAGAAGTAGATATCAAATATGACGTGATGCTACAGTGTAACTCTTATTATTTCTGCCCAGTGTCCCTGTCTCTTAGTTTCCAAACAGAAACACACCTGATCCAGTGACGATGTAGCCGTCTCCTTCTGGCACAAAGCACAGTGCGGTCACGGCGTTGAACGTGTAGAGAGACTTCACACACTGCCCTGGAGGTGAAGGGAAAATATTATATTAATTGACTAGACACAGCCCAGCGGTCACACAGGAGGCATACATTGATTAAGACACACACACACACACACACACACACACACACACACACACACACACACACACACACACACACACACACACACACACACACACACACACACACACACACACACACACACACACACACACACACACACACACACACACACACACACACACACACACACACACACACACACACACACACACACACACACACACACACACACGTTTCCCAGACAGAAGCCCTGAGGCTCTTTCCACCTCAGTATATATGGTGTGTGTGTGTGTGTGTGTGTGTGTGTGTGTGTGTGTGTGTGTGTGTTTAAACGTACCGACGCTCAGGGCCCAGATCTTCACGTTGCAGTCTGCAGAGCCACTCAAAACAAACCTCTCTTTGTCGGACAGAGACAGAGCCCGGGCTGGAGAGAGGGCAAACACACAGGAGGAGGAAGAGGAGAGGAGAGGAGAGGGGAGGAGAGAGGAGAGGAGAGGAGAGGGGAGAGGGGAGGAGGAGAGGAGAGAGGAAGGATTGGGGATCAGGGAAAGAGAGACAAGGAGATTAAGTTGAGAGGAAGCTGTAAATAAGTGATGATATCAAACAAAGGGGGATATTCAATTCAATTCAAGGCTTTATTGTCATATGCAAAGCGGCTACAGTGTAGATATGGCAATGACATTCTTAAGTCCCAGGCTCCTCCAACAACACAACATAATATATATATATAATACATAAAACAATAAACATGGTGCAGGAAGAAACAGAGTACAATACAATTGTGCGAGGTTATGTTGCAAGAGCAATGTGCAAATAAAATACAAAATACAATAAGCTAAATAATGCAGAGAATGTTGTAAGTGACCAAGTAAACGCAGGAGTGTATATACATGTAATAAAATACTGTGTTATTATATATATATATATTGCAAGAACGAGGCGTAAAGAGAATAGGCGTGAGTTAAACAAACACAGTGACACGTTCAGTTTGACAGAGCTGCATCTTCTACGTGCTGCACTTCACGCCTTGCTACTTTAAGGTATAAGGGTGAGTGTGTGTGTGTGTGTGTGTGTGTGTGTGTGTGTGTGTGTGTGTGTGTGTGTGTGTGTGTGTGTGTGTGTGTGTGTGTGTGTGTGTGTGTGTGTGTGTGTGTGTGTGTGTGTGTGGGTGTTGGAGTTCAAGTGATGGAGGGATGCCTGCTTCATACAGACTCTCTAAAGTGTCGACTGAGGTTATCTCTCTCTGGGGTTGATCTGATGAACGGCTCCTATAATTACCAGACAGCAGGACACAGGCATTACTCAGGATATGGATGTGTGTGTGTGTGTGTGTGTGTGTGTGTGTGTGTGTGTGTGTGTGTGTGTGTGTGTGTGTGTGTGTGTGTGTTCTCACCCAGCCTCTTGCAGTACTCGGGGGGAGGTGCAGACAGACAGGTGACCCCCCCGGTGTGACCCCCCAGGTTCTTGTGCTCCTCTGCAGCAGTGGGAACGTGCCACACCTTCACCGTCGTGTCTCGGCTGAGAGGAGGAGACGATGGAAGGAGGTGAAAAACACCCAGGAAGTAGTCATATCCTTTACTTGTCAAAACACTCATTTTCACACACATGCAATGAATAACTTAGGTATAAGTACAGAAGTGTTATCAGTAAAATGCACTTAAAGTATCAAAAGTAAAAGCGGTCGTTCTAAAACTTATGTGAGATATTGTGGACACTGTTGATATCGTTGCCTCCAGTAGCATTTCACTGTTGTATACAAACTCATTTCTGTAACATTGATGTTTAAGACTTTCTTTATTAACTTTTTGTAATGTATACGATCATTTTGCCTTTATGTATGAGTAGGTAAAACTTTCAAGTTGTAGTAGTAGGTTAAAATACAATATTTTAAATGTAGTGGAGTGGAAGTATACAGTAGTATTACTTTTACATATTCAAGTCAAGTGATAAAAATACATTCTCCATAAGGTAAATGTACCTAGTTACTTTTTGAACACGTTGAAGTTAAAAGTCTGCTTGACATTAATAGCGATAGATTTGCATTGAGCCGTCACAGCGGGAAGCGGGGAAGAAAAACAAATATGACAGCGAGGGAGAGTGGGAGCCTATTAAGTGATACATTAGGGTAAATGTTCACTTTGCACATCCATTATGCAAATCAAGGCTTCTCTCCCCCTGTTACCTTCCAGAAACCACCAGGTTGTCAACAGCAACCACGCAGGTGACGATGTCGTTGTGACCCTCCAACAGCCTCAAGCGAAACTTCGACTTCTCCCAAGACGATTTCAGGCATGCAAATTCTGCCTCTGCCAAAGGGAAATGATTCGTCCAATTAGCAGTGCTGACAAACCAGCACCCCTGCACACTTCTTCAACATGGATTAGTGTGTCGCTGCGATGCAAGGGGATAATTCAGCTCTGAGGGGGCAAAACACGAGGGTCCCGTCTTCAGGGAGACCAACGCAGCCTGTTGGTTTTAATCTGGCAGCAACATGAGCTTGTTAGTGCTCCTCCAGGCACACATGTGTAATCTGATTCTGGGTGTTAGGGTGGATTAGGGCCCTGCGTTGGGATTCTAACCGCCTGTAGAGAGGGGACACTTCATTGTGTCTCTTCTACATCAACATGTGTCCCCTCTTCTTCATGTCTCTTCTACATCAACATGTGTCCCCTCTTCTTCATGTCTCTTCTACATCAACATGTGTCCCCTCTTCTTCATGTCTCTTCTACATCAACATGTGTCCCCTCTTCTTCATGTCTCTTCTACATCAACATGTGTCCCCTCTTCTCCATGTCTCTTCTACATCAACATGTGTCCCCTCTTCTCCATGTCTCTTCTACATCAACATGTGTCCCCTCTTCTTCATGTCTCTTCTACATCAACATGTGTCCCCTCTTCTTCATGTCTCTTCTACATCAACATGTGTCCCCTCTTCTTCATGTCTCTTCTACATCAACATGTGTCCCCTCTTCTTCATGTCTCTTCTACATCAACATGTGTCCCCTCTTCTTCATGTCTCTTCTACATCAACATGTGTCCCCTCTTCTCCATGTCTCCTCTACATCAACATGTGTCCCCTCTTCTTCATGTCTCTTCTACATCAACATGTGTCCCCTCTTCTCCATGTCTCCTCTACATCAACATGTGTCCCCTCTTCTTCATGTCTCTTCTACATCAACATGTGTCCCCTCTTCTTCATGTCTCTTCTACATCAACATGTGTCCCCTCTTCTTCATGTCTCTTCTACATCAACATGTGTCCCCTCTTCTTCATGTCTCTTCTACATCAACATGTGTTCCCTCTTCTTCACGTCTCTTCTACATCAACATGTGTCCCCTCTTCTTCATGTCTCTTCTACATCAACATGTGTACACTCTTCTCCATGTCTCTTCTACATCAACATGTGTCCCCTCTTCTTCATGTCTCTTCTACATCACCATGTGTCCCCTCTTCTTCATGTCTCTTCTCCATCAACATGTGTCCCCTCTTCTTCATGTCTCTTCTACATCAACATGTGTCCCCTCTTCTTCATGTCTCTTCTACATCAACATGTGTCCCCTCTTCTACATGTCTCTTCTACATCAACATGTGTCCCCTCTTCTTCATGTCTCTTCTACATCAACATGTGTCCCCTCTTCTTCATGTCTCTTCTACATCAACATGTGTCCCCTCTTCTTCATGTCTCTTCTACATCAACATGTGTCCCCTCTTCTTCATGTCTCTTCTACATCAACATGTGTCCCCTCTGTGGAAAGAGACTCTGAAAGTTTCAGGAACAAAGATTTTCTCTCTTTTTGATCCATTTCTATAAAAACCTGTCTGAAAATGAGCTGATCAGATTTTGCCCACTTTATGATGTCATAACGATGTTTTGGCTTGTGTAACCATTAGCAACCAAGGTAACCCCCCCCCCCCCCCCACCTTATCACCTGAATCTCCTCCTAGAGCACCATTGAGTTATTTTTAACCAAATCTCTCTCAGAGGGGCGTGGGGAGGGGCTCCTTATTTTCATCTAAAGTAACAGACAGAGAAACAGCACTTTGGAAACAGGGCTGAAACAGAGGGGATTATGGGTAATGCTGCCATTATCTGTTTGGTGTTTCAGCCAATCAGAGACAGGTTCTGTATATATCTGAGACCTGTAATATATCGATGAAAAACAGTATAATAGTTTTAATGGATCCTACCTTCCTGCCGCTGCTCCGTGTCAGATCCGGATCTTTCCGCTGGGACTTCCCGGCAGTGATCTGACATCTTGGCCGGCGCGGTTCTTTCCTGCTGCCTGTCTCTCTCCGCCCCCCCGCCTGCCTCCCTCAGCCTGGCAGCCGGCGCTGGCGCTTCCTGAGTTTTGGACTTCTTCTCTGCTTTAAGGATCTTGGGCGCTGGGGCCGTTTGTGATGGAAGGGCCTCGGGGGCATCCTCCCTGTGCCAGAGCCGGAGAAAGAGAGAGAGCAGAATGAATAATCGGGACTCAAGCGGCACTCCTTTGTGACAGCGAGGGCTCATACCTGTAGAGCATCTCCCACATAAACAGCGCTTTTTTAATGAGCTCTTTCTCCTAGAAATGATACGTTTCGTTCAATTTGAGGGGTAACATCCACACATCATCTGCAAATATCCCTGAGGGGCTTTAATAGGGAGGCTGACATCCTGAATGGTGTTTACATGAAACCTAATGAACAGTGCAGAGTTCACATTTTATGAAAGCATGACAGTATTTGACCTCCAGTGCGTTTGGATAGGCATGCATACAAAGATCAAAGGCTTCAAAGTGAATGTTGTTGCTTTTGAAGAATTACACGTCCCTCCATCTGCCCCCCCTCTTGCTGATACCTCTCCCTCACTTCCTTACACATGTCTTTTCATCTTCTCCTGTTTTCCGTCTGCCACAATCCCCAGAGTTTGCTGCGGGCTAGAAAGCTGCAGCTGAAGCTCAGCCAATCTGGAACGCAGCTCCGCCTTCCTGGAGATCTGAGAGGGAAGGAGGCACGAGATTGGTTGTAGACCAAGCCATTAAATCCACAAGTTGCTCATGTACACAACCAACACACTCAGCCTGTCTCCATTTATTAGTCTGCGCCTGGCAACATGTCTGACTGCGAGTTATAAAAGATGCATGACGAGTGAATCAGGTATCGACTTTGTTCCCTCAGTGTGAAGGAGCAGCACACATCCGTTCTAAGCTTACAAGGGAACTATTTTGTAGTTTTCTGTTTCTTATTTTCACATAAAATGTTGATAAAGTCTTAAAGGGGCCCTAATATGCTCATTTTCAGCTTCATATTAGTATTTTGAGCCCAGTCTGCTCTGATTGGTTAGCTGGTCGGCTCTGTTGTCGTGATTGGTCAACCGCTTAGAGATGTCCCGCCCCTTAGCGTATCATGTTTAATTCTTTTAGGAGCGTGAGTGTTACATATTGATAGCATTATGTTCGGGAAGTAAACAAAGGAGTCCAATGGAGACTAAAATACTAAATGTAGAAATATTGAGTAGCATAAAACAGTAAAATATCAAATACTGCAACATTGAACTTAAGGACAGTACTTGTAAGTAAATATACTAATTTAGACTCCACTACTTTGAAATGTGGTAAGTGTAAATCCATAATCTTTTTCCGCAACATGTGAAATATGTGTCTGTGTTACTCATACGAGGAATAAACAATTGGAAATAAGGTGTCATATTAATGAATAGTTAAGTTACTTCTGTTTTATCATTTGCTGGTTTGTTGTGGGACATTTCATTGCACACAGTAAGTTAAGACATAGGACATTCAACGTATTCCCAGGTATGAATCATGGCTGTCGTGGCGACACCACTGAGTGCATTTATTCTGCTGTTTCCAATTAGGGGATGTAAGGACGGAGCAGTAGAGGACTGTCGTAGGGCATCACAATAACTTACAGATCTCTCTGCCCTTTAACACATCGAGGCTCTCCTGAACTATCGGGTCTGATGCTCATCCTGAGAGCTTTCCTGGGGCGAAACATGTCAAATTATTCATACCACCATTATCATTAATTCATCTTAATCACATGTTCCTCGTTATGATATCTATTCCAATACGTTATTCCTAGTTAAAGAGGCAGCCTCGGGTAACTTCATGGCATCGTAAATCAACATGAAAGCATCTTTATGTGAACATATATTTTATTCTTCGTACTGTGGACCTTAGTGTATAACCTAGAATATAACCTTTCACATTTCTCCTTTTTTCTTACATTTAAAAAAATGTGTAATGGTATTTCTTTGATTCTCTCAGAGGTGGGAGAAGTACTCAGATCTTGCACTTAAAGGTCTCATGTCGTGCTTTTCCGGTTCTGACCCGTCCCCTTGTGTTATGAAGGTGTTTCTGCATGTGAACGGTCTGCAGAGTCACAAACCCTCAAAGTACACCCTGTAGCGAGTACAACTCAACACAGAAAAGAGCTGTCTGTGCTGCCCCTGAACGCCTCGTTGGACATTTCTCTTTCTCCATTTGTTTCTTCCGGGAACCAAGTGACGTCATGCGGTTCCCGGAACCAAAATGGACCAATCCGCGGAGCTCCTCACACACCAGGCAGGACCCCTTGGCGTCACTATTAAACGCAGTAGGGGGAGCTTTAGCGTACATTTTCAACTAACAGGGAGTCCCGTTGACTTGCATAGAGCTCCCTGAACGCTGGTAATAGAGGAGTTGGGATGGCGGAGAAATGCTCTCAGACCCATTCTCACAGCGTTAGAAACCTTTTTCTGACTCAGTATCAAGACACACTTATTGTTTTTACTTCGGCTGTGAGTGTTTGTGTGCTCAGTTTCGCTGTATCGCGGACCCGGAAACCTGTCCTCGCAGCAACGAGCCTCGCAACGTCTCGACCAATCAGAGCACACTGGGCTCACAGGGAGGGGAGCTCCAACAAGCCGTTTAGGACAGAGAGTGAATACACATACTTTACAGAGATGCTGTGAGAGAAACCAATGTGAGTTTGGAACATTGCACAATTGAACTCTATCCTCAACAATGGAATTATGATCAGTTGAATGGCCATGACATGGTATGAACACAGCTGTTACTCTGTTACAGTAAAAGTCCGGCATTCAAAATGTTACTCAGGTAAAAGTACAAAGGTATTATTATCTAAACATACTCAAAGTACTAAAAGTAAATGTACTCTTTGTACCTGGGCAAGACACTTCATCCCAATTGCCCACAGTATTGTCAGTAAGTCGCTTTGGATAAAATATATATATAGTATGTTTTTATTATTATTATTGATGTGTTTATCAACGCTGGTAAATGTGCAGCTAAGTCTTGTTTATCATCTTCATAGTAACTAAAAGCTATTACATGAACGTAGCGGAGAATAATTACAATATTTACCTCTGTAGTGGAGTAGAAGTGCAATGTACATACAATGGAAATACTCAAGTAAAGTACAAGTTCGTCAACATTTTACTGAGATTGTAAATGTACTTTGTTACTTTACACCACAAGATCCTACATGTATTTGTACCGCATCTAAAGTACTGTAATATGTCATGGTGTATGGATATGCAGCTTGACTCTACTGACTTGTCTTCATCCTGTTTCAGCTGCTGAACATGGATATGTGTTGCAATGCCTTTTATGTGTGACTGAATCTGTGTCTGTGCTGTAGTAAAGTCTGCAGTTATAACCCTGCTGTTACACCTGAGGGAAATAAATTCAGGATTTTGCTCAAAGATCACACACACAGTTAACACTGGGACGAAAATGCAGTTGAAGTGTTTCTGTACCTTGAATCTCTCCTCTGGGGAAAGACTGATTTTTATTTCCAGACTCCCAATCTGTCTCAGTTTCTTCTGCAGCTTCCTCACCTCCCCCATCTGGAGCTCGTCTAAAGCTTCAAAGCTATCTTAAAACCTCTTCTCTGACTTTCTGTTTGTCACAAAAGTGTCAAAGCATTGACAAGGAAAAGTCTGCAGAGGTTTAAATACATCTCATTGTATCAGACGGCTCGGTGTGTGTTGGGGAGACGTGTCGCCGGATGTTGACGATCACTAGGAGTGTATAACTGTCCTTACAGCGACACCACGTGGACAGCTAGAGAAATGCAATGAAAACAGTTACAAATAAATATAAGTAAATAGTAGATTTACCATTCAAGGGTACTGGTTAGAGCATAACCTGCTTGCTGAAGAGACCTCGATGGTCTAGTGCAAGTGAAATGTTTGTGGCTGCAGGAGTCAATACTCTACAAGCTGTTTTAAGAAATCTTATGTATAAATGTATTTGCCGGCTTAATGACTCTGACAATGAAATCCTCTTGGCCTTATCGAACATAAGGTATAGCACTACACGCTACCAATCACAGCTGTGGAGACATTGGTATAGTTGTCTCTTTGTAGGACACTGATTTAAATTATTCTTAAACTATGAATTATTTTTATGCTGTGTATGTAATTTATTATATGTAATGTCTTGTCTTTTATCTGGACCCTGAGTCTGTAATAAAGTGTTCATTTCATTCATTCATATGTGGTTGTATTTAGTGTTATGAGTTATATGAAGTTGCAAAACAAAATAGTTTAACTGAGGACGTTTAAATGGAGGCTATAACCTGACACTGTGCTGCCTTCAAGTGCTACTCCATCAGCTCGTATTTTTGAGACTCCCAAGTCGTAAATAGGATTAAGATAATAAAAAACCAACAAGTAATTATGCATTTTTGCTTATTAATCAACAAGTTCTTTAAGAAGAAAGGGTGTTTAAGGGAAGCCATTCATCTTCACTCTTTTATTAGATAAAAACGAATTTACTTTGGCTGACAAATGAACATCAACAACTGTTTGCAGTTCTGAAATATTTCATAACAAATTAAATGTGTCATTCAATTCATACATAAACTGCTTACTTTAATTTAATTTGAATAATTGTTGACAAGGCAGCGTCTAAACATCCACTCTTTGCAAGAAATAGTGCAGCAGAATATTGGATGTAGGCTGTTACATTGTAGGGGGATGTAGTTACACTGTATGGTGCTTTCACTGTGCAGATATGGAGGGACCTTATTCAAAGATTTAAACCAAAAGTGAACCAAAAACACGACCGAGCAATATTCAATTTACTCCATTACAGGACACAGGACATCAATTAGTTGTTACATTTGATGGGCCAAATAGTTGTGTTGCATTATTTTAAAAAAATGGGTTTAATGACAAAATGATAAGCTGTCAATACATGTTCTGTAAATCAATTGTTGTGCAACCCTGTGTTGCAATATAATATGACAATAAATTCTCCTTAATTTGAAGCTGTAGTCAGTCACTAGTATCAAGATGATCAGAGGTAGGTTGACACTTGACACGTACGAGGAATTGGACTTGGTGTCGTGGTGCATACTTAAAGTAAAACAAAAATGTAAAACACAGATAGAGAACTAGAAAAATATAAAAAATAATAAAACATATAGTAAAATATAACAGTATTTACATGTTGTGGAATGGAATAAAATATGGATTGAAATCAGCAGTAATATAAAAAGAATTGTTGGCGGTGGTGGCGAAGCCCATAAAGACTTGGCTTGGCAACTGGAAGGTCTCCAGTTCAAGTCCCGAAAAGACTAAGTGCTACCGAGGTGTCCCTGAGCAAGGCACCGTTCCATACATTGCTTCCCGAGTGCCATACATAATGGCAGCCCACCGCTCCTAACACAGGATGGGTCAAATGCAGAGAAACCATTTCGTTCCGTAATGACAATACGTTGAATCTTCATCTTCTTCATAGAGTCTATGACGTGGCTGAGGAAAAGTATCACAAGGCTCTGAATCGAGCTCTGAATCGAGTCCCTGATCCCTCAGACTCAGGGCTGTGTGGGAACGGCCCAGGCTTCAAACCCTCAGGTAGCAAAAGGCCTGAAGAGGTGTGAGAGAGCTGGGGTCTCCTGGCAGGAATCTCAGCTCTATCCAGACCCCCTGTGTAGACTCCTTAGGTAACACACTTTAGATGTGAGTATAGGACTTTCATTTAATTTCAAACCTTTATTTATACAGATAAATCCCATTGAGATCATTGATCTCTTTTTCAAGGGAGACCTGCTCAAGTAGTTCCACATGAAACATAAAAACATAAACAGAACAACAAAAGGACATCATACAGCATCATTTACATAATTATCCACATAAACAGATACCAATAGCTTCCGATTGAGTAGCATCCAACCGAGCTTTAAAAACATTTAGTGGCACCAGATTGCTCAGTTTCCATTTAATTTGCAGACTATTCCAAGACAGAGGAGCTGCGCATCTAAAAGCTGTCTTCCCTAAGACAGTCCTAGCAGTTGGCACATTTAATAAAACCACAGCATTCGATCTCAGGCAGTAGCCACTTACAATTCTCCGTGAGATCAGGGAGCAGATATAAGATGGAAGTTTCCCTAACATGGCTTTGTATATACAAATGTACCAGTGACTGAGCCTCCGTACAGTTAGTGAAAGCAAACCAGCCCTTGCATACAGGGTACAGTGATGGGTTAATACTTTACAGTTAGTCACAAATCTCAGTAGCACTGTGATACGCAGCATCTAACTTGCTCGGGCAATGGGCAGGTGCATTCATATAAATCAGATCACCATAGTCCGCACAGGTAAAAAGGTCACAGAGCCTTTTCCTGGCCTCAAGCGAGAAACAGGACTTGTTTCTGAAAAAGAAACCTAGCCTAACCCTCAGCTTTTTAAGCAGGTTATTGACATGAAGTTTAAAAGTGAGACAGTAATCAAGCCAGATACCAAGGTATTTGTAACAGGTAACCACTTCAAGTTTTATTCCTTGCGTAGTTACAATATCTAAAACAGGCTCTGGTGTCTTTTTAGCTTTAGAAAAGAGCATTACCTTGGTTTTCTCAACATTTAAAAGAAGCTTTAGTTCAGAGAGCTGAGTCTGAATAATGTTAAAAACAGCCTGTAATTTAACACCAGCCTCCTGAATGGAGGGACCTGCACAGTACATCACGGTATCATCCGCATAAAAAGGTAAAGTAGCTTCATCCACATTTTCACCTAAACCGTTGATATATATGGAGAATAAAAGTAAAACAGAACCTTTGAGGAACACCATTAGCAATGTTTAACCACTCAGAAGACAGCCCATCAAAGTGAACACATTGGGACCTTTCAGAGAGGTAGTTCACAAACCACCCTACTGCATGGCTGGACATGCCTATACTGGCTAGCCTCTGCTTTAAGATGCGATGATCGACGGTGTCAAACGCTTTGGAAAGGTCAACAAATAGAGCTGCACAACTCTGCTTATTATCTAAAATACTCGCCACATCATTCACCACTTTCATTGTGGCAGTGATGGTGCTATGTTGCTTTCTGAAGCCTGACTGATGTTTAGACAGGATGTCATTTGTACATAAAAACACCTTTTCCTGTTCACTCACTAAGCGTTCAAGAAACTTAGCCAGAACTGACAACTTAGAGATTGGCCTATAGTTATTTAATAAGGTGGCATCCCCTCCTTTTAGCAAAGGCAGGACATACGCTGACTTCCAATATGGAAGCAAATATGTATACATTACTAAACTGTAGGAAATGATTGTCTTCTTTACTGAGACTATTTCCAAACGCATTTCTATGTTTATTTTTTGTATATTTTTGGAAATATATAAGTTCTAACTTCACAAATAAGTAATTTCATGAGAACACTTATTAGATATGAAAGCACACATATATACAGACTGCTATTTAAGATCCATCCAGACCCCCAGGCCTCTGTAGACTCCTTGGGTTAAAAACTATAGATGTGAGTATACTGTGACAAGGACTTACAGATTTAAGGTGGATCATTATTTGAGTAATTTAAATTCAATCAGAATCAGAATCATAATACCTTCATTAGTCCCACAGAGGGGACATTTACATTGTTAGAGCAGAAAAGAGCCAAAGACAGCTTAATGTTACCTAAGAAGCATGCATTAAAACAAATATTAAAATTACACAATTTACAAAATACACATCCTGTAACATTTCTGATGGAGCAGCCAGGTACTGTTTAAAGCACACACACATTGTTATATAGCAAATATGTATACATTACTAAAGTGTAGGGAAGTATAGTTGTTTTGAAATGAGACTATTTCCAAAAGTATTCCATTTTTTCTCTCGGGGACATTTACATTGTTAGAGCAGAAAAGAGCCAAAGACAGGTTGACGGTGGCAGTAGTCATTAAGTGGTTCAGTCTGTAGGGGATTGGACTTTGAACCGAAGGGTCGCCGGTTCACGTCCCGGTGAGACCAAACTACACGGAGTGTGGACTGGTACTGGAGGGGAGCCAGTTCACCTCCTGGGCCACTGCCGAAGTGCCCTTGAGCAAGGCACCTAACCCCCAACTGCTCACTTGCACCGGCTAGACTGGCTGCCTCCGCTCTGACCTCTCAACTGCATGTGTGCATATAACTGTGTGTGTATTTGTATATGTGCATGATGTAAAAAGTGTGTACTGTGTATAAACCTGTACCTGTATAACAACACATGTGTGTACGACAGAGTGGAAAATGAATGAATAAAGGTCCATCTTCTTCTTCTTAATCTAAGACGCATGCATTAAAACAAATATTAAAATTACACAATTTACAAAATACAACTCCTGTAACAGTTCTGAAGATGTAGCAGCCAGGTATACTGTTTAAAGCACACACATTGTTATATAGCAAATATGTATACGTTACTAACGTGTATTGAAGTATAGTTGCTTTTAAATTAGATTATTTCCAAAAGTACTAACTTTTTTCCTCATAGTTTATTGCAAATATATCGAGGCTCAAACTTTGAAAGAAACGAATAAGTAAAAAATAAAACATTTGAAACAAAAACAGTTAAAGAGATGTTTGGGAAAGACTGAACTAAAGACACCTTGTTATCTTCACACTAAACTTTAAATTTATTGATTTCCTTCACATTTAAACGGTAGGATTTTTATTTTAGTTACACCGTAAATAAAATAAAGACTAAATAAAAAAGCTGGGTTAAATGTAATAAAGGTATCCATTCTTCCCAATGCGATGTGTAACTATGAAGGACACGATGTAGTAATATGAATATTGAATGTGTCATTTTGAGTAACGATTTATAAAAAGTTCCTCATCACCCTGACACTTAAAGCGGTGTATTACTTCCGACAGTCAGTGAACGCCTCACAGCCAGAAGCTCGAATGTAACAAAACAATTGGTTAAAGGTTGTTGTTTATTTACCCTTTAACTGCCATTTACTGCATACACAAACACATCTTACCAAGTGCATGTTAGATTTTAGACTTTCTTTTTTTAATGCACTAACCCTCAGTTACAGGAAGTGACATCAACACAAACACACTCCTTTTGTCTGACGACTTTATCCGGAGGAAGTGAAGCTTTGAGAGGCAGCTGCTTCACCGGAGGGAAAAAAAACGTCCAAAAAAAAAAAAAAAGAAACGAAGAGGCAAAAAATAAATAAACTTCGCTCCGCTTTGCAGGAATATGCACAGATTCTGAGAAAAATATTCCCAAACTACGGCAGTCCCGGGGAGGCAGACGGAGTCGTCATTACCGGTAAACGCCACTCTTCTCCATGCATTTGTGTGTAGATTTGCATGAGTCTGCTCTCTCCACCCGTCCTCAGCCGGAAGTCTGTGAGGTTGGTCTATAGGTTTTTTTCTGTTTTTTTTTTTTTATCCCTTAGGTTTTTTTTTTTTTAGCTTTGCTTGTTATCTTTCCCCCTCTTGCAGCTGCAGGACACACACTGCTGTCTGCTAGCTAACTGCATGTTAATCAGCACGGCGGCCTCAGTAACTACAAGATGCAAGCAGCCGAAATGGAGTCGTTGTGTTCAGCTACGGCTTATTGTAAACAATGTGGGGCTTTTTAGAAAAGTTAGCTAGGTGTTGTAGGGTCTGCTGTTGAGCCAACTTCTAGCTAACAAGTTGAATCTGCTGCAGAAAGCCTATTGAGGTCAGATATTATGTGCTGGTGTTAAAACATGATAAATGCACACCTGCTAGCTGAAGTCAAGTATAGATAGTTGCATGTGTTATAACCTATTGTTGGAGCATTATCTAATTGCCACTGTATTGATCCAAAGATATTAATCTCTGAGACACACGTATGCTATTTTTGATTCCCCCACATGCATGTCTTCCTATCACACCTCCTCCAATCAGTTTGTTAATACATCTGTTTATTCCTTAAATACTTGTTTCTTTATTGGATCTTTGACAGTAGGATCCATCCAGGCTGTGTTCAAGGCTGCATGACCAACCAGGCAAAGTGAGCATCGGCCCCCAAGAGCCACACACCCCCAAGAGCCCTCAAACCCCCAGATTCACTGTGTGGCAATACGTTTGTGGTAAGATATTCTGACTGGTTATGATAGAGGCAACTGAGTCACAGAGCCAGCCTGCACACAATAAGGAACTTGAAACTGAAACAGCTAAATACAACTTACATTTTTGGGAATTTTGTCTGAGAAAATGCACTATCCATGCGGTATGCAGTATTAATTTAAAATGTTATTCAAGGGACTCAAATAAATCCTTTAACAACATGTATCACTTTAGATTGTTTTGGTGTGATATTTGAGCTATAGCCGTAGATATGTAAAGAAACTAGAGGGCTCATGGTGTAAAATTGCGAAAAGAAAAACACTTTCATAAAACCTTCAAAGGGTGTATGTGTGCAGAAGGAAGCATGGATCTGCTCACGCTCACTTGTTGGCAGGTAGAAAGAAACTAGTTCCTATATCTGAAACAGTCTGTGGATTATCAGGAGTAATTAGGTCATGCATTCAGGAAATAGGCAGTGCTGTTGAGTTTTTTCAAATGTATTTCTTGGTACTTTTAGCAACACAAGCGTTCCATTGTATTACATTATTTGAGAAAACACAGACAAGCCAACACTCTGCAACTCACACCAAAGTTAGGTTGATAAATAGCCGTCTCGTTGAGCTCTTGATAATCTGATTCCTGCATGGCTGGTAAAGGTAAATAACTTCCTGGTGTTCGTTCCTTTTTTTAAAGACCTGCCAGTCAAGTTAGGAATGTTAACAGGTTTGACTTCCTTATAAATGTTGAGGTTTATCACGGTTGTTGTTTCTTCTTGCATTTAATATGCTTTACTGCAAAGTAACCTGTGTAGTACTGAGTAGGGTATTGCAGAAATTCATGGTTTTTGCTTTTGTGTTATTGCAGAAATGATGGAAGACTCTCATTTTAATTCATCGTACTTCTGGTCTCCCATCCCATCTGTACCAGCACAGGTGAGTCTGGAAAGAAGAATATGTCTTTAAGACTGTAATGATGAAGAAGGAGGAGGAGGAGTGATTTGTGACTGCAACCAGAGGATTTCAGCGAGTAACGTCTGGTTAATATAATGAACATCTCCCCTCTCCTGACAGATTGAGAATGCCATGTTTCTGAACAAGATGAAGGAGCAGCAGGAGAAGAATGCAACCTTCTCCCAGTCCTCTGCATCCCACTACCAAACGGCTCTGCTCACCATCCCAAACCCTGGGATAAAGACAGATAGTGGAGGGCAGGGTGGCGGAGGGACTCACCTCCACCAGGCTCACAGCACCCAGAACATGCTGTCTGTCCCCTCCACCGGCATCATGACAGCAGGTGAGTCTGGAGACTCTGGAGCCCTCTCAGTCAGACACTAATCGTGTGTACTGCACGATATATGACATAAAGAAAGTCAAACTTAAAATCAGAGGTATGCCTAAGGTTGAGGCTGGATAGAAGGAATATTTGAACCCCAAAATGACTTTTTTTTATATCAATAACTCACCCTGTTGTTGCTTGAATTCTTAAAGAAAATCGCGTGCCTCCACATCGAACAACTAATCAAGCGCAGACATTTTTTTGGGATGATCTGATGTAAAAGGGAGCCTCTCTCACACTAAAACCTCACTTTTTAAAAACACTTAAACGCATAAACAGTGTTGGCGCAGATGAGTAGTGTCAATGCTGAACTGTTTTGAATAGTAAGGTTGTCCCTTTTATTGGAGACCCTAGACCACATGTGTCAAACTCAAGGCCCGGGGGCCAAATGAGGCCCTTGGTGGATTTGATTTCGGCCCGCAGGATAATTTCTAATTCCTATTAGATCTGGCCCGCCGGTATATTGCATGCACACCTTCACTCCATCCTGAGGGTCTCCTCAGCTCAGAGCCTGACCCCAAACATTGATGACCCTGCCCCCAAGATGAGATGCCAAGTGTCTGAGCTAGCATCACAGAGCAGCACACTGAGTTCAATGGATGCTTCCTTCTGCACTTTCTCTCTTGAGGCAACAGGGCATGTTTGGTTTGTTCTTTGAGGGAAATAGTTTTGTTGAAGCTGTTGTTGGCCTGTGGGAAAATGTAATCATAAGAAATGACTCTGCAGATAGAGCCATAAGAAATGAATGCAACTGATTATTTAATGTGTCATGTTGTTTTTATAGGCAATAATTTAAGCTTTGATAGTTCCAGGTTTAATATGTGCAATAAATTCATTTCAATAAGTTTTGCAATAAACATTGAACCAGTCCGGCCCTTGGCTAGTATCCATTTTTAAATGTTGTCCCACTGTGTATTTGAGTTTGACACCCCTGCCCTAGGCCCTTATTTACATCACAACTTTTCTCAGCATTTGAAATCTTTGTCCAACGTGTCGGCATGCAAGTTTCCCTTCCGTTATTCAAGAGGTAAAACAGGGTAAGAACTTGATTTAAAAACCATCCGTTTGGGGTTAGAAGTAGAGTTTTCTTTAAGTTTACTTCTCCTAAGATAACAGTGATACATTAAATGATTTATATGATGAGAACAAATTGATATTCCAGTTAGCTCCGAGCAGCACTGTGGGCTGTGAGCACACTTTGCCAGCTAACTGCAGGTAAAATGAACACCTGTGTGTCTCTGTTCCCGCCTCAGGGCTTTCTTTCAAATAATGGAACAGGAGCGCTGAGCTGTCACAATCTTCAGTGTTAGGGGTTCCTAGGGAGATTCCTGAGCGATAAGGACCGACTGTTCTCATGCACAATCATCAACTTTAATGCATTTCAAACTTCTGTAATGTGTTATTTCTTTGTGTTGTCTCCTCTGCTCTGTGAAGCGGGTCTGGTCATCACGACTCCTCAGGGAACGCTCGTCTCTCCCACCTCGTCTCAATCGTTTGTCTCCGGTCATCAAGCCACGACCATGATCGTTTCAGCACTTCACTCTGCAGGTGAAGCACACAGAAAGACACCTTGTATATCTCATGCATTTCCTGTGATCAACTTGAATAGAAAGTACATTTATTAAACATCTTAAGAGAATGATACCCTGACTGAAACCAGCCTTTTCACTAACTACGCTTACTTGTGGTTGTGTTTTTGCTTTTGCTTAACCTTGTGAGGCTCAAGGAATCAGCAGAGCAAATAATTTTTGAAGTCAACTTAACTCAGGACACAATATTTGTTTTAAATCATATTATGCAACACTTAATGTTGTGTTAGTGATTAGGAACATGATCAGACCTGTTGGCTGCAGTTAGAGTCCTGATTACGTTACAAGAGAGAGAAAATAAAAGCAGATTTAGTTCAGTTTGCACCTGATGATGCCTCCAAACTATAAACCAACACTCCACGCACAGATTGATCTCAAGAGTTACAAAGCATGACACAAAAACAACCTCATGGTTTTTAATTTCTTACTCCAGCTGTGCCCGTACCTTGAACTTCTAAACTGTGGGTTTTCTCTGGAAGTGTTTCCTTGTACGATGTGAGGGTCTAAGGACAGAGGGTCTAAGGATAGAGGGTCTAAGGATAGAGGGTCTAAGGACAGAGGGTCTAAGGACAGAGGGTCTAAGGACAGAGGGTCTAAGGACAGAGGGTCTAAGGACAGAGGGTCTAAGGATAGAGGGTCTAAGGATAGAGGGTCTAAGGACAGAGGGTCTAAGGATAGAGGGTCTAAGGACAGAGGGTCTAAGGACAGAGGGTGTCGTTTTTCTCATACTGATATTCTGAACAATCTGTGCTGTTGTATTTGCTGTAAAGTGTCTCTATTGTCGGCTATTTTTATTATATGTACACACTTTGGCTCGACCAAAACTCGTTTATAAATGTGCTCTATAAATAAAACTTGATTTGATTCTACGTGTGAATCACGCTTTTTACTAAAAACATTTCGAGGAGATTGCTTACAAACTGTTGGTGTGTTTTATTGATTTAAAAGCTGTGGCGACTGTGGCTGCGAGGGAGTGCGGTCGTTTTTCAACCAGAAGGTTGTGGGTTCGATCCCAGCCCATGCAGTCAACATGTCAATGTATCCTTGGGCAAGATACTTAACCCTGAGTTGCTCCCAATGGCCAACGATGTGTGAATGTTAGGTCCTAGAGCAGGGGTCTCAAACTCAAGGCCCGGGGGCCAAATCCGGCCCGCGACTTCATTTTATGCGGCCCCGCAAGAGCTTTCAAAGAATATAATACGTTTATTATACGGTTACATGCCACTTTAGAGAAGCAGGTTGCCCATAAACTACATGTCCCACAATGCATCTCCTTTTGTGACATGCGCACTGAAGAGACTTGCAATTATTTGCCCTGGACTTCTGCTTTCAGACGTAGTTAATTACTAAGTTATTATCCTATCCGATAATAATCCAATTCAGAGGCAATCATGTAATACATTATTTTATATATATATATTATATATTTATATATGTATTTTTATATAGTCTTAAAGTTACAACCGGCCCTTTGAGTGCAACCTTTATGCGAATGTGGCCCGCGATGAAATTGAGTTTGACACCCCTGTCCTAGAGTAAGGTACACTGCTCTGTGTGAATGGGTGTACGACATGTATGTAGTCCATAGTATGTAAAGCGCTTTGAGGGGTCTTTGAGGGGTCTTAAAGACTGGATAAAGCGCTATATAAGTACAGTTATGGACATGATCCTTAGGGCTTGATCATGCCATGATTTCCTAACCCATTCGAACTACGACTGAAAGAAGATGCCCAATTTAAAACACGAGATCTCCTGCTGCAAACTTTGATGTTCGACTTTATGCCAATATACTCACAGAAAACCTTAAGGAGTATTTCTGCTTTCAACCCGGCGCCGTGGATCCTGTTGCAGAGAAAAAAGAAGGGGACGGTGCCCCCCATGTTGTTGTGATGCCGGCGCCCTCCAAGCGAGGCAGAAAGAAGAAGACGACGACGACGCTGTCCAGAGTCGGGTTGGGGGGAAACGAAACACTAATACTGGCTCACCTGACAGCAGGCGGACAGGTGAGCCGGAGAAAAGCTATTTAAACAAATAGATAACGAAAACATGATCACATAACGTTGTTTCTTTTGACAGGTGGCATCTTTGCAGCATCACACGGTCGACTCTTACGACCTGAAAAATGAAGAGGAGGAACACGGGCTGAAAGACAGCACCAAGACTTACAGGTAGGCCCCAACACAACACACCTGCCGTTTCTCTGCTCGCTGTCGCTGTGGAATGCAAACACACCTGTTCTTCTGTCCAAATCAAAGTAGAGATGTGTTCGTAGATAACAAGGCGCTGCTGCATAAGCATCTCACACACACACACACACACACACACACACACACACACACACACACACGCCGCTTCTGAACACACTTCACTGCATGATGTGGCAGATCACGCCTGCTTTATAGTGGACTGTTGATTCCTCCGATTTGAGACACAAACACGTCAGTGCTTTCTTTCTGCCTCTGCACACGAGGCATAAATCTCTGCCTGCCCTCTGCTGTCCTCTTTGTCTTTAAATAGCATGCTCTCTAGTTGTAAAGCACTCTTCTGCTTTTTATAGTATCTACGTACCTTTCCCTGTCAGTTTTCACTGATTTCTCCCTTGGCACCTTTCCTTGTGTGTACCCCTCCTTCCCCTTCTGTCATCATTGATTTATCTTATATTTTCCTATTTATTATGAGTTTCATTTTTCTATCACATCTTGTTTATTTCTGTGGGCTTCATTTCCCCCTGTCTCCACTTCTTTCTTCCTCCATCATCTGGTGTCTCTTTTTCTTCTTCCTCCTCCTCCATTCTTCCTCCCATTTCTGTGTCTCTCCGCCTGTAGGTGCCGGATGTGTGCGGCGACCTTCCTCAGTAAGTCTGACATGCAGATCCACTCCAAGTCGCACACAGAGGCCAAACCTCACAAGTGTCCTCACTGCGCCAAGTCATTCGCCAACTCCAGCTACCTGGCCCAGCACATCCGCATCCACAGCGGGGCCAAGCCTTACACCTGCTCCTACTGCCAGAAATCTTTCAGGCAGCTCAGTCACTTACAGCAGCACACACGGTACTGCAGACCCCTCCTCCCCCGCTACCGACCACGCGCCATATTCCCCTGTCCTCTTTAACGTGTCCTGCCCAAGTCCCCCCTTTTTTTGAAAGCCCAGACTCTTCGTCTTCTTCCTCTTCCTCCTCCTGGGGAAGAGATTGGTGTGCAGATGCATATGAACACTGCCATGTAGATGTTGGCTTGCATGCTATACCAGTTCCATCCAGAAGTGACCTTTTCCAGATCATTAGCATTCAGATTACGACTTTTAGAGTTTGGGCTTTGTCCATAAGATCTTCCATAATTTAGAAAGGCCATTTGAAATGCATGGAGCTTTGTTCTTGATAAGATGTAACCTTTTTGTCATGTGTGTGTGTGTGTGTGTGCGCAATACTTGCTTCTCTCTGTATTCGTTTGCATCGCATTTTCCCACCCTTCATGTTTCTGTTGTCTGCATGTTCTGTCATTTCTCCTGCTTCTTCAACAGAAACACACACACACACACACACACACATGTACACAGGCACATGTTGAAATGAAGATATAAAGACAGACTTACTTCCATTATGCTTCCCCCATGTAACCCATCCATACATTATCCATTGAACAGTGTGATAGAAATCCTTTGCTGTCATGCCCTGCTTTCTTTTTCTCAGCTTAATTTGAATGTTGTTGGCTGTCATTGAATCACTTTACATGTCATTTATAGAGGAACGTCAATCTGAATGAAGGCATTTTCAGTATATGTCGAAATCAACACTGGCAGACGGATATGTGTAAAAATGAAATAATTATGCAATGCTTGTATAAACACAATTTAAAATAAAGCAATACACAGCTAACATCCATTGAGCAGTTAAATTAAGATACTACTTTTCATTTTTCAGTATGTGTCAATCACAGTTTTTTCCTCGAATCTACCTTTTTTAAAACCCCTTTCTCTTCCCCCCTCGTCAGGAACCACACAGAGTCAAAGCCTCACAAGTGTCCACATTGCACCAAGTCATTTGCCAACTCCAGCTACCTGGCTCAACATGTCCGCATCCACACTGGAGTGAAACCCTATTCCTGCCCCTTCTGCCAAAAGAGCTTCAGACAGCTCAGCCATCTTCAGCAGCACAACAGGTAAGAGAGTCCCTTAGTGTCAGGTTTCTCCTCTGCAGAAGTGTCTTTCTTTGGTTGGATCACCATGAAAGTGATAGCAGTCCGTGTAAGAACTTTTGGTTTTGTATTCAGGATTCACACCGGAGATCGGCCGTACAAGTGTATCCATCCAGGCTGTGAGAAATCCTTCACGCAACTCTCAAATCTACAGGTGAGAAAGCATTGAGTCCCTCTCCAAAAGTGAGTGCGTAAAATGTGTTTCTTACCAGTGTCAATAACCATTTCCCCCCCGACAGTCTCACCGGCGCCAACACAACAAGGACAAGCCGTACAAGTGCAGCAACTGCAACAAAGGATACGTAGACGCAGCGAGCCTGGAGGTGCACATGTCCACACACACCGTGAAGCACGCCAGGATCTACTCCTGTGGGCTCTGCAACCGCACTTATACCTCAGTGAGTCAACTCATACTTCCTTTCTTTACCTCCTATATCATTTTGTACGGATAATATTCAAGTGCAAGATGAAACGAAATAACACATGAAATACGGGAGTATTGTCCATTAATGTCTACAAATAATGGTTTATATGTACCAACCAATTATCACAAATGATGATAATAAATGTGTGTGTGTGTGTATATCTGTGTGTGTGTGTGTGTCTCTCTGTCTGTGTGTGTGTGTGTGTGTGTCTCTCTCTGTGTGTGTGTGTGTCTGTGTGTGTGTGTCTCTCTGTGTGTGTGTGTGTGTGTGTGTGTGTGTCTGTTTGTGTCTCTGTGTGTGTGTGTGTGTATATATCTCTGTGTGTGTATATCTGTGTGTGTGTGTGTGTGTGTGTGCAAGGTCAGACATGTGTGTGTGTGTGTCTGTGTGTGTGTGTGTATATCTCTCTGTGTGTGTGTATGTGTGTGTGTGTGCGCAAGGTCAGACATGTGTGTGTGTGTCTCTGTGTCTCTGTGTGTGTGTATATCTCTGTGTGTGTGTGTGCGCGTGCGCGCAAGGTCAGACCAACAATAAGACATTTTTAACATCCTTGAAGTTTATAACAATTCAAGTTTTCCCCATATGTATCTTTTTGGAGTATAATAATAGTTAATTAATTTAGTATTCTATTCCTCAAAAGGTATTTAACACTAATTATGACTTTTAGGGATATTTCCAAGGTACAAAATGTAAAATAAATGTCTAACTTCAGGTGTAGAATCTCTGAGAAATTAAATGGCCTGTTATTTTCCAAAGAAGCTTTGCATGTGGACAAAACCCATCTGCATGGTCTGCAGAAGCCAATCTTGATAAACCTTTTTTTATTTTAATAAAGCCATGACACACAATTAGATTTTTGAAGCTTAAATACAATACAATTTCAATTAATCCATTTGATTGAGGTCCGATACGATTTGAATCCAAGTTTTTATATGTGCGAGGGTCTGGTTTCAGCTATCGAACGTGCATACTATACACTTCAAAGGTTGTACATTTAAAAGGTATTACTTGGCTTTTTCTGAAAATCACTTCTACGTGAAACGCTGTGAATCGCCTCACTGCCACCAGACACCTGGCAGCTTCTTTTTTTAGCAGTGTAGTCATGTGTCCACTGTTTCCCCTCATCTCAGGAGACGTATCTGGTGAAACACATGGAGAAACACAACCCCGACCAGCTGAACGCAAACGCAGAACAGGCGAGACAACAGAACCAGAACCAAAGCCAGGTGTCCGCTCAGAGCCGAGACGACGGAGCAGACGGAGGACAGCAGGAACAGAGCAGCTACCAGACAGACGCCATGTCCTGTCCCTTTGACCTGCACCAGTATAAGACTGTGTCCGCCAGTGACATCCAGTACAAACCAGTCACCGTAGCGGACCTCACTTCCCACAAAGACCTCTGCCTCACTGTGTCGGCATCCACCATCCGAGTGGAGCACCTCAACTCTTAGAGGAGAGAGGTGAAGATGGAGGATAAAAGCAATACTAAGACGAACTTTGGAACAAGACTGTGCCTGAACTTTTGTTTGAGACAGACGGGACAAACCATATGGGTGAAAAGTATACTGAAGACTAATTTAGTTTTATTTTTGTATTAGTTTGTCTCTCTTGTTTTTCTCTCTGCCCTGTTTGGTCTGTTGTTTCTGTTGTTATCTGTCTGACTGGAAGCTGCATGTAAAGGCTGCAATAAAGTATGTTTCAGTCCATCACAGTGATGGCTTTATGATAGGATGTGATTCTACTCATCCTTGTTTTATCCCCTCCTGCGCTTCCACACACATACAGTTCTGGCCATAGCAATGTATGGTCTCTGTAGATGAAGCTGATAGTTGACTGAGAAGGTAATTTTTTATACTTTCATACAGGGACTGACAGTTTTTACATCACTCCACTGTGTTTTACTTTTTTTACCTGAAAAGGGACTAGAGGTTATTTCCTTTTCAGGAAAGAGAAATTATCAAGTATATATAGATATATATATACTACCAGTTCATAAAGTATGATTGTGTGTTTAAAGGCTGTGGTAATCCATATAACCTATTTAGTCCCATGTGTAGGCCGTCACATAACCTTTGAGGAAGTGATGAGCCGTTTCATGTAATCCTATTGTACTTATTTGTGTGTGTCCTAAAATTATTGTTATCCAAATATGTTCTTGCTGTTACACTTCCCTGATAACAATGTTTATAATACTTCCTTTTAGATATACTGACACATCTGAATTGTGTCTCTTTTTTTCAGGCTTAAAAATTCAATAAATCCTCTGAAATGTTTCTCATTATTGGCATTATTCCCTTATGTGCTAAAGTGTTTATATGCAAGGGTATTGATTTAGGGCCACTCCTAAAATAATGTAAATATTCTCTCAGTTAACATTTAAGAGGCTACAAAGATCTTCTGGATTAGACAAATTACTTGGATTTTAAATTGGATACTTTTTTGTA
>CADEHL010001160.1:262500-406090 GCA_902827135.1 Harpagifer antarcticus | reverse complement strand
CTTGATTTTAAATGGATACTTTTTGTAGATTGAGTAGGCTAACTATTGAATTGACAAATTGTTCAGATTTATTTTCATTGTTTTTGTCAAGAAACTATTGCCATGATATAGGAAACATTTAAAACCGAGAGGCAAACACTATGCTTCATGTGTTATGCATAAAAGTATTAATAGATGCTACTGTGCATCCAAGTATATTGTTCTAAGCATTTCTGCTCCTATGGAATGTGTGAGGTGTTTACAAAAGTGGACTGTACCATTACATAGCAGGGTGGTTTAATGTCAGCTAAGGCACCCCACACGTAGTACCCGTGTGTAATGCTACACGGAATGAACCTATATACTCCGCGTTAAGTTAAATCTAAATAGTACAATCTAAAAAAATACCAAATGATCAAAACTCGGGCAGTTTTGAAACGCTGAAATGTGGTCTCGTCCAAAATCCTCTGCGGTCTGCAGTGGATATGGCGTCACTGAAAAGTGTAGGAGTCGAGAAACTTCATCCATGTAAATAACGTCAAGAAGAAAGCTGTGTGACACGCTGTGTAGATAGCAATTCGCAGTACATAGCCTTATTTATTTACCAGCTTACTTTATAAATATGCCCCGGAAAAAGCCATTTAGCACCAAACAGAAGAAGAAACAGCTACAAGGCAAACGGGAGAGAAAGAGAGGTATGTGCCGTTAGCATAGCAATGCTAGCGTTAGCTGCTACCTAACGGTTCTGACTCCACAGATAATTGTGATTAAGCAGCAAAATGTGTGTCTGTGTGTCTTTGTTGGGTTGAGTATTTTCAATTAGAGCCTTAAACTATAATTTAGTCTAGATAACAAATATGTCTTCTGTAGGCTAATGCTAGCCGCAATAACAAGCAATGTGACATTAGTAACTTACCTTGACCAGTGTAAGTAGTATTGTAAAAGAGGTGTCAAAATGTGTCAATCATTACATTCTATGACCTCATTAACCCAAAATATGACTACATTGGTAAAGGTCATGTGGTAGTGTAGAGAGCAATTTCAAAACAGCCCTTTACAGTAACCGCATGTTGGCTCATATATTCCCATGTGCTTTATATATTCAAGAAAAGGACATTTGTTACTGTCAAAGCTGTGGAATTTCTGACCTTTTTTGAAACATGAAACTATGTTATAGCATACACACACTTTGAAAATGTCTGGTTTTCCTGAGTTTGCATATTCCAACACTTGTGAGGAAGATATTAATACATTTAAAATCAATTGCAATGAAACCAAATATTTCCATTGATGACAGAGGATTTTATAAAAGCAGTTTTGGCTTTTGAATCAAGGAAGAAAAGCGTGAATTAATTGTCACAGGGCATCCATGACAGCTAGCATGAGTGTCAACATTAGATCTCGTTGTTATTGGATGTATGTTGTGTTTAACTGTTGTCCCTGATCTTTGACTTCCAGGTGACACAGGTTCAGGGCCCAGCAGCCGCAATGCCAGTCTGGAGCGAGGAGAGCGACAGTCAGACACCTCGGACAGCGAAACCACTGATGTGAGGAAAATAAATCAGCAGCCCTTCGCCAGGGAAGGCAGATATGACCCCAACAGGTGAGTTGTAGCGACAGTATCCATACTAACAATCCCTTTAACTTTCATAGAAGAATGATATTTTTTAGGTTTAAGATCTTGCTGGGATTAATACACATAGATGATTAGATAAATCATTAGATAAACAGACACAACAAGATCACAACATACTATATAATATGATGAAACACATTTGCTCAAATTGAGCAACGAATAAGTAAAATAGCTAAGAGACCTGTTCTGATTAAGCTGCCACTTGTACAGTCTGATGGCTCGAGGAATATAGGATGTCAGTTTCCTCAACTAACTGAGACATTTTTCTCAAGTTTGGGTGATTTAAAATGTAGATATACCCAGGGGTGCACATAACTTTCTCAGTGAGGTACTCAGATGAGTACCTGGAGTCAGTGGTTGGTACTTCTGGCTCCACTCAAAGTATCGCGAACGTCGACTGAGATGGGGTGGGGGGGGTAGGGGGAGCTAGTGCTGGTGTACTCCGTGACCACAGAGCGTGAACGTTGTGATCAGCTGTTTTTGCGCAGTTCTCCAGCACAGAAGGGGGGGGGGGGGGGGGGAGTCTCCCTCCGCAACCGGTTGGCGTAGTTTTTGCACAATTTCGTTGTACAGACCGACGTGAACAGCAGCCCCGTCTGTGCACACGGAGACCAACTCTGTCGTCCGGTGATCTAACCGCCTTCTGGAAAAGCTTCACAAGTACGTCGTCGGTACGCAAATGCACTTTGTGCGGCAGATTTTTGCCGCGCATGCGTACCTGCGTACCAATTATGTGCACCCCTGGATATACCAGCCCAATGCTAGGCAAACCTTTTGACGCCCTCATCCTCTCTCCAGGTTCCGACTGCACTTTGAGAAAGAGAGTAAAGAAGAAGTGGAAAAGAGGAAAAAGGTGGCCAGGGAGAAGGTGCTGAAGCCACTCTCAGGGAAAGAGGATGAGATCAGCATCGACGACGTCTTCCCTCCAGAGAAAGGTCTGACTTGTTTTGTTTTTTATGCTTTTCACATGACAGTCTCAAAATAACTCAGATGGATCAGCAGAGTAGGTTAATGGAGTGGGTCACTGCTGCTTGACACGCTGAAATTAAATTATTCACTACCAGGTCTTGGTTTCCCACGACGACCGCCCTGGAGTTATGAGATGACACGAGAGAACCTGCTGAAGAGAGAGGAGAAGTCGTACCGAGAGCACCTGGATGACCTGCACTCCAGAAACCCCGAGGGCTCTCTCAGCCACTTTGAGCACAACCTGGAGGTAAGTTACACACAACACAAACATTTCCCAAATTGGGATCAATAAAGTACTTCTTATCTCATCTTATCTACCTTACTGACACACTGTTGAGGCCTTTGTGTCCATCAAAGTGCCAGAAACTCATTTTCTGTTCTTATTAGTGTATCTAGTTTGTTTTGAGCGGGTCTCGTGCGGAAGTACAGCGCCACTTACAGGCCTGGCATATGTACTACAACAGCGTCTCCAGTGGTCTCGTGGTGAACTGAAGACTTTTGATAACGAATTCGGTCCGTTTGTGCTCCCGTGTAAATGGGGTCTAAAGCAAAATAAAAATAATTAGTATTGTACGGGCAAGCCTCAAAATTACAACAATAACAATATAATGTTAGAGTAATTAACAGACACTAGAATAAATTAAATGTAAGGCCTAGTCTCATGATCTTCCTAACATGTCATCCAAACGGTCAAAATTCACTCCATTCTTTGTATTAAATCACTCAGCAATAAAGGTCAGAGCTCCCTCATTTTCTATCTAGATCTAGGTTTGAAAGCTCTGACTGTTTCTGTTTTCTGTGAGATCTAAGTTATGTCTGAATCCTGTTAAAAGCCATTCAAATTTAAATGAATGTGTTTTAATTTGAACTGCTCATTACCCAGCACACTCGCTTTGCCAATTTCATCATAATAGACAATCATTGTTGAAGCTGTTCTCCAGCTTTTAACTGCAGGAACGTAGTCGTACCATACATTTAATATGTCATTGTTCTAAAGTGGGATCATGTGGGATCTGTAAGAAGTGTGTTACATGCCTGTTAATTCCCTTGTATTCCCAGAGGAGACCCCTTGTACCTTGACTGGGTGTGGATATATCTCAGTGTTGCTCAGGCTGCGAGTTAAAAACCCTGCGATCATTTTAATTTTCAGAGCGTGGGCTGAGCTCAGGAGGCAGAAGCTTGAGCAGCTGGTGTAATAAGTGACTCTCAGTAATCTAGAGGTGGATGGATTTATTAAGTGGAGGCTGAGGGAATGAAATTGTGTTTCACTGGATGTACTTTTTATACTTCTAAAAGGGAGCAGTACATTACAACAAAGTATTTATAAGAAAATCCTAATATACCTCCTTCCTATAAGCCATCATGCTAAATAGGAACATACATGATGATAATAATATCAAACCTCCTCTTACATCCCACTTCTATTCTCTATCTTTCAGACATGGAGGCAGTTGTGGCGAGTGTTGGAGATGTCAGGACGTCATCCTGCTAATCGTGGACATCAGGCACCCGGTAGGTGATCTCTCAAACAACAGCCTGTAGGAAATAATCTGACCACTAGATGGAAACACAGTCAACATCCATCTGAAGATCTGACTGGTGTTCATTATGTTTTACCACATCATTCTAATTATTCTTTCAAATCACAAGATGTTTTTATTTGTATACATGTATATTGCTGTATTCAGGAAAGTGTCAAACAACAACAAATTAATATTGACAAGATGAAAACATTTAATGAGAGTTATAAATGAACATAGATAAAGATTAGGATGCAATGAAAATGATTTTACTATCCCATCTGATACTTCTAATTCACAAACACTAATAATAATACTAGGTCTACTATTGTCTTTAATTAAACTCAGGCTTCTGGGCCCTATTGAATTGATTGATGACTAATTCAAATAGTCCTGTTTAGTATTCGGATCAATTGACCCCTGAGATCAGCAATTTCAGTTAATCAATGTCTTCCAATTTTTCACATTGACCAATTTATTTCCGTGATTTGTCAAATCTTAATATTACAATTTTACAATAGTTCTGTAAAATAAATGGGGGGGAAGAAGTTGCATTTAAGGTACTTTTATTTAAAATTAAATTCTTGATTATCATACATCTGCTGCCGACAAACTTATACTTTCAAATCACATATAGTTCGATTCAAACGGTTTATTGTCATATGCATAAGTGTACTGTGTAGAAATGGCAATGAAATTGTTCTGACCTGAGCCCCTCCAACAATGCAGCATGTATACTAAAATACAAAATGTTGCAGACAAAGTTAAAAGCACACACCGAAACAAGTAAACAAACTGAAATATAGCGATAAAAAAGGCAAGAGCTGGAGAGGGGCAGAAGACACGGCAGCCATCATCCAGTATTAATGTAAAGTTAAAAACAGCACAACTCGTCTACTCCCTTTTAATAAGGATAAGATCTAGTCCTTTACTCGTTGACTAGGCCATAATTACTTTTCTAATCATGGGTATCCTTACTTCACAACCATCCAGGGTGCTGCAGTTCCCTCCGTCCCTGTACAACTACATCACAGGAGAGCTGGGGAAGCAGGTGGATCCTGGTGCTGAACAAAGCCGACCTGTGCCCTCCCCCGCTGGTCATCGCCTGGAAACACTACATGACCTCCCAGTTCCCCCCCACCTGCAGATCGTCTGCTTCATCCTCGCACCCAGGAGAGGCCTACAGCACAGGTGAGGAGAGAGGGAGGAGATTAAGATAAGACTTCATTTTGTTTGGTATGGTTTCCGTTCATGGTATGCACAACTTAATGTATATCAATTGTTTACAAAACATGTCTCTATAAACCACACCATTGACCGAAAAGCAGCAGGTAGAAGAAAATAATCTTATATTACCGGCCCCTTTCTAAAAAAACTAAATAAATAGAAATAGGTGGTCTGTCCTTCATATTTTCTTATACACATAGCCAATCATAACGGTATCGTAGGAAAATAAGAGAAACACAAAACTTACTACAAAAAAAGACTTAGTTCCCACTTGACAGTTAACGGAAATATACAAGGATGTAAGATGTACAAGCAAAAGTGCAACGAGATAGATAGTACTCCCAATTTGGGAAATGTTTGTGTGGCAGCAGCATAAAAGACATGGCATTGTACAATACAAATGAAAAAGACCAAATATAAAGCAAGTTATTATATACATACATACATACGTACATGGCCGTGGGAAGTAGGGGGTGCTCCCTAATGGAGGACAGGGAATCTGCACGTCCACAAGATTAATTGGAAATATAATACAAGAATTTTCAGCCTTGATGTAACAACATTCATAATTAAGTAAATGTAACGCCCTTTGTAAGATGGGCGCTGTAAGTGGTGAAAGTGGGGGGTGTTGGCTTATCAGGCGCCCACAGCTGAGAGAGAGAGAGAGAGATAATGTGGAGGAGAGCCCTCTCCTGTCAGACTGAGAGGCTCAGTGAGGTAAAGGACTCTGAGGGTTCAGATAGTTCACTTTATTCGAAGTTATCTCAGTGGGTCTCAAACGGTTTGATCACAATTTCTGTAAACAAATATTTCCAAGGCACTCCTTTATAATTATTAGGATAAATAACAACAGGTTTAAAATCATTCCAATGTATGCTATAGGACATTAAAACCAAAAAATCGTTTTATCTTGGAGAGATTAAAAAATATGCATAAATGTTAAAGGTGGGGTAATTTTGGAGAAACCAGCTCGAGTGCGCTAGAATTTGAAAATACACAGCCGGAGAAAATCTGCCACTTCCTTACAGAGCCCCTCCTCCAACACACACGAACGCGCACATGACCAATGAGGGCACGAGATAAGTTTGTGCCCTGATGGAAGGCTGACAGGCAGGTTGGCCATCCAGTTACTTTAGCCGGGCCGGCTCAGATGATTGGTCGTGCTTTTTACAGCGCCACGGCTTCCACTGATGATATTTTTGTGTATTTATTGTCAAAGCACTTCAGATATTTACATTTCTTTTTTTTACATGTCACTTGTTAGACGCTTTTATCCAAAGCAACTTACATACTCAATACTGTGGGCAATCCCCATAGGAGCAATTTGGGGTGAAGTGTCTTGCACAGGGACACAACGACATGCTGACTGCAGTGGGGTTTGAACCTGTGCTCCCTTGATCCGAACACCAACGCTCTATCCACTGCGCCACACGCCTCCCACGTTCATATTCATTGCTATCGGGATGTTAAGAGCATTCCATGGAATTGAGCCGGTTTCTCAAACTTACCTACCCCACCTTTAACCGGTAAAATAAGATATAAATGAAACAACAAAAATAAAATAAGTTACATTCATTTCACCCGATCTTTAAAGTTGTACCCCGTAGATGAGGTCCTCTAGTAATTCTGCTCAAAGTGCACCAGATTGAAGCATTTTACTTTAAAAATGTTACAACATATCTTCCCGGGGGGGCATACCCACAGACCCCCCTAGAGGAGTTGACGTCCACCCCCCAATTAAAACACGTTCATACAAGACTGAATGCATTTGAAGCCTTTTTATATAAGCTGTCCACCATGTCAATACGTTTCTCTGTTTGTAGTGTATTGGTCTTTTGTAGAGTTTTTCATTGCCAGCTCAAATCTTGCCTAGGGCAGAACCGGCCCTGGTGTCATCCCCACAGCACCCCCCATTTGAAACATGTTCCCACGGCTATGTATACATAAGTATGTGAGGGATGGAATATTAAATATGAAACTGAATATATAAATGTACAGTGAGATGTTAAGTCCAAGAGAAGCTATGGAGGAGGGAGGAGGGGGAGAACATGGCGGGATAGAAAGAGGACTGAGTGACACACAAGAAAAGATAACATCAGCGAGCTTTGTAATTTAAATAAACCTGCCACTCAGGGACTTTTAATTTGAGTGTAATACCACCAGAATAACTCGACTGGCTCTGGTTGCGATTAAAATAACAGTCTTTCTGTCTGTCTGCTGATCTGTAGTGCTCCAGAAGAAGCGGATGAGGAAGAAGGCTGACTGGAGTCACGCTGGAGGACCTTTAGATATCCTGAAGGCCTGCCAGGAGATCACAGCGGGGAAAGGTGGGTGTCTGTCCTGCATAAAAGGGATAGTTCCTTACTTGTTTGTTTTGAAGTATATGTATGAGGTACTTATTCATTATTCATCGTTGTGTGTTTGGTAGCCCTCCACACACACATACAGTACATTAACCCCTCCTAGTGCTATGAGCAGCTATTTTACAGCGTGCAAATATACTTCTAACTACTTCTAACACTGTACTACTGCTATAAATGGCTGTTACTTTATGACTTTTTCATATGTTTCACTTACTATGCTGCTACCTATCTTCACCCATGTCTAATTATTAGATTTTTATTTAATTAACGTGTGCTTGCCTCTGTATTTAACATGCTAATCTCTTTCAGTTTGTCTTATTTAATAATAATAATAGATGACATTTGATATAGCGCCTTTCAATGGACCCAAGGCCGCTTTACATGGTGAACAAACAAAGAAACAAACAGGGCAAATATAAAGTAATAGATAGCAGTAGGAGGGAAGCAGGGGGACTGTGATGGGTTAGGGGTCAAAGGCCATGGTGAACAGGTGAGTTTTTAATGATAGACTTTGCACTGTCACCCGCTGTGGTACATTATACATTTCCCCGCTGTGGGACAAATAAAACGGTTGCAGATGTTCCATAGTATTACCTACATTAGCAGAGCATGGCAGCAAAGAGTGTATGGGCACTGGAACAGGGGCAGCAGCATCATTTATTTTAGCTACAAAAAATCAATACCAGTTTTAAGCGAACGCTATATTTAGAATATTTTCAGCACTTTATCTTGCAGTCAGAGCGCCCCTTTACGACGAGGAACAGAAGCGGTTATCTGTGCCCTCTTCAAAGGCTCCGAGTCTGGCTTTAAAGAGAGCACAGATAACGGCTTCAGTTCCTGGCCAGAGAAGGTCTGACTGCAAGGTGAATATATTCTAAATATAGCGAACCCATTAGGGTGGTCCTTTTGTGAGAGGTACATTTTTTTAATTCATTTATTTTAAGCTCCAACCAGAATTCGTTATACTAGTCAAGAAAACTCTCCTGGTGAATTTTATTCAAATTCCAACAACATTTACCCCTCCCTCCATCAACCCTTGAAGTTTAGCCTCACGTAGGGTTGTCCTTAAAATTGAAAGTCGGAAAGTTTAATGGCGCATTTCCACTGCAGGGCCTCGCACGGCTTAGTACGGTATAGTTAGGCCTTGGTAGTGCAGGCTCCACTTTATGCTGGTTTCCATTACAGTTTAGGAACTGGGGTAGTAACTATAGTTAACGCAATGTAGGCGGAGCCGTGGTGTCAGGTCATCTTCAATAGAGTGTCGAAGTCCCTCCCCTTCCTTTCGATCCCGTTTGAATTGTGCCACGAATTACACAAATGATGTTTGTCAATCTTAAAAGATAATTTTTGCAAGTCAAAAAAAAAAATGTGTCGTAGAACTGTGAAGTAACACATTTGTTGTGTTAAACACTCAATGAACTACATCTCTGGTCTAGCAGAACAACACACGTCACCAAGATGGGCCGTTCACTACTGTCTTGTCAACACAAGGATTGACTACCCTCACTATCACCACAATGAAACACGTCCAGAAGAATGTCATGCAGAGCTGCCTGCCTGCCTTCCTTTGATTCTCTCTGAACTGCCTGATCTTTAATGTTTAATGTAAACCATTTGTGCAGATAGCATGAAGTAGAAAGGATCGGCGATCGATTTAATGTCATTAAATAATTGTGATAGAATGATCACACCGGTGATGACAGTACTCTTCAAAGAGTTCACAAAATATGAACTACTACTCTTACTGTTTAACATGTTGGGTTACTTAATGTTACTTCATATTAAGGGCTAATAAAAATGACAAGGCTGTAATGCTAACTAACGTGCTAGCTGCTAGCTAGGTAGCTAACTTGATCCAGCCATATAGATAGAATCTATCTATATGGCGCTGATCTTAGCTATCTCTTAGTGGAGGGAAAACAATTGTGACATCACTTACGGACTCTGGGATTTGTAGTCTTTCTAGTTGGCGTATTTTTCATAGTCTTATATTTCAACAGTTTTACGACAAACTGACTTTTTTGACATGGAAATTATTTTTAAGATGGACAAACATCATATGTGTAATTCATGGCACAATTCAAACGGGATCGGAAGATTTTCCGAAATAAGGTCCCATGGACCGGAAGTAGATCGACAAAACCAACATCCCCCGTTAGCTGTTAGCCCTCAGAGCTCACAGCTCCTCATATCTGTTCAGAAACTAGACAAAAGTTAAACAAGTACAAACCACAGACTGCCTGTGTCATGGAGAATACAGTCGCTGGTTTATTTATGTCTGTAGGCCGTTGTTGTGAGTGTGGACGGTAGGAGCATATATACGTTAGCTTAGCCAAGCTCCATTTAGAAAGCACGCATTTTAAAAGGGCTTTTCGCCTGCCGTCTGTCTGCAGACTTGTCAAAGCATTAATTATGGTTTTTACTAACCGGTATCAGGATGTTGTTACTTCGGCATCATTTTTGAACGTGTATTACAATTAAATCACGGTCAAATATGTTCATCTTGTTGTAGTTGCCAGCGATTCTCTCTCTAGTTTAGCATACTCAGCCCGGTTGTTGGCCCGGAAAGAATCTCGATTTTGGAGAGCCAGAAAACTGTGAAAAGGTACCCGCTAGCCGGAACTACGCCGAGTGGAAACGCAACAAAAAACGAGCCGGGTTTGGCACGGCACGCTTAAACCGTGCTGCAGTGGAAATGCGCCATCAGCTCAAACCCCCAGAATTCATTCTATTAGTCAAGAAAACTCTTCTGGGTGTTGGAGCTTTGACTTTCCGACTTTCAATTTGAAGGACCACCCTAGAACACATGCACCAGTATTGTTCTTTTAAGGTGGCTGAAATGTGTTGATGCTGCATGAACATGTACCAAAGTAAAAAAAAAAAAAATCCAAACTTCTATTCAATTCAAAGATGTTATTGTCATATGCACATTAGCTACAGTGTAGAAATGGCAATGAAATTCTTCTGACCTGAGCTCCTCCAACAATGCAACATATATAATAAAATACAAACATTAAAAAAATAGTGCAAGAAGTCTATTACATGTCAATAGAATATGATATGTACAAGAACAGAATATGACATTTAAATAATGTACATTAAGACACAATTAAATACGGTTTATTGCGGTGATAACTATTTATGTAAATCTTCTAATCTTGTATACTCAAAAAAAAAGTCATTTGTCCATTCTGATTTCAAGGTTCAAGGCTTTTATTGTCATGTGTGCAAAGCTACAGGTGTAATTATGACTCTTCTTAGGTCACCGGCTCCTCCAACAGTGCAACACAATAAAACAGATAAATAGTACAGGTAAATCAAATAAAATAGAATATACTAGAAACAGTGCAGAATTGTCTATATCAGCAGTTTTCAAATTGTGAGGCGTGCCTCCCTGGGGGGGCGCCAGAGAGCTTTAGGGGAGGCGCAGCGTGAGATGAGTAAAGTGTCACTTGCACACTTTTGGCTGTCTTGTGGAGACCGAGTTCCCCCACCTCACCAAAAAGGCTGTAAAAGTGCTCATTCGGAGTCATTTCAAATGGCGTGCTCCAAAAGAGAAAGGTAGAGAGCGAAAACAGAGCATTTAATGACATTTTCTCTCACTGGACCTCTTTGAAATGCAATTGAATGCCCCTGCATTATAGCAACAACAATAATAATAATGACAATAATAATGGGGGGGGGGGGGCGTGGCTGTTCTTATGTTCTCTGGGGGGGAAGGCTCACCTTCCCACACTTTGAAAACCCCTGGTCTATATACAGTAATTGGAATATTGGTATATATATGTTTGTCTACCCTCATACTGTAAAGCGTCTTTGAGTTGTGAAAAGCGCTATATAAATAAAATGCAATATTATTATTCCATAAGTTGCAAGCGGATGTTCTTCCATAAGTGCAGGTGTTTAACAGTCTTATGGCCAGTGGGATGAAACTGTCCCTCACTCTGAACTTGACTCATTCCATATTTACATTTGTGTTGACCTTTGACCAATTGTTTTCAAAGTTGACCTCTCCAGCTGGGAGCAGAAGATCAGGCGAGATGCCGGCGCCGAGCAGATGGACGGAGAGCGGGTCGATGACGGATTAGAGACGGTGCTGGTGGAGCATCAAACTGACATCGCCATGGAGATGAACAGCCCGTCACAGGAGCTGTACAAAGACGGCGTTCTCACAATAGGCTGCATAGGTACGCATCGAGTTGTCGCTGAAAAAGTGTAACTATGCAGACAGATCCAATCAGAGTTTCTTGGTGCCAAAGATAGGGCCATGCAACGTGACATCCTATTGGAGGAACTCCTAGTGTGTGTATTGTATTATTATCTCACCAACCCATCAGAGACACTTCCTCCCTCACCGCATTCAAAAAATCACAATATATTTATTTTAAAAACGAAAGGCCACCTAATTGTGCCGTCTGTAGTCAACACACTATAAAAGACTACAATTCCCACAGCGCCTGCTCTAAAGTGACAGATGGGCGACCTGCTAGAAAGACGCCGTCGAGGAACAGTTTTGAACCGTCCAGTTACCCCTTAAGTTATTACGTTATATAAGCCTTATCAAGAAAGAAAGCATACCTAAGTTGTTTGTTATTTTATTTGAGTTTGAACAAACACATCATCTAACCATCGGAGGCCAAGCAACTCTTCAACTGTAAGTAAAGGAAAGAAAACGAGTTAGAAATGTCTGTTTAAGGCGTCTGGTGGCTTGAAAGAAAAGCAAGGAAGGAAGCCACGACACAGTTCTCTTCAATCCACCGCACAACTCAAGGCTAGCATCAGCAAACCAAAGTAAGGAAGTCCTTTCTAGATTATAAATCTTAAACCCATTTCTTCCCCCCCCCCCCCCAGGCTTTCCGAATGTTGGCAAGTCGTCGGTTATTAACAGCCTGTGGTTGGCAAGGAAGGTGGTGAGCGTGTCCCGGACCCCAGGCCACACCCAAATACTTCCAGACGTACTACCTCACCCCCCACAGTGAAGCTCTGCGACTGTCCCGGACTGGTTTTCCCCTCCATTGTGGATAAACAGTTGCAGGTACAACCTCACTTTTGTGTATTTGAAACCAAATGATAGATTGATAGGTAGGTGGATGGGTGGATGGATGGATTGATAGATTGATAAGATTGATAGATGGTAGGTGGGTAGGTGGATGGGTGGATGGATGGATGGATGGATAGGTAGATGGATGGATGGATAGGTGGGTAGGTAGGTGGATGGATGGATGGATGGATGGATGGATGGATAGGTAGGTGGATGGATGGATGGATGGGATGGATGGATGGATAGGTAGGTGGATGGATGGATGGATGGGTAGATGGATGGATAGGTAGGTGGATGGGTAGGTGGATGGATGGATAGGTAGGTGGATGGATGGATGGATAGGTAGGTGGATGGATAGGTAGGTGGGTAGGTGGATGGATGGATGGGTAGGTAGGTAGGTGGGTAGGTGGATGGATGGATAGGTGGATGGATGGATGGATAGGTAGGTGGATGGATGGATGGATAGGTAGGTGGATGGATGGATAGGTAGGTGGATGGATGGATAGGTAGGTGGATGGATGGATGGATAGGTAGGTGGATGGATGGATAGGTAGGTGGGTAGGTTGGTGGATGGATGGATAGGTAGGTGGATGGATGGATAGGTAGGTGGATGGATGGATGGATGGATGGATAGGTAGGTTGATGGGTGGATGGATGGATAGGTAGGTGGGTAGGTGGATGGATGGATGGATAGGTAGGTGGATGGATGGATAGGTAGGTGGATGGATGGATAGGTAGGTGGATGGATGGGTAGGTGGTGGATGGATGGATGGATAGGTAGGTGGATGGATGGATGGATGGATAGGTAGGTGGGTAGGTGGATGGATGGATGAATGGATAGGTAGGTTGATGGGTGGATGGATGGATAGGTAGGTGGGTAGGTGGATGGATGGATAGGTAGGTGGGTAGGTGGATGGATGGGTAGGTGGATGGATGGGTAGGTGGGTAGGTGGATGGATGGATGGATAGGTAGGTGGGTGGGTAGGTGGATGGATAGGTAGGTGGGTAGGTGGATGGATGGATAGGTAGGTGGATGGATGGGTAGGTGGGTAGGTGGATGGATGGATGGATGGATAGGTAGGTGGGTGGGTAGGTGGATGGATAGGTAGGTGGGTAGGTGGATGGATGGGTGTGGATGGATGGATAGGTAGATGGATGGATGGGTAGGTGGGTAGGTGGATGGATGGATAGGTAGGTGGATGGATGGATAGTTAGATGGATGGATGGGTAGGTGGGTAGGTGGATGGATGGATGGATGGATAGGTAGGTGGGTAGATGGGTAGGTGGATGGATGGATGGATTGATTGATAGATTGATAGGTAGGTACTTTCTTGATCCCAATTTGGGAAATGTTTGCGTTGCAGCAGCATAAAAAACAAGACAATGTACATAAGACAAATTAAGACACAAGAAATAAACAGTCCAAAAATATTTCTGATATAGAAATAAAATAGCGTTAAAAAGTAGGGGCAGGGGGGGGGGGGGAGGGGAGAGAGCACGCTCGTGAACTGTCATCAGGGGACTATTAGCGCCGTGTTATGCATGTCCACTGCACCTCGCGGGAGCGCGCACAGCGTAAAGCAAATACTCACGGACATTTCATTGATCTTTTCGGCACAGTTAGGTTTGGAAATGGTATCATTTCCTTTTGGGCGGGCATGCATAACACCGGAGCCTCGCTGCGGGGAAACTGTGGCGCTGTTCTGAGTTTGTTCTAATCCGTCAAAATGACAGACTGCTTTCAGATTTTTCTGTCATTGTTAATATCTGGTTAACGCGACCTCTGAGTGGGAGTTTACTTTAAAGTTTTGGGCTTAAAAGAAACGTAATCCTGTTAAAGAGCACACTCACCCCTGGGAAAATGTATTATTGATTTCATAAATTTCTTGTTATCTTTGAAATGCTCACTTCTTTTTGAAACAGTCCAAGAGTTTTGGAGCACTTTGATTTGTCTTATTGATCTTTCTCCTTTTTTTGTTTATTTGCTGTAGATTCTGGCGGGTATCTACCCAGTGTCTCAGCTGCAGGAGCCCTACAGCTCAGTGGGTTATCTGTGTGAAAGGACTCCCACCTACTCGGTGCTGAAGCTCAAACATCCCAGTCTGGTGGACAGCAAACCCCACCTTGGAATCCAGGGGTCCGAGGACATGAACTGGACCGCCTGGGATGTGTGTGAGGGTAAGTCGTGTCCTATTTGTTGACCTTTCTAAGAGTTTGTGATTCATATGTGCACAGTTACACGCCTCCTTCACCACTGCCTCCTTCACCACTGCCTCCTTCACCACTGCCTCCTTCACCACTGCCTCAATCCATTGCAAATATTGAGAGGCATTATCAAAACATTTACACCTAAAAAAGACTTTTCCTTTAATTAAGGCGAGTCACTGTCGGTGGGACTCGGGTACCTCTTAGCAAAAACACTCTGGGTGTTTCTCAATCGCGAGGACGCTTCCTTGGTAGCACATGTATTCCGAGTCACTTGCTTCAGAAGTGAGGTAAGAATACTTCCTGGCATTCGGAAAACGAAGAGTGGAACAGGCTAGAAAGTGTGCGTCATATGAGAAGCCTCGCCATACAGTTTCCGCCACAGATTTGGGGAAATTGGTCCGTGCGCAAAGCATTGTGGGGATTTTAAGACCGCGGAGTCTACACATGTGCAGCCTCGACATTTCTCCAAACGAAGTACGCCGGGCTCGGTAGGATTCCAAGTATGCTGGACATTGGAACAGTCCTTCGGCGGCACTCGATGACGTAGTATGCTTGAAATAGTGGCTCTGGAGCAGCCTTCCTAGATATTGAGAAACACCCACTGTTTGCTATTTAGGATACAAAATGGTGGAACAAGCTCCCTCTTGATATCAGCAGAACGTAGAACATATCTATATGTTCTGTACGTACCACTTAGAAAGGTTTGGCATTGCATTAGGCAACTTTATTGTCAATCTTTCAGTTTGTGTGTACAGACGATCGAAAAACCGTTTCCCACAATCCCGAATACATAAATATATATATAAAAATATTTATACAAAACAAATATACAATCAACAGACACATGCACACATTAAGACATAAATAAAAGCAATCTGTAATGTTATGAATATCCAGATGTTTTCTTTTACTGTCACTAATCCCTATCATGTGTCCCCCTTCCATCTGCTTTTGTGTTTCCCAGCGTGGGCAGAGAGGAGAGGCTATAAAACGGCCAAAGCTGCTCGCCTGGATGTTTATCGAGCAGCAAACAGCCTCCTGCGGTTAGCGATCGACGGCAGGTTGTGTCTCTGCCTGAGACCTCCGGGCTACAGCTGCCTGAGGGGTAAACATACTCTCTCATGACTCATCTTTTCAGCTTCCTTTGGAAAAATATCACTCGTCCCCGGCTTGAGCTTCAACATCAGGATCCATGTATCTGTGATCCTCTCCAGAATGGAAGTAGTCATCACATCCAGAGCATCAACTAGTTGCTGAGCAGTGTCCTTCACATGCTGATATCCAAGAGAGGGAGTTACACAGTCACAAGATGGAGGAATAGAAAGCAGTCTTCAATGTTTAGTTCAGATTAGCTCCACGTCAGAAATGAGCATGCTTGATGTCTCTCTCCATAGAGGCTGAAGCATCATGTTAATCACATAGCTATCATCTGCCTCAAACAGTCCTGATGCTCTTCTAGGTAGTCACACATCCTGTTCACAGCTACAGTTGGGATACCTTTGTTATCATGTGACTCTGATATATTCAGTATAGTGTGGAAGGTGAAAACAGCAGGTGGGTGGAATGAATATTTGGGTCATTGTGGTCCACAGAGCACTGGGAGAGCCACCCAGACCTGCCGGAGGTCATCGCTCTGCAGGGGAGGACCACCACGAAGGAGGAGGGAATGGGCGAGAGAGATGACGAAGAGGACGGAGAGTCCAGCACGGAGCCGGAGGACGAGAGGGACCGGGACGCCGACGACGATGAGGACGGGGATGATGAGGACGAGGGGTTTGCACATCCAAAACCCAAGGAAGAAAAGCCATCTGGCTTCACTGTCAACATGTTCAATGTCCTGCGGGAAAACGAGTGCGAGTGATGAGCAAAAAGACAGAAGTGGTTCCTTTTCCCCGTTGTGTATTTTCCCTCCTCCTAAATCTGCATTCCCCTCTTTTTAGTTTTGCAGCTCCACTCCTCGTGTCCTCCTTCTCTGTACAATAACATGATCTAATCTGATGAGTTCCTGTAATACACAGAGCATATTCATGTGTTCAAGCTGTGCCTCTGCTCTGCTTCTTCATCCACAAATCCTCACATGTTCCTACGTGTTGCTTCTAGGGTTTGGTTTGATATGTCCCTTTTGTTTCCTGCATGTAGTTCTCCGAAGCCTAAATGAACAAAGTCATGTCCCCTCAGTCTGGACCAATCAAACTGGTTTTCAATCTCCTCATTGATAAGTGACTTTGCAGCTGAGAGGCCAAAGTTCAGCAAAAGGATGATAAAACAAAATGTCGATATGATGTCATTCACTGGAGCAGCTGGAGATTTAAGAGCTCCACTGTAAATCTCCTTTATGGACCGTAGTTCGTCAACTTTGGTTAAAGGGCGAGGGGCCGGGAGATATGGGGCCGTAAAAGTGGAATGACTAAAACCAACATTTTACACACAGTTACCAGTGTGATGGTTCCGTTAGAAGTTTATTTTTCTGAACTAGGGTTAGAACATGCTGAATCTGCGAGTGATATTTTATTTGGTGTGGTTTCACACAGTCAGCAGGGGGGGGGGGGGGGGGGGGGGGATCCTGTACTGCTGGACGAGGCTGTTTCAGGAATTTAGCTTGTAGTGTTTTAACTACTACAAATATTATCCTTAGATGGAGATCTACAGAGTTAAGTGTGGGATTTTGTCTACACTTCTTCAGCAAGTTAATGTAATTCTAGCAGTACAGTGATCCAACGGAGAGAAGCTCAACAGTCGGTCGACACGCACATGTTCACGTGCTTTCTGAGAGTCAGGCGAGAAGATGAATGCCTCTCTTGAGTTTGAGAGGTAAAATGCGAAAAAGACTTTGGTTGAATGATTAGGAGAAAAATATGTAATTGTTTTTATTTGGACTGATTTTGCAATTTCTATATGATTCCCGATATTGGAGAGGATGATAATTGTTACATCTGTATTCTCATTTAATTGAAAAAGGGGTTATTTGAATGAACAAAAAAATAGTTTGGGGACATTTTTGGAGATTTAACAAATATATTTCCAGTCCATTTTGTGGTTTTGATTACATTTTGATTAATTATTCACCCCTACAAAATAAAATCCCTACTAATGTCTTAATTATCTTGTTTTTTAAGCCGTACATAAACCCAAGTGAAATGTGGTTTATGACCGCAGGAAGTAACATCCCCTATGGCCAAGGAACAGGAATGTTGTGGTGTTTCCTTGTATGGATTAAACAAACAAGACCTCATGCGTTAATAAGTTTTGTTGCTTACATATTGACCGTGCTGATGTAAGAGTTGTATGGATCTTCTCACCTAACTCTACGAAAGCAGAAACAAAACCGAAAGCCAGTCCGACCATCTTAGCTTCCACCTGTCCGTCATTGTAAATATCATCACACTCCATCTGTTTTATGAACTATAACTATGACGCCGTGATCAATTTCAAAGTCCGATCTTTTAAAGCTGCTGCAGACAATTCTCAATGTCCGTCAACGCCATGTTTTCATCTAGTTTCCCTTGAAAGGGTTTTGTTTTCGTCTCGTCTCTGTCTCTTACTCCCGTGTGATAACCCCGCTACAATCCTGAGTGCTGTATGATATCGTGCTGTGTTCCTCTCCATGCTTTCACTGAGGGGGCTCTTCAGCGCCGTGCTGTGTTACTGTGTAATGCATCACACTGCAGCAGTCATTCTACCTTTGGTACAATGTCAAGCAGATACTCCGCACTACCAGCTGACCCAGAAAGACAGCAGACTGTTTCTGTTGATGTGAACATTCAAACTGAAAGAGTCTAGAGAGAGTAGTGTGAAGGCTTGAGGTGATTTCAGGCTGTTGCTGCATTCCTCATTTCATTCCTGATGACTGGACTGCTTTCTGCAATAAATGAAGTATTCCTCTACGGCGTGTCTTTGTATTTGATTTGAAGACATATTTTAACATATTTTCTCACGAATGCTGTCAGATAATGTAGATAAGGTAGATCTTTAAATATGTTAGCGAAATGTCTTTTAATGACAAACCCTTTCTTACTTTATTGAGTTATTTAAAAAAACGACGCTCAATATAACAACTCAAAAGTGGGAGAAGTATTCAGATCTTGTACTTGAGTAAAAGGAGAAGTACTCAGATCTTGAGTAAAAGCAGAAGTACTCAGATCTTGTACTTGAGTAAAAGCAGAAGTACTCAGATCTTGAGTAAAAGCAGAAGTACTCAGATCTTGTACTTGAGTAAAAGTAGAAGTACTCAGATCTTGTACTTGAGTAAAAGTAGAAGTACTCAGATCTTGTACTTGAGTAAAAGCAGAAGTACTCAGATCTTGCACTTGAGTAAAATTAGAAGTACTCAGATCTTGTACTTGAGTAAAAGTAGAAGTAGTCAGATCTTGTACTTGAGTAAAAGTAGAAGTACTCAGATCTTGTACTTGATAAGTAAAAGTAGAAGTACTCAGATATTGTACTTGAGTAGAAGTAGAGGCACCAGAGTGTAGGAATACTATGTTACAAGTACAAGTCCTGCATTCAAAATGTTACTCAAGTAAAAGTACAAGTATTATCATCAAAATATAGTGAAAGTAGCGACAGTAAAAGTAGTCGTTGTGCAGATTGGTCCATTTCAGAATAATATATATGATATGTTTTATAATGATTGATCATGAAAGTGTTCTCAAAGCTGGTGAAGGTGCAGCTAGTCTGAATGAATTTGTATTCTGCAGGGTAGCTGGTGAATTTACTCCAGGTGGAACTCAAGTCTGATTTAACACTTGATTATATTTCACATCATTCATCCACATCTGCAAAGTAACTAAAGGGATTAAACACATGTAGTGGAGTAGAACACGATTACACCTCTGAAATGTGAGAAGAAGTTCAAACTAGCCAACAATAGAAATACTAGTAAAGTAGGCCTACAAGTATCTCAAAATGGTATTGTGTAATGTAGCCTACTTAGTTACTTCCCACCTCTGATCAAATGTGAACAATTTAACTGGCAACATATGACATTGTCGACGTTCCCTGTAAATGTTTTGACTAAAGGTGAGAGATTGTGATCAAAGTGCACGGCTTGTTTTGAGGACCTTTGTCAGACTGACTCACTGCAGTTTTCCTGAATGCCGATCAGACAGTAATGAATGTATTCTCATGGAGATGTTAGTGCTGTCTTGTAATTAGTAAAGAGACTTCCTTTCTCTAAAGACAGATAATTACTGCGATGAGATCCGCTGATAATACGGCAACATACTGAGACCTTATTAAAGTCTTTTTTTCTTTCTTTTTTTGGTACATTTCCAGTTGGGTGACATTTTAACCAGATAGCTAGATATACATTAAAATGTACCCACACAAAATCATCATAACTTATTTAATTAGAAAGCTTAAATGTTCATTATTATACTCTTTTTCAACATAATATTATAGCTCTCAGATACAGTGTTGAAGTGTGGGGATACTCACGAGTCCCCTCTGAAGTGTTGGCTCGAACAACAGATCATTGTAGCATGCCATTCATTTACTTATTTAATAACGCAGTATTAATGAAGTATGTGAACTGAGTACTTCATCCAGTACTGGCCAGTGTGCATCATGTTGAAAATGGTTATTTCAAATGATCAAATGTTGTTTTATAAGACGAGTAAACAGTGGGACAAAAACGAGATTGCTTTAATTAAAAACGTTTGTTTATCAAAGCACTTACAATTTCCATGTTATGTGTCTCACATGATTCAACAGGATTAGAGGAAGACATTAAGCATTGTCCACTGCAGAACTGCTTTTATAATATAGGACTCCCTGAAACATATGGAATAAATTATCACCATCGTCATGTGTTAAAAATGTGAAACATACCCCTGTGATTTACGTCTCGTGTGAGTAGTCTGCATATAAAGCCGCTATATGACTGTTCTGACATCGTGTGTCAAGTTCTTCACACTCCTGACGCGTCTCCAATCCTCCTGTCAGAGTCAATCTGGCTGCAGCTATTATCCAATTATGTTTATCGTGACCCAATGGGCACCGTGCATGAGTGAGCGTGATGATAATCACCACTGAGGATTGCCACAATCATTATTTACGGGATGGAAGTGGTTGGAAATCCCCCGCTTTATCTCGCATCATTTGGATTCAATGCCAACTTGTATACTCCCGGATGCGTTTTGCTGACTAGATAAACTCCGAGGGGAGAGGAGAGGAATCATCTGGAATGATTTCCCTTTTTGTTTTGCAGCCGGAGCCATGAGCTGCTTAATTTCCCCAGCTAGAGCTCGAACTATATGTTGTGGCTCTCAAACCTGCATGGCAGTAATTACAGCTAGACAAAGACCCCAGATTTACTGGAGCACGACACCATAAATCTCAGAAGTGCTAATTAAAATCTGCTGTGTTAAATGTATGAACTGCCAGCAGTGGTCACGCCTAACATGCCATGTGGTTCCAATGTTTTATATTCCTTCTTGGGAAAAGCTTTCACATGACGCAACCAGGTTGTTGTGGGGTCTCTGACCTCCCCCCCACACACACACTCTTATTTGCCCTGCTTTTGCTCCGTATTTGACCCCGGCTAACATTTGGGCGAGACCAAAGTGTAATGAATTGGCTTCATAAGAGAGTCTGAGCATAAGCAGAGCAGACTAAATCATTACTCTGCTTTATTAGGGTCCCCTGGGCGCTTCACTCACACACACACACACACACACAACACACACACACACACACACACACACACACACACACACACACACACACACACACACACACACACACACACACACACACACACACACACACACACACACACACACACACACACACACACACACACCTGCAGGTGACGTATGTGGGAGTGTGTGGGAATTTGTAGAAAACATCATTGTCAAGAGCAATACCCGCCTCTGGTGTGTTGGTGTTTCCTTTAAAGAGAAAAACTACAATGAAACGTCCCAGCTGGCTTTACAAAAACAACCAAACTGCAGAAAGTCTCATTATAATAAGTTACAGTTCCACTTTTCAGCTGGCAGCTACACCTCTGTGGTCACTAGAGGGCTATCAAAGCCAGCCTAGGCTCTCTGTGCTGCAGTTAATAGTCAGGTGCACCCAGCTGATTGAGTTATTAAAATGAATATGCAGTACGTGTTACCTGATAGCACCTTCATTTTTATCACCAGCAGTAAAGGTGGGTCACAGATTATCCAGAGGGTCAGCAGAAGAGGAAGTATTCAGATGTTTTACTCCAGGAAAAGTAAAAGCAGTGGAATCAGATAAATCTAGGGCTAAGATGTCCCCTGTGACTTATTGCATATTTCATTATTGGATTGTTAGCATTACTGTAACGATGCATAAGCAGCATTTTAGTGTTGCAGCTGGACGAGGTGGAGCTCATTGCGTTATGTACAGGAGTCGTGTGGCGCAGTGGGCTGTGCGTTGGCGTTCGGATCAGGTCACAGGTTCGAACCCCACTGCTGTCAGCATGTCGTTGTGTCCCTGAGACCCCAAACTGCTCCTGTGGGGATTGTCCACAGTATTGAGTATGTAAGTCGCTTTGGATAAAAGCGTCTAACAAGTGACATGTAATGTAATGTACAGGCAGGTCCTGGTTTCCATCGAGGGGTTGAATCGCTCCAAAGAGTCACAATATACATTTAGAGACGTTCAGAGGTTAAATCGCCCTTTTTGTGGAACTGCTGACAGATTATAGACATTTTAAGGGCTGCAACTAACAATTATTTGATATATTGATTAATCGTTTGGTCTATTAATTATCAGAAATAGTGTGATGACCTTCTTATATCTGTAAATCCAAGGGAAAGTTTTTAAATATCCTTTGTTGTTAGTCCAAAATCCAAAGATATAATTTATTTTCTCTTTTTTGTATTTACATTAATGTAAATACAAAAAAGAGAAAATACATGTTTTCAATATAATGTCAATGCATTGATTAATTGTTGCAGCAGCGGTAACATGGTTGGTTTATTCTTTAATAATACATTATATTGTATTTAAAATGAAATCCCACATGTTAAATGAATGATTTGGATTAAGAAGTACAACATCTCCCTCTGAAATGTAGTGGGGCAGAAGTTTGAAGTGTCAAAAATACCCTAAACGTGTAGTTATGTGGTAGTGGTCTCTGTGTTTGAGTTACGATACACGGTCAGTTTCCACCACTGATCAGGCCTTCTGTCGCTTTGACAGATCCCGGATCAGTTTTCAATTTTGACCACACACACACACACACACACAGATTTACAACTTGGGCAGTTGCCTTTCCTGCCTCCTCGGCTTCTTCTCATGTTGATCACCTGCAACCGTGGAAAGTAACTAAATACATTTCCTCAAGTGCAAAACATTAGTACTTTTACTTTACTTGTAATTTCTTTATTTTCTCTATATTTCAGTCTGAAATACATATATTTTATTCGTTATATGTATCTTATCTTTATACTTAACATGTTACTTCTCAGATTAAGATTGCACCTACAATAAGGTGTCACGAGTTTATAAAAGAAGACCAATTGTAAAAGATTAAACTGTCTCTCAAAGTCATTTGGCTTCCTTCAACAACAAATACATCTGGTTGGGAAATATTAATATGTCGCCTAAATACATAGAGAGGTAAAATGATCCATCATTTTCATAATATAAAAAGATTGCAGAAAAGTCCAAATAATTTCTTGGATACATTTCACAATGACCCTTTGGGAACACTTATGCATTACACTTTTTAAAATAATATATATTAAGTAGTTGCTCCTCTCTGAAGAACCAGCACCTTACCGTGGTAGAGAGGTTTGTGTGCCCTGATGAACCTGGGGGCTGTGTTGTCTGGAACCTTGTGATCCTGGTAGGGTCTCCCATGGCAAATTGGTCTCAGGCAAGGGACCAGACTAAGATTGGTTCAAAAGACCTCATGAAAGACGACACAGGAAGTGAGGATACCCGGCCCGGAGGAAGCCCGGGGTCCCCTTCTGGAGCCAGGCCCAGAAGAAGGACTCGTCGGCGAGCGTCTGGTGGCCGGGCTTGCCACGGAGCCCGGCCGGGCACAGCCCGAACAGGCAACGTGTGCAACACCTCCGCTTCTCCGTCCCGCGGGCCCACCACCTACGGGAAACAGCGATGGGGTTGGGTGCGCTGCCAGAAGGGTTGCAGTGAAAGCAGAGGGTCTCCACGGACCAGACCCGGGCGTCAGAAGCTGGCTTTGGGGACGTGGAACGTCACCTCTCTGGGGGGGAAGGAGCCGGAGCTTGTGCGGGAGGTGGAGCGTTACCAGTTGGATCTGGTTGGGCTCACCTCTACGCACAGCGTCGGCTCTGGAACCTTACTTCTGGATAGGGGTTGGACTCTATTCTTCTCCGGAGGTGTGAGGCACCGGGTGGGTGTGGGGATACTCACGAGTCCCCGGTTGGGTGCTTCATTGTTGGAGTCTACCCCAGTGGACGAGAGGGTTGCCTCCCTACGCCTGCAGGTTATGGGGGTGAAAACTCTGACTGTTGTGTGTGCTTATGCACCCAAACAGCAGTTCAGAGTATATGGCCTTCTTGGAGACCCTGGAAAGAGTCCTGTATGGGGCTCCTGAAGGGGACAGTTTAATCTTGCTGGGAGACTTCAACGCACATGTGGGCAATGATGGAGACACTTGGAGGGGCGTGATTGGGAGGAACGGCCCCCCTGATCTGAACCAGAGTGGTGGTTTGTTACTGGACTTCTGTGCTAGTCATGGATTGGCCATAACAAACACCATGTTCGAACATAAGGATGCTCATAAGTGTACGTGGTACCAGAGCACCCTAGGCAGAAGGTCCATGATCGATTTCGTTATCGTATCATCGGACCAGAGGCCGTATGTTTTGGACACTCAGGTAAAGAGAGGGGCGGAGTTGTCAACTGATCACCATCTGGTAGTGAGTTGGGTCGAGCGGCGGGGGAAGCCTCTGGATAGAGCTGGTAAGCCAAAACGTGTAGTTCGGGTGAACTGGGAACGTCTGGAGGAGGCCCAAGTTCAGGAGGCCTTCAACTCACACCTCCGGCGGAGCTTTTCGGGCATTCCTGTGGAGGTTGGGGATATTGAACCAGAGTGGTCGGTGTTCAAAGACATGGAAAAGGACTTTCGGGCGGCACCAAAGTTGTTCTGGAAAACTGTCCGACACCTCAGGAGGGGGAAGCAGGGAACCATCCAAGCTGTGTACAGTAAGGATGGGACGTTGTTGACCTCAACTGATGGAGTGTTAGGGCGTTGGAAGGAGCACTTTGAGGATCTCCTGAACCCGACAACTCCGCCCTCTATGTTAGAGGCAGAGCTGGAGTATGACGGGGGATCAACACCAATCTCGCGGGGGGAGGTCACTGAGGTCATCAAACAACTCCACAGTGGCAAAGCCCCGGGGGTGGATGAGATCCGCCCAGAAATGCTGAAGGCTCTGGGTGTTGAGGGACTGTCATGGTTGACACGTCTCATCAACGTTGCGTGGAAGTCGGAAACAGTCCCGAAGTAGTGGCAGACCGGGGTGGTGGTTCCCCTTTTTAAAAAGGGGGATCAGAGGGTGTGTGCCAATTACAGAGGCATCACACTACTCAGCCTCCCCGGGAAAGTTTACTCTAAGGTACTCGAAAGGAGGGTCAGGCCGATTGTCGAACCTCAGATTGAGGAGGAACAATGCGGATTCCGTCCTGGTCGTGGAACGACGGATCAGCTTTTTACTCTCGCAAGGATCCTGGAGGGGGCATGGGAGTACGCTTATCCGGTCTACATGTGTTTTGTAGACTTGGAGAAGGCGTATGACCGGGTTCCCAGGGAGTTACTGTGGGAGGTGCTGCGGGAGTATGGGGTGAGGGGGTCTCTACTCAGGGCCATCCAATCTCTGTACTCCCAAAGCGAGAGCTGTGTCAAGCCAATCAAACCGCATGCTTGTGTGTCCGGGGCGGGAGATTCATGTGATTGGTTGTTGGTCGAGTTTCAGACACGCCCGCCGGCAAGCTTCAACGGACACTCGCCTTTTAAAAAGCTTCATTTTGTTCCCCAAACGTATTCTGTGAAGACCCGCCCCTACTCTGATTGGTGATTTGGATGCACTTCAACCAAAACCCAGGCAGTGATAAAGCGCACCATTTGTAAAGGCAAAATATCCTTTAAAGCAGGGTCAACAAATAATCTCCATCGCCACTTAATTATCATTATTTATGACTGGTGATTATTTCGCAGATAAACCTAGTAACCCTGCCCCCTTTAAAAGAACGGCTCTTTTGAACGGCTCTTTTGAAAGGAACAGAGCCAGAAGATCCGGCTCCCTTCAAAGAGCCATAATTCCCATCACCATTTTACATCGACACTTGAACAACAATTTGCTTCTGTACTCAAAGGTACATTTGTTTTACTTGTGATGGTGTAAATTAAGATTGTTTTATTGTTACTTAGTTTACCTGAGTAATAAGCAATCTGAGTTATTCTGAGTTATGTACTGCTAATGGATCAAGGCCACAGACTCAACAAAATGGAGCATTTCTTCATCAATTTTGAGTTGGCAAAGGTCTTTTCAGGTCAAACCTGTCTCTGTCAGAGCAGATAATGGACTCATCTGCACCGGGAGGTATAAAGACATGTTGTCTCCACAGGTGAACACCACACATATCTGGTGCTAATGGCTTTGTAAATTAGGCAAGGAAGAAAAGCAGATGATCAACACTTCCCAGCAGCATGGCATCGTGCAATAAACTGAGGAATAATATTTTCCTCAGCGAGCGTTGGACACGGAGCGGCTTCCTCCTGCAGAGTCTCACCGGGGTCTGTTGGTTCAGAGCTGAGAGGGGGGAAAGGTCCGCTCTCTGTTTGGTGAAAGCTCTCCAAAACACAAAGCACGGCCAATACTAACTCCTCTTTTAATCTTCAGTTATAATGTAATATATAGACATTTAATTAATATATTTTGCGGTTCTTGTACAGTGTACTGTATTTCAAAACTTGATTTTCTAATTTTGTTCTGTCTCTTTCATTATTTTCAGTTTCTTTGATCTGTGTGTTAATGCTTTTGCCTTTAAATGTGCTAAATAAATAAACTGACCTTATCCCTTAATAGTCAGCTTTACATATTTAAATGTATTTATTTTCCTTTTTGATTTGGATTTCTAGAAAATAATTATAATATGTCATCAATATGTCAAAGTAGAGGCACCAAATGCAAATATGAAACCTGAAAATGTGCATATTAGGGCCCCTTTAATATCTGTCCTTGTTGCAAATAGAGCTGCCGTGAAGCAAGAACAAAATCAGACTTGATCTGACAATAAAGTTGTATCATATTCTACTGCACTGTACCGAAATGTTTCTTATCGCACCGTATCGTGTTGTCTCATATCGTATCTTAGCCTATTACATGTTACTTGTTAGACGCTTTTATCCAAAGCAACTTACATACTCGATACTGTGGGCAATCCCCACAGGAACAATTTGGGGTGAAGTGTCTTGCCCAGGGACACAGCGACATGCTGACTGCAGTGGGGTTTGAACCTGTGACCCCCTGATTCCAACACCAAGGCTCTATCCACTGCGCCACACACCTCCTATCTTACTGTATCGTATCTTACTGTATCATATCGTATGCCATCATGTCATATTCGCATCGTTTCGAGTTGTATAGTATCATATCGTGCCCGTACCATATGGTATGGTATTGTATAGTACCGTACCTTGCTGTCTCGTCTCGTATCTTATCTTATCCTATTTTACCGTATCGTGTCTTACCGCACCGTATCGTATCTTACCGTATTGTATCTTCGTAACATATCGTAACATATGTAATATATTTTACCTTATCGTATTTTACCGTATAGTATTTACCACATCGTATTGTATTATATCGTATTATACTAGGTATGGTATGGTATGGTTTCGTATCTTATCGTATCATATGTGTCATTGAGTTGTTACATTGGTGTGTGTGTGAGCTGAATGAATGAGAGCTCTTGGTCAGTGTCTCCTGTGTTTGTCTGTGACCTGTTTGTGAGTTGGAGTCCATGTGTCAGCAGGTATTTTTAGCGCCACCTCTCACTGGATTGCAATGGCACTCTAACCCCCCCCCCCCCTACAGTGTCTCCTCCTCCGCCAGAAAGGGTTTCGAGGGAGTTTGAGATCCAGTACGTGAGACGAGGGAGGGTTTGGGGGGGGCAGAGAACTCTTTAAAGTAGAGACACTACATACTGATATACACCTGAACATCAGCAGGAGAGGACTCTTTAAAGTAGAGACACTACATACTGATATACACCTGAACATCAGCAGGAGAGGACTCTTTAAAGTAGAGAACTCTTTAAAGTAGAGACACTACATACTGATATACGCTCTCAGAACTGCTCCAGTGTGTGTGAGCGTCAGAGTTTTGTTTATCCCACTGGGCTTTGTCCAATTTAAATATTAACTAAAATAATTAAAGGATAGCTATAATTATGTGTCTTACTATACACACACACACACAAACACACACACACACACACACACACACACACACACACACACACACAAACAAACAAACACACACACACACACCACACACACACACACACACACATATAAACAGAGGAATGTAATGAAGTACTGTACGTTAGTATCGTTTTAGTATTTTTATTTTATACTACTTTAAATGTATACTTGACTACATTTAAGGAGACATTATTGTATTTTTTACTCTTTTCACATTTATTTGACAATTAATTAATTCTTAGATTCAGATTATTAGCTAATCCCAAATGAAATGCAACTCATAAATAAACATATCGACATGTAATTATAGAAAAAGATATCCAGCAGCAATGCACATTGATGCATTAATAATCAATATCCAGCAATTGAATAATAATAGTTTGAGTAAGAAGTACTTTTACTTTGGTACTTAAGCTATTGTCACGGTTATCATGTCAGGTCACAGGTCTATGTCTAGGTTTGGGTGTTTTCACTGTTCTCTATGTCATGTTTTCCTCCTGTCGTTAGTTTCCCTGGTGTCCCTGTGTTTTCTCCTCCCTCCTCACCTGTGTCTCGTTAGCTGATTGTGTTCACCTGTGGCCCTTGTGTTTCTCCTCCCCTGCCCGGCTGTTTCTTGTCTTGTAATTATCCCTCCCTGTATTTAGTCTTGTCTCGTGCTGTGTTCAGTGTTGGTGCTTCTTTTGTTGGTGACTGAATTCACCCCGGTGAGTATTCTGTTTTGTATGTATTAGTTTCATTATCCTTGAAATAAAGGATTATCAGAGTTATCTGCATTGGGTCCTGCTTCCTTCACTCAACCGTGACAGAAAGCACCAACCAGAAATGGACCCAGCAGATGATCCATTTGAGGTGGGAACTACAAACATTTTTTCCTTTGCTTTGGCTTGCTGCTATGATTGGTGGAGGGGGAGCGTCCAGTGTTCTGCAGAGGGAGGCCGCTCTGGTAGAGGCGCACCGGTTGGCTATGGAGAAACCAGACTTGGTGAAATTCTTACCTGGCTGGATTTGAACTTCATCTGGGTGTGTGATTTCCAGCCTGCGGACTATAACGTCTCGGTGTGTTCCGTCTGGAGTCAACCAGTGCTTCCGCCCCAGTTCCTGCTCCTGTCCAAGAGTCGTTTTCTGGAACTTCGGCTGGCTTTTGGAGGTCCACGGAGCCTTCAGGCGGCTTCTAGAGAAGGAGTCGCAAGTCCAGGCTAGCAATCCGAGCCCCAAGAGCCATGGTTCCGGCTACAGAACCGGCCCACGCAGCCATGGTTCCGGCCCCAGTACAGGCCCCAGCACCATGGTTCCAGCCCCAGTTCTGGCCCCAGCAGCCATCATTCCGGCTCCAGTTCTGGCCCCAGCAGCCATCATTCCGGCCCCAGTTCTGGCCCCAGCAGCCATTGTTCCAGCCCCAGTTCTGGCCCCAGCAGCCATCATTCCGGCCCCAGTTCTGGCCCCAGCAGCCATGGTTCCGGCCCCAGTTCTGGCCCCAGCAGCCATGGTTCCAGACCTAGTTCTGGCCCCAGCAGCCATGGTCCCGGCCCCAGCAGCCATGGTTCCAGCCTTAGCTCTGGCCCCAGCTGCCATAGTCCCATCTCTGGTCCCTTCTCTAGTCTCTTCTCGAGTCCCTCCTCTTGTCCCTTCCCTAGTCCCTCCTCAGGTCACTTTCCTAGTCCCTTCTCTAGTCCCTTCTCCAGTCCCACCTCTAGTCACTTCTCTAGTCCCATCTCAAGTCCCTACTCAATTCCTTTCTCAAGTCCTTTCTCAAGTCCCTCCTCTAGTCACTTCCCTAGTCCCTTCTCCAGTCCCTCCTTTAGTCACCTCTCTGGCCCCTTCCCGAGCCCCTTCTCTAGTCCCACCTCGAGTCACTTCTCTAGTCCCTTCCCTCATCCCATCTCAAGTTCCCTCTCGAGTCCCCTCTCTAGTTCCCTCTCAAGTCTCCTCTCGAGCTACCTCTCGAGTCCCCTTTCTAGATCCCTCTCAAGTCACCTCTCGAGGTCCCTCTCAAGCCACCTCTCGAGTCCCTTCTCAAGTCCCCTCTCAAGATCCCTCTCAAGTCTCCTCTCAAGTCATCTCTCGAGTCTCCTCTCGAGTTCCCTCTCGAGTCCCCTCTCCAGTCACCTCTCGAGTTCCTTCTCGAGTCCCCTCTCGAGTCACCTCTCCAGTCGACTCTCCAGTTTCCTCTCGAGTTCCCTCTCAAGCCCTCTCTCGAGTCCCCACTCAAGCCCCTACTCATGTGCCGTTGGAGGTCCCGCAGACAACTCTCCTGCCGGGGGTCCTGCCAACCCCATGTCCTGTGCCGTTGGAGGTCCCCGCCGACTACTCTCCTGCCGGGGGGTCCTGCCAACCCTTTGTCCTGTCTCGTTGGAGGCCCCGCCGACTACTCTCCTGCCGGGGGTCCTGCCAACCCCATGTCCTGTCCCGTTGGAGGTCCCGCAGACTAGTCTTCTGCCGGGGGTCCTGCCAACCCCATGTCCTGTCCCGTTGGAGGTCCCGCAGACTAGTCTTCTGCCGGGGGTCCTGCCAACCCCATGTCCTGTACCGTTGGAGGTTCCGCTGGGGGTCCTGGCCAACCCTGTGTCCTGTCCCGTTGGAGGTCCCGCAGACTAGTCTTCTGCCGGGGGTCCTGCCAACCCCATGTCCTGTCCCGTTGGAGGTCCCGCAGACTAGTCTTCTGCCGGGGGTCCTGCCAACCCCATGTCCTGTACCGTTGGAGGTTCCGCTGGGGGTCCTGCCAACCCCATGTCCTGTCTCGTTGGAGGCCCCGCCGACTACTCTCCTGCCGGGGGTCCTGCCAACCCTGTGTCCTGTCCCGTTGGAGGCCCCGCCGACTACTCTCCTGCCGGGGGTCCTGCCAACCCTGTGTCCTGTCCCGTTGGAGGCCCCGCCGACTACCTCTCCTGCCGGGGGTCCTGCCAACCCTGGGTCCTGTCCCGTTGGAGGCCCCGCCGACTACTCTCCTGCCGGGGGTCCTGCCAATCCCTGTGTCCTGTCCCGTTGGAGGCCCCGCCGACTACTCTCCTGCCGGGGGTCCTGCCAACCCCATGTCCTGTCCCGTTGGAGGCCCCGCCGACTACTCTCCTGCCGGGGGTCCTGCCAACCCCATGTCCTGTCCCGTTGGAGGTCCCGCCGACTACTCTCCTGCCGGGGTCCTGCCAACCCTATGTCCTGTCCCGTTGGAGGTCCCGCCGTCTACTCACCTGCCGGGGGTCCTGCCAACCCTGTGTCCTGTCCCGTTGGAGGTCCCGCCGACTACTCTCCTGCCGGGGGTCCTGCCAACCCTATGTCCTGTCCCGTTGGAGGCCCCGCCGACTACTCTCCTGCCGGGGGTACTGGCCAACCCTGTGTCCTGTGGCCGTTGGAGGTCCCGCCGTCTACTCTCCTGCCGGGGGTTACTGCCAACCCTTTGTCCTGTCCTCGTCGGAGGTCCCGCCAACCGCCCTCCTGCTGGGGGTCCTGCCAACTCCTGGTCCCTCTTCCGTGGGGGATCCTGCCGAAGCCTGTCCCGCCGGCTCCGGTTCCTGTCCGGCCGACACTGGGTCCTGCCCGGCCTCCGGAGCTTGTCTGGTCTTCGCCCTCGATTCCCGACCCTCTGTGAGCCGCGGTCTTCGTCCGCGGGCCCGGCCTCCTGACTCTTCCTGCCGCTGCCCTCGTCCTCGGGCCCGGCCCCCTGACTCTTCCTGCCGCTGCCCTCGTCCTCGAGCCCGGCCCCCTGACTCTTCCTGCCGCTGCCTTCGCCCTCGATCCCGACCCTCTGTGAGCCGCGGTCTTCGCCCGCGGGCCCGGCCTCCTGACTCTTCCTGCCGCTGCCCTCGTCCTCGGGCCCGGCCCCCTGACTCTTCCTGCCGCTTGCCCTCGTCCTCGAGCCCGGCCCCCTGACTCTTCCTGCCGCTGCCTTCGCCCTCATGCTCGGCCCCCGGAGTTCGCCCGCTGTGGCCTTCGCCCCACCATGGACTCTGCCTTGTCCCCGGGCCGTCCGCCCGAGACCCCCACCTTGGACTCTGCCTTGCCCCCGGGCCGTCCGCCCGAGTTCCCCACCTTAGACTCTGCCTTGCCCCCGGGCCGTCCGCCCGAGTCCCCCTTCTCGGCTTCTGCCGTGCCCCCGGGCCGTCCGCCCGAGATCCCTTCCTGGTCCCCTACTGGGCTCCTGGGCGGTCAGCTTAGTTCCCTCCTCCGGACCCCCTCCACCCACCCTGCTGGACTGTGTTGGATTTTTGTTTTGGGGTTTAGGGACGTCTGGAATCCGTCCCTTGAGGGGGGGGTTCTGTCACGGTTATCATGTCAGGTCACAGGTCTATGTCTAGGTTTGGGTGTTTTCACTGTTCTCTATGTCATGTTTTCCTCCTGTCGTTAGTTTCCCTGGTGTCCCTGTGTTTTCTCCTCCCTCCTCACCTGTGTCTCGTTAGCTGATTGTGTTCACCTGTGGCCCTTGTGTTTCTCCTCCCCTGCCCGGCTGTTTCTCGTCTTGTAATTATCCCTCCCTGTATTTAGTCTTGTCTCGTGCTGTGTTCAGTGTTGGTGCTTCTTTTGTTGGTGACTGAATTCACCCCGGTGAGTGTTCTGTTTTGTATGTATTAGTTTCATTATCCTTGAAATAAAGGATTATCAGAGTTATCTGCATTTGGGTCCTGCTTCCTTCACTCAACCGTGACAGCTATAATGTTATGGTAATATAATAACTGGATACTTCTTCAATTCTTGTATTCACTTGCTTTTTTATTGTGCTGCTACTTATTTTTACCATGGATGTGTACTCGACATGTTATTGTGTGCTTGCCTCTGTATTTAATATGTAAAATGTAAGTACAGTAAGTATTTATTTTTTATATATTCAGATTCAGAGACCCCCAACTGAATCTGGGCAAATGTAATTATACAAAAAATACAATATAAAAATATATGAGTGTACTCTTTTATCTGCATAAACATTTGCTATTTACATTTCTCCTTGTGAGAGGAATTAAGGATTTCTGGTTCTGATAACACTTCTGTTATTTTACTTGAATGCAGGATTTACTTTTACTTGCAACAGATTATTTTTTGGTATTTGGTAGTGATAATTTGACACACACACACACACACACACACACACACACGCACACGCACACGCACACGCACACACACACACATACACCAGAGACTCAAATTGTCATGGCTCTGCTGAGCGAAGTTAAACTACTGTCTGAACTAAAGACCCGGGTGTGGAGAGGCTAAACGTGTAATTGGTAAAGACAGTAGGGTGGAGGAACAGACAAAAGATCAGAGAGCACATCCGATGGTAGTTACAGAGAACATCTCCCAAAGCTCTATTGTTAGCAGCGCAGAGAGATTGAGGAAGAGAGGGAGGCAGTGGGGAGAGGGATGGGAGGGCAACATGGCTTTTACTTAAAGGGGACCTATCATGCAAAAGGCACTTTTTTATGTCTTTTATAAACATGTGTCCCCGGTGCGTCAGGGAACTCACGCAGCGTCAGAAAATAAAACCCTCTCTCTTTTCCTCCGTACCCAAATCTCTAAAAACGGGGCTAAAACGGAGCTGATCCAGATTTGAGTCCGATATGACGTAATATCGGAAATGTGGACCCACGGCCCGATCAGAAAGTTGCTATCAGAAACAATGCCCGACTGTTTTGGACGTAATATGGTCGGTGTGCACATTAGCATCGCTAACACTCAGAGCTAACAGGCTAACAAGTGTGCCACTCTCTCTAACGGTTTCAACATAAACTGTACCGACAAATAAATACCTCACGATGTCTATCTAATTATGAACTTGCTTTACTTTCACGGAACACATGTTTGGTGATAACAAACAAATGTAACAAAGTAACATATTTACCAACACATGTTCGACGCCACTACATACTACATACTTTTAAATGTGTGCTGCGTCGGTTCAGCCATTCTCCGCAAGGGTTTTTGAAATTGGTCCGTGCGCAAAGCATTGTGGGGATTTTAAGGATGTGAAGTCTACCCATGTGCAGCCTGGAAATTTCCCCCAAACCAAGGACGCGGCCTCGGTGGAATTCCAAGTATGCTGGAGATTGGAACAGTCCTTCGGCGGCACTCGATGACGTAGCATCCTTGACATATTGGCTTGGAAACCAGTATCTTCAAAATTGAGAAACGGCCAGTAGCTGCCGGGTCCCGCATGAGCTCAGCCCCCTCCTTTTTTTTAATCAATTTTTATTTTAAAACTTTATACCCAAAATCAGCACTTTTGAAACAGGAAGTGAAATAGAGGGATATGAGGCATGGCTAGAATGGGTGATCTGTTTGGTATTTTGAGCAAAACACTTCATAGACATGTTTTTTATATATTTGTATATATCTGAGACCTACGCTATTGCCTAAAAATAGCATGATAGGTGACCTTTAAGTGTATTATATAAGACAGCAGAACAATATGTGTGTATGTGTGTAGTATAGTTTACAAATGCTGGTTTAGTTTAATACATTAATTACAAATGCGGGTGTCCAGCTACTCCATTTAAGAAAAAGAAGAATAAAAGTGATCTAAATGGAAACCAAAAAGAAAATCAAGGCCTACATAAAATATATGGATCTTCATTTAAAAATGTACTTTAAAATTGTAATCCTGCTCCGAGTATTCTGATTTGTGTAAGGCAATACTATGAAGGGCCGTGTAGGCCAAAATTCAAACTCATCTCGCACACACACTACTGAAAACATCTGGCCTTGCACAAACACTACTGAAATACTCTCACATTCACTACTGAACACCTCACACACACGCTACTGAAAATTAACGTCATACACACACTATTGAAATCCTCTCACATTCATTACTGAACACCTCGCACACACACTACTGAAAATTAACCTCACACACACACATTACATTACATTTACATTACATTGCATTTAGCTGACGCTTTTATCCAAAGCGACTTACAATAAGTACATTCGACTAGGAAGACACAACCTTGAAGAAAACAGAATCATATAAGTACATCAGGTATCATAGAGCCAAACATTTCAAGTGCTACTCAACTGGCTATAGATAAGCCAGTCCTTTATTAGTCTATACACGCTCTGTTAGCAGTTCTTTGTTAGTAATTCTATCGCCCGAAGTGGAGTCGAAAGAGATGAGTTTTCAGTCTGCGCCGGAAAATGTGCAGGCTTTCTGCTGTCCTGATGTCAATGGGGAGCTCATTCCACCATTTTGGAGCCAGGATAGCAAACCCACATGTTTTTGCTGATGGGAACACACTCCTGAAAAATATTTTACTGAAAGGTTCTCAGTAGGGAATGTGCATGTGTTTCACCTATGTGTGTGTGAGGGGATTCTTGCTGTAACGGAAGTCATTGTAATGAAACGGAAGTACCAAACTGCTCAGCTAGTGGTCTCTTTGCTAGCCCCGTTAGCTTCATTAGCTCCAGGCTGCTACTCGGACGTGTTTGTTGTGTTGATGCCTGGTGCAGTATTCTTCATTGAAATATCGCACTTATCTTATGGCTCTGCGGTTCAAACAGACCGTCCATGAATGCAGTTTATTCGGTAAGTGAAATTCAAGCACTTTATTTCTTACTTGTCTTTTTATTCAGCTAACAAGCGAGACGAAGCTACATCTGTGCTAACGATGCTATCCGTAGCATACAAGTTAAAACATAATAGAGAAGTGTAAAACATTAAGAAGGATTATACTGTAGAACATAAGGCTTCTCGGTGAGGTTGGTAAAATAAGGTCATGCTTGTACATTAGTTAGTTTGCTAATACATTTCTGACCTCCTGCTAAATTATGAACCATCCAGATCTCTCAGGTCTTCAGGGACTGGTCAGCTTTCTGTCCCCAGAGTCAGAAACATGGAGAAGCAGCGTTCAGTTATTATGCTCCAAATATCTGGAACAAACTCCCAGAAACCTGCAGGTCCGCTGCAACTCTGACTACTTTTAAATCCAGGCTGAAGACTTTTCTTTTTGTCGCTGCTTTTAATTGAACTATTTACATCTTAAACTGCACTGTAACTTTTATCCATGTTTTTTTTCTTTTAATGTTTATTTTATTAGCTTTTCTTTTTAATGACTGATTTTAAATGCCATTTTCTCAATGTCTTTCTTTTTTTTTTTTGCAAAGCACTTTGAATTGCCTTGTGTTGAAAAGTGCTATATAAATAAACTTGCCTTGCCTTGCCTAGTTAGGTAACTGTATGCATTGTTTATGTTAATTTAAAATAGCTATGCTCGACGATGCAGACAGCGAGCGTCACATTAGTGTTGAAGAGCAGAGTACTGTATGAAATTAACCCATAGATTAACCTCACTATAAGATCTGTGTATCTGAAAAATATGAATCTCACATTTCCAGTTGGTTCCAGAAAGAACGTTGACGTAGATATTGCAATATGGTTTGTTGAGCTGGGGGTTGATTATTGAAGCTTACTGGTTAACGTTCATCATATTAAACGAACGAACCCAAACGTTGTTGTTTTTATTAATATTATTACCAATACTTACTTAGCATTTTATTATCATTACACTGGAGAAACCGACTTATTGTGGCAGCAGAACGTGAACATGTAACTTAATGCCTGCATCTGAGGACGAAAAATAGCTCAGTCAATGCTTTAGGGACAAGGAAATGATTTGTTTAAATATTAGATATGACGTTATGTGTGCTTCCGTGACAATGCAGCTTATTCATTGCATTACATTTGTTGAAGATTTTTGTCTTTTACCCTTACGTGTGTGTTACAAATGAATGTGAATATGGCATAGGACAAATATTTTAATTGACTGTTTCATGAAAAACGATTCCAAAATAAAAAGGACCCCAACTATACAATAATACACAATCCAACTGATAAGATACAGTAATGGCTGTGATATCCAGCACTTTTTTTAAGGATAACAAAAAGATTATCACATTGTTACTTTACACATATATATATATATATATATATATATATATATATATATGTATGTTTGTTTAAAGTTTCCAGGTGATGCAGACAGGCCAGAGGATGCTGACCACGAGAGGACAGACCTATTCCTAACATCAGTGAACTTCAGCATGGACTCAAAGGTACAAAGACTCCTTTCATACTATACAAAGAAACGAGAATCGTTCTGGTTTAAATAGATCAAGTAACAACTATAATCAGCTGTCACATTTCAATGTATTTAAGGCAATTATTATTTTACATTTTGAGAATTGCTACCATTTGTCTCTACATATTGTCTGTAAAAGACGTGGTAAAAGTGGTTCTTGCAGTGAGACAACCGAGCAGTTGAATATTATTTAATAATAAGATATTTTAATGTTGATTAACTGCAGACTGTTCATTCATAATCTGATTATCTGTGTAGTACAAAGTGATGAATTAAAAAAACACATTAAAATTAAAAAAATACATTATTTCTACAGCCGCTAAATAAACAAACCTCTTTCATAAATAATACACTTACTCTGCAATAATGTCATAGGTTTGATGTTTCTTGTCATTTCTGTTAGGAAAGGACATGCCTCAAAGACACAACTGCCTCACCGTTTTCTCAGAGGGGCAAGAAGAAAATGAAAAGCTGATTTCAGATTAAAGATACAGGACATTCACTAAGAAACTACACTTTTATTGTGAACACAAAGTCAAACAGGACCATCATTTGTTTGTGACAGCTGAGCCCAGTATGGGCTCACAGATGCAGTTAGGGGGTTTCTTCATCAGGCCTGGTTCTCCTCCATCAGGCCTGGTCCTCCTCCATCAGGCCTGGTCCTCCTCCCAGAGAAAGACCTCTCCACCTCAGTTCTCTCCAGCCAAACCCACAGACAGGACATCCGTCATGCTGAGGTTTCTCCCAAAGTCTCTGCACGCTGTCTCAATTGATCCACACTGTGAATATGAGGGGAAAATGTGTGTCATAAATGCTTTAGACGAAAAGAAATATGAAGTTAACTGTAAGGAATGGCTCATTCTTTTTTAAATAGACAAAACTATTACTGTATTTCAATATCTCACGTCTGAAAGTTTAATTTACAAGAAGAAGAGGCCCCAAAAATAAAGATTGGTATATCAATAAATGTAGTTGATTTTGTCTTTTTAATTGTTTAAAGTAGATAGAACTGGTACTTAAGAGTTGTAATACTGTCTGGTTGCGGAGGAGGCACACAGGTAAGAGCACTAACTAGCTACCATCACATGTAACTAAGCTTGACTTGAATTTATTAAAGTATAATTAAGTAACAGCAACAAATCAATAACAAAAATCATGCAAAAATGTGAATCTTTGCTGGGTCCACTGTTGAATTTACCACATATTGTATATTTTAGAAACCTTAAGGCATTTATAGATTTGTATGCAAGTAATATCCCAAAACTCAATACCTTGGATTATTATTGAAAGTTTTCCTGAATAGTTGCAACGTAAAACGTGCAGACCGGGAGCAACAGCTGTAGGTTAGCTGGCTAGCTGGAGTACATAGGTTAGTCTTATATTTACTTACTGTTAACTAACTAATGCTAACACAACTGTCGGCTAGAAGTACACAGCTTAATCGACCATATTTAACTAGCCATTGTCCTCTCAGCCTGAAATATCAATCACTTCAATAAATGATAAAACAAAAAAAGGAAAGTTTCTGGCTCAATTTCGGCTTAGTTAGCTTGTTAGCTTATTGCAGCTGTGCATGTTGCTAGCGGGTTACTTGCTAGGCCACCTCACGAGCTGCGCCAGGTGATGTACACAAGAAAACATCGATAGACCAGACCGCTCGGCCCGGGGTCCAGCCTACGGCTGCGGTGCCGTTTCTCTATAAATCCATGCTGATTTCAACCTTCTGTTTTCGATCTTCTTCATCTTCTTTAATGGCGACTTGCAACCAGACGAGCATTATCGCCACCTACTGTATCACTGCAGCATTGTTCTTTGTTAGTTCCGTTTCATTACAATGACTTCCGTTACAGCAAGAATCCCCCTCACACACACAGGTGAAACACATGCACATTCCCTACTGAGAACCTTTCAGTAAAAAAATGTCAGGAGTGTGTGTGTGTGAGGTTAATTTTCAGTAGTGTGTGTGTGTGTGTGTGTGTGTGTGTGTGTGTGGTGTTCAGTAGTGAATGTGAGAGGATTTCAATAGTGTGTGTGTGAGGCTTAATTTTCAGTAGTGTGTGTGTGTGAGGCTTAATTTTCAGTAGTGTGTGTGCGAGGTGTTCAGTAATTAATGTGAGGATTTCAATAGTGTGTGTATGACGTTAATTTTCAGTAGTGTGTGTGTGTGAGGCTTAATTTTCAGTAGTGTGTGTGCGAGGTGTTCAGTAATGAATGTGAGGATTTCAATAGTGTGTGTATGACGTTAATTTTCAGTAGTGTGTGTGTGTGAGGTGTTCAGTAGTGAATGTGAGAGTATTTCAGTAGTATGTGTGCAATGCCAGATGTTTTCAGTAGTGTGTGTGTGAGGTGTTCAGTAGTGTACGTGAGAGTATTTCAGTAGTGTGTGTGCAAGGCCAGATGTTTTCAGTAGTGTGTGTGTGTGAGGTGAGTTTGACACGGCCCCTCATACAATACAGTTACCTTTGATTGTGTCGTGATTACATTATCTCATTACATGTAATCCATTACACACTATGCATTGCACACTTAATGTAAATAATATCCTACTTTTAAATGTTGTTAGCTTTAATTTGGCCCTTCGTGGGATAGTCTACAGATTTTTATCTTTTACTGTCAACTTGTATATATTTGACTTTTTAGTGCATGTTTTATTTTCTATTTAGATATGTTTATATTGTATGTTTGTTTATTTTCACATTATGTGCAATGCCTCGTTTTAGCATGCTGCTGTGAAATGTCTCCAAATGTAGGATCAATAAAGTTTATCTTATGTTATCTAAGCCTGGTGTGGAGGGAGCACTGAACAAACGTTGACTTTAATTAAATGTATTGTGTCAACAAATTTCACATAACTATTAGGTTAGAAGAAAGCAATAATATCAAGTTTAAATAAATAACATAATAGGTTCAACTTAATATTATTGTCTTCAACTAACCTAATACAGCTGTGTGAAATGGCCCAAATTATAAGTAGGAAGTAAGAACATTTAAAAGTAGGATATTATTTACATGAAGTGTGCAATGCATACGTGTGTAATGGATTACATGTAATGAGATATAGGTGATCAGGACGTTAGGGAAGGGGTGAGGGAAAAGGGGAAGTAAAATGCTAGAGGGGCACATGTGAAGCGAGAGCGACAGTTGGAGAGCAGCCTCCCAAATGCCATGCCTCCGCTCCTCTGTCAGATGTGTGTGTCCATGTGTACAGAGGGGGTTTCTGGAGAGGGGGGGGCAGGAAACCTGACTCCTAAAAAGAGTCAGAGGAAGAGGAGACACAAGCGCTGCTACAGCTGAGAGGGTCTCCAGGGACTCCAGACTGTGTGAGGGGTCATCTCATACTCCACCACCCCCCCCCTTACTCTCGACATCTCCCACCTCCCCTCTACCTCCCTCCCACCTCCCAACATTCCCCTGACAACACTGAGCTCATCGCACTTCACACACTCCTTCCAGCTGCGTGATCACAGGGGACACTCACCGGATTTATTTCAGGAGATAACAGAGTATCCTTGAGTGAGTGTGCATGGTGAAATGAATCTGTTGAGTTTCAAAGATATGTCCTGTGTGTACGAGCAATGATTGGTCCCTTTATTGATCCCACATGTGAAAATATGAAGTAGGAAATAAACAAACATAAAATAGAAAATACAACAGCGCTCAAAAGTCAAATGTTGAAGGACCAAATTATAAGAACATTTTAAAAGTAGGATATTATTTACATGAAGTGTGCAATGTGTTTGTAATGGATGACCAACTTCACACACTTCATCCAGCTGCGTGATCACAAGGGACACTTTATTTATTTCAGGAGATGACAGAGTATCCTTGAGGGCATGGTAAAGTGAATCTGTTGAAGTTATTTCCTGTGTGTATGAGCAATGAAAGGTTTCCAAAGAGGGGTAATGCTGGGAAATTAAGTCATTACCTCTGGTGAGATCATTACAAACACATACACATTACTTTTTGGTCCCTTTTTGTCTGAATAGTCAACACTTTAAAACTCGAAAACATCTATTAAATGGGCCACATATCCCGTAAGCCTTTGCGACCAAAAAAGTCAATCATTATTCAAAGTTAAAATGATTATAATTAAGGGTTGGATTACTAGTTGATTGAACACAAATAAAGTAGAAGTCACAAACGGCCGTGCATTCACCATGAACAAAACAGAAGTAGAAGAAGCATTTGTTTTGCAAGTGTGGAGGCCATCTTTGTATATCGAGAGAATAAGGAGCTTTCCATCCACAGGCAATTAGTAGCTTGCCAGCAGTAAGGCTAGTTAGCAAGAGAAACGTCTGGCAAGCACGGAATTGTTTAGGACTTAATGTTTGATAGCATCTCTGCACTACCAGAACAAAATAAATGTTGAGTGCACGTGTTGCCACAACGTTTTTCGACAAACATTTGGTTCCCAGACGATGAATCCTAATAACTTTTCAGATCCCCAGACTTTCGGCTCAAAGAAGAGCAGTGCCAGAGAAATGCGTCACAGAGCTGCTAGCATACACTCTTAATCTTGTGTACAAAAAAAATCAACAAGCCAAAAATAGAACAACAACAACAACAACAGGAAGAAACGGAGACGACTGAACAAGTCAGAGAGCTCTGTGGAAAGTGAGAGGAGCTGACAGGACCGTTTCCCTCTTTCTGAACACCTAAATAGAGAACTAGAGGACCCTGACCCCCTCCCAGGACCCTCCCGCCTGGGGCAGACGCTGACCCCGTGACCCCTGACACCTCCACCGCTCACAGATCCTCTCCGGAGGCCAATCACATATAACTTGCCCGGGGCCTGGGACACGGAGCTGAGACAAGTCTCAGTAAACAGACATGAGGGGAACTCAGGCAGAGATGGCTAAAGTAAACACATCCTTTACTCAAGTAGAAGTACAGATACTCGTACAAAAATACTCTGGTAAAAGTAGAAGTACTGACTAAACTTCTTTACTCAAGTCAAAGTAAAGAGGCTTTGAAATGTACTTCAGTAAAAAGTACCCATAACTAGCAGCTGTTTTAAAGAGTACCTGACCTCCCTTTATATTAATAGAACAATAATGTCATTGTTAGCTAATGAATGTTTCCATGCTGAACAACGGCAACATGACAACGTTTCCATTGGTCCCTCTTCTTTAGAGAAGACCAGGAAATGATGGATACACGGATCGTGTTCAAATCAATAGGCACGCAATGACTCTAAAGAATAACGATCACGCATCAAACACACATTCAGACTAAAGGAACCAGCTGTTTGGAAAATGAGAGAAGTAGAAAGTACAGGTATTTGAGTTCAACATGTGAGAAGTAGAAAGTACAGGTATTTGAGTTCAACATGTAAGAAGTAGAAAGTACAGGTATTTGAGTTCAACATGTAAGAAGTAGAAGGTACAGGTATTTGGGTTCAACATGTAAGAAGTAGAAAGTACAGGTATTTGTGTTCAAAATGTAAGAAGTAGAAAGTACAGGTATTTGTGTTCAAAATGTAAGAAGTAGAAAGTTCAGGTATTTGGGTTCAACATGTAAGAAGTAGAAAGTACAGGTATTTGGGTTCAACATGTAAGAAGTAGAAAGTACAGGTATTTGGGTTCAGCATGTAAGAAGTAGAAAGTACAGGTATTTGTGTTCAAAATGTAAGAAGTAGAAAGTACAGGTATTTGTGTTCAAAATGTAAGAAGTAGAAAGTTCAGGTATTTGGGTTCAACATGTAAGAAGTCAAAGTAAAAAGTCTTCATAAAAAGAAGTAGTGGAGTAAAGTACTGATACCAGAAAAATGTACTTAAGTACAGTAACGAAGTATTTGTACTCCACTACTTCCCACCTCTGAACACAGGGTGCATGAGCTGCACACTCTCACACATAAATGCATGTATGTTTAAACCAAACCCGAGCCTGAAGTCACACGTGCACGTGAAATAAGAAGGTATTTCCTGTGGAGGTTTCGTTGACCATCTCAAATCAGAGGCAGTAATTGTTTTGTGGGTATTCCCAGTGAAAAGGACTCTGGTGGAGAAGTTTCAGAGAGTAGTATTCCTGGTATGTGGTTTTACGCCGGTTCCCAACGTACTGCAAGCTTCACATTCTGCAACTGATCTGTGTTGTCTGAACCCTGCAGCCCGCACAGCTGTCAGACAGGGGGTGGACAGTGTGTGTGTGTGTGTGTGTGTGTGTGTGTGTGTGTGTGTGTGTGTGGTGTGTGTGTGTGTGTGTTGAACCATGTCTTTGAGTTGAACACTTCCATTTCCAATTCAGATGTTTGTGTTTTTTGCGACTAAAGTGAAGTAAGAGAGGTGATACATTCAGGCCGCCTAGTGGGAATGACAGACAATAGATCATCCGTCATCCCTCTTGAGTAGAAGCTGTATATGAAAATGGTAATTTTCTGCTGAATGCAATGAATTTTTTTAAGCGAAGACGTTCTATAACTTTTAACAATCTTCTATCTCTTTTGAAAAGCTAATTTCTTCTACTTGACAGACTATTGATGTTTTTGGAAACTCATTATTTTTCATTATCTTTCTACCTTTCAAGTGCTTTCTTGTCCTTGCTGACTTATAACATTATACAACTTGAACTTCTCTCTCTTTCCCTCTCAGTTATTTTTTCCCCTCTGCCTCTCAGAGTGAATTCCTCACAGGATCAGACCTGCTTTTTATGCTCCGCTGGTTTTCACTTAAAGGGAGAATGAGTTGAGAAGGGGGTTGACAAAGGGGGTGAAGAGACAAGAAACTAGAACTCTATTCTGGTACATTTTAAGATAAGATATGTTAAAAAAACGTTCTGGGCAGAGAGTAAGTGAGATACACAAAGACTCGGAGCGAGGAGGTGCAGAGTGTTTGGTAATAATAATGAAAAAGGTCATAATTTCTGCCAAGGGATTTGCAGTTGCTCGGACAACGAACAAAAGCAGAGCCTGTTTGACGATGTGCTCGACTGAAAAGGCTGGAAAAAGAAAAGGGAAAGGAGAAAGAGAGCTGAGAATTACAGCGGTCATTAAGCAACATAATTTCTGGGAATCAGAATGAGCATCCTGGATAATAACTCTCACAACACCCATAAAGATTTCTTCCTCATCTGTTTATTTCTTTTTTTAAGATCTTGTTTATCACATTCTTTAAAAAAAATCCAGAGAAACCGAAAACATTAATAAATCGGCTAAACAGAAAAAACTCTGCCTGCAAGATTAGTTTTATGCAAAGGATTGAAGCAGGCAGCTTAAGCATTAAACCCCCAACGAAAGAGAGAGAGGAGAGAGCGAGAGAGAGAGAGCGAGAGAGAGAGAGAGAGAGAGAGGAGAGAGAGAGAGAGAGAGATGAGAGAGAAGCGATACAGACGGCTCGATCTCGCGATAGAGGCTCGAGAATAGAGACTCTCGTGCTACGGGATGTGACTATATGAGATCTGATGAGGAAGGGAAGGGTGTGAGGGGGGGGGGGGTGAGAGAAGTCTGGAGAGAGATCGAGCGGCGTCTCGGTTTGGTTGCCGCTCTGAATGAAAAGTTGTGAATGTGAAATGGTACATGCATGCAGATGAGAACTGAGGCCGGCCAGATGAATGTCCAGTCTTTTATAAACACAAAGACACCAAGAGGGGAAGGAGGGGGGGGTGAGGTGGGAGGAAGTATGGCCGACTACAGCAGAGAACATAGTTATAAAAAGTCAGATTTAGAGTGGAAATAAGAAGAATAAGAATACATTGATCATTAGTAAGCATTGTATGTGTGTGCCTGTACATGCAGCTCAGTCACATTTTGTATTATTATAGTACTATTTATGACTAATTAAGTACACCCCTTTTATATCATTACAGTGAATATAGGATAAAAACACACATCAAATGGACAAACAACTGTGTTAGTTTAAATAGCATCTTATATGTAACACATGGAATCAGTAGAGGAAGTTGTATTCAAAGAATTGACTTAAAAGTAACAACACTGTAGTTTTAAAATGTTCCATTACAAGTAAAAGTCCTGAATTCAAACTCAAGTTAAAGTTATAGAAATGTTAGCAAACAAATGTACTTAAAGGGTCAAATGTGCAAGAACTCAGCGTGCAGAATATCTGCTGCTTATAGTTGTAAAATGTAGAGCAGTGAAACGTTCCCTTTCCTCTGAAATGCAGCACAATAGTCTTTTCACCATATCATTAAATAAATCACTTTGCTGACTTTATTTCAGTCAAGCATATTTAACACTCTTTGACAGAACTGCCTCACAGAGGTTGAGAGTGGAGAGAGTATCGGTGTTCCTCCTCTGTGTTTATCCAAGGTGGAGCTCTGTGTTCAATGAGCTTTATTGTGCCTGCTGCTGATTGAGCACAAGCTAAAGTTTTCCTCCTCTCAGCAAGACAAGTACCAACGCATACTGCAACTCCTGCACAGCCTTTATTTGTGTGTGTGTGTGTGTGTGTGTGTGTGTGTGTGTGTGTGTGTGTGTGTGTGTGTGTGTGTGTGTGTGTGTGTGTGTGTGTGTGTGTGTGTGTGTGTGACTTGCTCAACTTTGATATAACTCAGCATTAACATACACACATATGGCTCTTTTCAAACATGAATTCCCATTTCCCGGCTGCTTTGCCTCCGGGTCCCATATCAACAACTCTGCTGGTTCCAGCTCCATTGCTGTGCTTTACTGCAAACCCTTCAATCTGAGTCATTATAGACCCGGGGCAGTAATGGTATACAGTTACACCGCCAATACTCTGTAATACAGTTTCCTTTAGAGGTAAATACCAATGCAGGAGTGTTGCAGGTCCACATTAAACGGCCTAGGTCAGATTCTGAGAGGCATAACAGCCAGTTTACAAGTTTACATTATCAAAGAATCCCTTTTAAAACATCTGAGGGGCTTATTTCAAACATGCAAAGGGTTAACAAGGTGAAAGCAGTCCGCATGCTGCTGTATCATATGTCATATTCCCCAAATCACAGTAACAAAGACTCCCCCCTCGCCCATGAAGGCTGGATTTCTTCATACAGTGTTGTTAGGGTCACAGCTCCCGCCCACCGAGAGCTCTGATTGGACGATGGCTCTGCTGGAATATTCAATCAGACACCTTGCTCTGCGCTGTGATTGGACACAGCCGGTGCAGTTATGTTAATGAGCACCTGGTGGTGAGGCTGCTGCTGCTGCCGGGGATCAGATCCAGAAAGGCGGCGGAGAGGAGCACGGAACCCCGGTCCGTGTATCGCTTTCATTCTTTAGATTCTCCCTCATTGTCGACAAGTTTTAAAACATTTTTTTCCAAAAGCGTGAAGTAACAGACAAGCTCAGTGTTAATTTCCAGCCACAGTTTTCGGATATTTTCTTGTTTTCCGAGTGTTCCTCCCACACAGAGGTCGTTCACTGAGCGCAACAACTGTTCCGTGTGGATTATTAAGTGGACGTGTGTTGTTCGGGACAAAACACCGCTTTACTACCACTAACAAAGACTTCATTTGAAAGTTTGGACTGCTGTCAACGCACACTTCTCCGTGTCTTTTTAGGTAAGTGGTGACAAACTCCTTTAAAAAAACGCGCACTTTACTCCTTAATAAGCGGCTATAATAATATTGCAGCGGATATTTCCAGCTGTCTGCCTGCCTGTGTGTGTGTGTGTGTGTGTGCGTGTGTGGCTTGGCGTCTAAAAGTCTCGGTTCAAGGCGGGCACGGAGCTCTGGACGCCGGCCACGGGCTGCTGGGAAGCGCCTATGAGGTGTAAGTTTTGCCCCGCGGTCTCCACACGTTCTTTCGTGGAAGATGCATATTGGTATTAACCGACTGCGTAGCTGAAATACTGCCACAGTGTACATCATGATCTACTCTCAGCTCAAACATCTTGCTAAATGTGGGTTCTTGGCAGCAGGGAAGACATCATTCAGAGTCCTGGTCTGTGCCAAGGCTATTGCTTTCACACGTTTATCTTCAAAATAGACTTTTATTTCCTCCATCCTGTCTGTCATCAATTCCAGTTTGTACCCACTGCCTCCCACAATAATATGGGTTTGCTTAAGTTGTCACCAGTCATGCGTTTCTTTCCGCTGAACTCATTCTTTATATTGCACCTCATTCACCAAAACACACAGAAATCTCACAAGTCAAACAAAAGTAGTTCCCCTTGGCTTTAAAACTGCAGCCGCCTTGATGAATGGGTCAGTAAAATGTGTCATGTTTGGACCTCCATGCATCCAGGTGGTGGTCATCATCACACCCATCATTAACCCTTTGACCTCTCAGCACGGCAGGTGACCTCAAATTAGACTATCTGCTCTGGTTTCTCTCACCTCTGGCCCTGAATAAGGATGCGTTTTCTGTGGGGAGCTAATCAGTCAGCACAACCACACCTGAAACCATGGAGAGCTGCAGAGGAGAGTGTGTTGATACAGAAACACGTTTTTCAACCTCTTGAGACGACCTGCCAGAAAAGTTTGGACTTTGGACTGAATACAGATTTTGTTTTTTTAATGAGCCAGAAAACAGCGTTGGGGAGAGTAAATCAATCATGTGGTAAATAAATGATTCCCATCTTCTCTTTGAAGTGGCTGGTGCAGCATCAAGTAAAAGTTATGCTCAGGAACTGCACATTTTCCACCTCGATTTGTTTGTGTTCGGCAGAAAGAGACAGGTGGGAGGAATGGCGTGTTTCTGTTGAAGGCTTGTTACCTTAGTGTTTGCAGAGAGGTGAAGGTGGCCTGATGGAGGACTTACAATGGGCTTTAGTGCGTGTGTGCCGTCACCTTTCCCACCATATGACATCTGCACATGTGGGTAGTTTGATGGTCAGGAGCATGCAGTCCAGAAGAGGTGTAGCTTTGTTTCTCTACTGGGTGGAGGAGGTTTGGGAGCCCATGCTATTTGCCAATAGATAGAGGCAATAAAAGGCAATTCCTCCCCATCCCTCCCTCTCTGCCTCTGTAAAAGCAGGGGCATAAAGTGAGGCGGAGCCCTGAGCATGTACACTCTCTCAGTAAACGGGGCTGCTGTCTGTCTAATGGGCGTCTGCTGCTGAGGCTCCCCCAGCAGAGCTGCTTTCTATCAGCTGTGCAGTCCAGCAGAGGAGAATATATGAAATAGCTGGATAGACCTGTTATGTGAGTATAATTGTGCATGCACTCACTTGGGGAACATTACTTTTTACTGATTTGTCCTGGCTGGCTTAGGAGAAAACGACGTTAATTGCTCAATGTGATTTGTGAGGAATTATGCACGCAGAAAAGTAATTTGTCTGTGGGAACATTTTCTTTAGACATTTTAAGACGTTGCAACTATATAGTGTCAGTAAGATGCTTTTATATAGAAGACTAATTACCAAGATTTATCTTTTAGTTTCGCATTAGTGCTGCGGTTCAGTGACTGAGCACAGCCCAGATGCCTTTGTGCAGAACACACAGACGCATTAGGGTTTGCTCTCCTCAGAGGGAGCCCTGCTTTGTGTGGGCTGGTTGATCATTGACCTCAGTCTGTTGTCCTTCATCTGCCTCATTGTTTGGGTGACAGCGATGCTTTGTGACTTTTTTCTTTGTGTTTCTGGTTGTTGACCACTCTGAAAAGACTTCTTGTAGGTGGATACACATTCAAAATCAAAAGGTAGTTCCTGCACAAAAAACTGAATAGCTTGTGTTGCACAATTGCCTGATCTTAATGGCGATGTTGTAACCACATGAAAGCGAACAATGATAATAATGGTGTTTTTCTTATATAAGAACAGCCTTTTATGCAACTTCTTCCTATGCCAATAATGTATTATTAGGCAGGAGCGCCATGAGTTTCTCTGTTTGCTCGTAATTGTCTCCCGACAGACCAAACAGGGAGGCCAGTGAAAGATTTTATTTAAGTACCCGACACGGTTTCTCGCCTCCACAGTCCCCTGCAAATGGGAAATGTAACCAATTGAAGGCAGGACACAAACTGTCCACTCTAAACTGATTTCCCTCAAGTTTAGACAGCTGGATTAATCAATTGCATTGTGTGTGGTCACATGCAGAGCAAAGACTGTCAGGGAAACAATTCATTGAATAATGGCGCACTTCAAAGCCAGATCCGGGGTGTTCGGTAGTTGTCAGTAAAAATCTCAAATCCCTAATCGAACCTCCAGAGTCCTACCTTCTCTCAGATCAGACCTCCATCCCACCCTGACTTCCACCCTTTGATCCTGTAATTGATCATTCAGGCAATCTGTCTCTCTTTCTACATCTAACGTGGAGCACACATTCTCCCTCTTCAACTTCTATCTCTCCGTTCCCTTTGAAGCAGCACTAGATGTTTCATTTATCCCCCTCCCCCTGCTCATCCATCTCACCCTCAGCCTCCCTTCTCCCATCTCCCCTGTGATGCTGCTTATTGATCTGTTTGCTCTGCTCGTCGAAGGTGCCCTGCTAAGATAACAATGTTGGTCCTTCGTAGATGTAAGCAAACTGGGGGTAAAGCCTGTTTTGGCTTCAGGGGGTTTCTTCAAAGAGTGTGTCACTATCTTATCAATGTATCTTAGGAAGACCTTGGCACGATGCCCTTTAACCACTCAGGAACCCGCAGAAATTCCTCTGCATGTCCTTAAGAGGGCTGTGTTGGAGGTGCTAATGCATGATATATTTCATTAAGATGAAAGTATAAAAAATGTATAACTTGCAAAGTAACACCTCCCTAACGGGTAATTTCTCAACTTTATTACATGTTTTAAGACTCCTAAATAGTAAAATACATTTAAGAGTGCTCCTCATTAAGCATCAGCCCCCCTTAATACTGTCGGACCTTTTAGACATGTAGCCTCAGGCATTGATGAGGATTAGTGTTCCCTTGGAGCTGCAAAAGCTCTCCTTGTTCAGTTTAGCAGTTTGTCCTGAACCCGTCGACACACTTTGATTAGGGCTGCTCAATTAATCGTATTTTAATCGCAATTACGATTTTGGCTTGCAACGATTATGAAAACAACATAATCGAAATAAAACAATTTTTTTTTTTTTTTTTTTTTTAATTTAATTTTTTTTATTGGTTTTTAAGTTGAATTATATTAAAGTTCAAGGTAATCAACTATTAAAAGCAAACTGCTCACATTTTTTTTAAATAAATGGATGTTTTCAAAGTACATGGATAATCGTTTTTAATAATCGTGATATCAATTATTGACCCAAATAATCGATATTATGATTTTTGCCATAATCGAGCACCCGAAATTTGATGTGTACATTTGGAGGAATTCCCCTTTAAATCATATGATGTCAAGTTGATGATCTATTGGGTAAAGGTTGCTGATGCTGAATCCAACTGTGAATCGCTCCCAAACGGAGTTTATCGCTTCCTATGAAGATGGAAACTCATTCAAACTTGAAAGCCAGGGTGCGATCTGTTCTCTCCGTTTTTTTTCTTCATCTCTGTTCAAATCCTCACACTGTGGTGTTGTTTTCATCTCGAGTTGCTAGCACCCACCCTGCCTCCCAGTATTTCACTAATGATTACTAATGGCTCTTGGCAAAGTAAGTGCTTTTGAAACCCATAGGAGAAAATTGTGTTCAACATCAAAGGTGAATATTTTTTCGCCTGAGGTATTTGAATACGTCCGCGCTGAGTAGGGCGGACTGATCTGTGCTTCCCTCCCAGGGGCTTGCAGGGCATATTAGCACTGGGAAACTGTTGTGTGATGTGTAATTTAGCTCCTTGCTGCTGAAAGGGAGGAGGAGGAGGACTTCAGTGTGGTAGTTATCTGCCTTAGGTGTGTGTGTGTCCTAGCATTACTATACTTGTGGGGACCTACATCTGTTTACACAGTCACGTGTGGGGACTCGCCGCCCTTATGGGGACAAATTGGAGGTCCCCATAAGGGGAATCATTAATTTTAGGTTGAAGACTTGGTTAAGATTAGGGTAAGGGTTAGGGTTAGGCATGTGTTGGTTAAGGTTAGGATAAGTCTCCAGGAAATGCATGTAAGTCAATGTAATGTCCCCTGAAGTGATGTTTAAATGGTGTGTGTGTGTGTGTGTGTGTGTAACATTCTAAGGGCCCGTTTTTAGAACATTAAGAAAAAAAATGTTTTAGTAACCAATGTGATATCTTTTCATGGGGCCCAAAATCCCTAGCTGTGTGTGTGTGTGTGTGTGTGTGTCCTAGCATTACTATACTTGTGGGGACCTAAATCCGTTTACACAGTCACGTGTGGGGACTCGCCTCCCTTATGGGGACAAATTGGAGGTCCCCATAAGGGGAATCATTCATTTTAGGTTGAAGACTTGGTTAAGATTAGGGTTAGGCATGTGTTGGTTAAGGTTAGGATAAGTCTCCAGGAAATGCATGTAAGTCAATGAAATGTCCCCTGAAGTGATGTATACATGGTGTGTGTGTGTGTGTATGAAGTCTTAGCAAAGCCCAGATTTTCTATGAACCAGGTCACAGTACTTTTAGTTGGGTGTATTTTATGTGTGCCCCCTGCAGTCGCTAAGAGACGTCTGAAATATGTTCTCCCCTTCTCAGCTGTCCTTCATTGGAAATGAGAAAGTGTGGTTGAGGAGGGCAGGGTCTGAATCTGACTGTTTTTTCTCACTTTGACTCAGAATGCTGAGTCTCGCTGAACTCATTCCTGTCAGACCTAGTTTCCCTTTCTTCTGCATTGCTGTTTCTCTCCAGGCCATCCCTCCCCCCTTCTCCTGTTCCCTCTTTATGTTGCAATCGCTGCTCACTGGAGGAATAATTCCCTTCCTCCTGCGGGCAAAGAGTTGCTTTTGTCCCACGCCTGCTCTGTCATGAGACACTCTTCAGTTGGTTGCTGGAGGGACTTTAACTACACCATGTCATTCGTCTGTCTGTCTTCCTGTATCTCCGTCTGCAGGCCGTTTTCTCTCTGCCCATTGTGAGAGTAGCACTCTGCTGTCACATGCCTCTCCTTTCTCTTTTCTCCTTCCCTCCTGCTTCTCACTTGTTCTCTGACAGGTGGCAGAGAGACTGTGCAAATTCAATTTTGGGAATTGGACTGCGGCTTGCCGTCACACTTCAGCCCTAAAACGACCTCGGTGACAGCCTTGGTGTCAAATTAGAACCAGCCCTATACACTCTGCTGTCAAATTAACATGCTATGCCACATATCTGCTAGATTCTCATTATACCTTTCACACCCACACTTTAAGGCCGAACTCAGAACTAATTCTCCCGAGCTGCAGCGGCGAAGGCTTGTTTTCATACAGAAGCATGCAACTAACTTCTAACCTTCAGTATAGGAGGTGAGAAAGGGCTTTCATTAATTCCCTTTCACTAGCAAAAGTGAAATGCCTCTCCTTTCATTCCAGATGCATTATACAGAGAAACAAGAGCTGAGAACTGCTAAAGTACATGTACCGACACGAACGAAGCTTCAAGCCCTCGGAACCAAAACAGTGTTCCAGTTACTGTCAGTCAGAAACCAGTTTTTAAAATAACTTGTTAGGTTTTTCCTTTGCGTGTAAACGAGACTTCACTTTGATTCCCACGATGCAGCTAATGAACAGTGCGGATCCCGCTGATGCCAGAGGTGCTAACAAGAACTGATTGGTGGGATTTATTTTTGGAGTCACGCTCACTGTTCTTTGTCACATTTCAGCTTTCACAGAACATCATCTTTTGATTTATACTCGTGCATTTGTGAAGGCACCCCCCCCCCTTCTTACTTTTTGTATATGTCTGATCAAGCCGATTTCCTTTGCTGATGCAAAACTATCTGAGCACGATGTAGCTATAATTAAAATGAAACCTCATCCAGACTAATTATTGTTTGTGCTGCAGGCGTGTAGATAGAGGATCTATAACTTTCACTTCAGAACCATGTCAAGTACACAATGTTACACACTTCAGATAGTTTTACATACAACAGATTGGACAGTTTGTAATAGTTTCATCACCTAAACACATTTTTAAGATCCCTTTTTTATAAGCTTTTATTATTAAGCCAAGGTTGTTGTGTTTTCATCCGGGTAATGTTAAAACTAATGCCTTATACTTCCTGAAACTGAAAGGGTGGGCTTAGGAAGAACTTAGACCTTTTAGGAAATGAATCACAGTCTGAATACACGCATTCCTTTCCGCTTACAGAAACGGCGTAGGTCATTACTCTTCTGGTAAATATTTGTGATCACAGTAAAATACAAAGAAACGTTGTCAGTCCTTTCTGATGATCTGGATAATGAAAACACGGTTTCTAAGTTATTACGAGCTCATCTTTGGCATACCTTTTCTGTATTACTTGTATATCAGCAACGCTCTACCAGGAGCAATTGAATGGTCTACAACAAACCAGTGCATATGACAAATCAGACTCTTAAATAACCAGCTTTTTAAACTGTTTTTTTGTGTTTTGCTACCATGTGCTTTTGAAGGCATTGTTGTCTTGCGAATTTTCCATATATTATGTAGATTTTAGATGTGTTTTAGGTTGTCTAGATGTGTGTACGTCAGTCAGACGAATCAGCTTCCTTCCATAATGTTTCTCGACCACTTTAACGCCTAACAGAAAAGCATCCAAAACATAAAAACCACGCTTGGCTAGCTTGTCATAAAGCTTTGTCCCTTCACTTACAAATGGGTTTGCGCGGCTGCTGTGGATGAAGGCATTCTTCATTTGCCAGACAACCTGTGGTAATCACTCACCATTTGTCTCTGTCCACCATGCTGATATTCTGCAACCATAGGGCCAAGAGGACCTGCGTCCAAGTACAAAGCAGGCTGTGAAAATGGACAAGATGGAAGTGTACCTCTTTAATTATGATTGATATCAGCTATGTGTATCCGCATGCTAATGAACCCGACGTTATTACATTCATTTTTCACTGTGTTCGCATTAGCCTCAAGACTTGGGTCATGAGCGCTCGGACTAAACTGATTCTGGGTTTAGTTTGAGACTTGGATGTGAGGTGAGTTGTTGCTCAGCTGAGCTGTCTAAATGAGTAACCCGATGTTCAGCACATCTCAACTCTCCTGGTTTTTATTTTACAATCCTCTTAACATGCTTCCTTTGGTGATTCACCCCCTCGTTCACTCATCCTTTAATGCAATGCCTCACTTTCTCTTTTCTTGTTGCTGCTGCTTAATTTGTTTTTATGACTCGACCACCGTTGCTGCCATCTCCTTCAGCTCTCATTACCTTGTTAAAGTGACTCATCCATTCCCCCCCGCTGCGTCCTCAACCTCAGCTGAAACTCAGGAAGTCCACATTTCCCAGCAGTGACTTGCACTTCCTTCTATAGAGGAATATTATGACACATAACTGGACAATTCGATGACCAATAGGAGGGCAAACCAACAAACCTCAGACAAATTGTTGATGTCAGTGTAGGTAATTATTAGAAGTGCATCGTCTGTATTTTCAGTATAACAGCAAATGTTTCCACCCCCACTGACTCAGTAAGGGGTAGAAGTGTTATGGCCTTGCTTAAAGTGAAGAACTGGCTGGTATTTTCATATTCAACCAAAGTAAGCTGAAGGTAATTCTTGTGCCCTCCGAATGGGCCTGCCTTAAAAACAAGGAAGCCGTTTCCCCGCAGGGATTCACTCACACCATCCCTGAGTTTCAAAGAAACAAAACTATTGACAGGAAAGCCATTCAGTGACCTTGTTTCTGCGACTTGCACAGTCCCCCTCTCAACCTTCAAAGTGAAGTGAAGCTTGAAGATTCATTTGTGTTTCCTTAAATCCCGGACTCAGAGGGGGGTGTTGCGTTCGACCTCACCGGCGTCCTCGCTCTGTTGGAAACTCAAAGCAAAAGCTCACTACGCTCTGTCTCCCAGCGGCCATTAGTCATGTCTAACCGAAGCAGCGTGTTTCTCCGTCTTGCTGTGATTGGTCTGTGTGTGGAAAAGAAAGACATTACAGTAAAGAGACAAGGCTTAAACGTTTTAACATTTTAACTGCAAATCATTTTATATAACTGCTGGCCATTTTCTAAATCATAAATTACAATTTAGAAACATTTGATGCAATCTTGCAAATATTTACAGTAAAACAGTTTGTTTTAACAAGACTAACGATGTGAGTGGCTGTACAGTACAAGGGTAAATGCTATCAATAGCACACAGTGACGAGGCTGATTATTGAAAAATAATCATAGTTGAGGCTATTGTTGATATTTCAGTCTGGACAAGATGTTGACTGCTTATTTTCCAACAAATCTTAGCCAACATTAGTAAGTTCGCCTGCTGCTACAAATCATAACGTTACAATTATTCTTTCCAAACTAATCATTGTTAAAAGCATAGGCTATCCAAGTTTGCCATTTGTTTGGCTTTTAACAGTATTACTGTTCAGCAGCTGAGCAGAGTCTTAGCTATTGATTATGTTACTGCGAAAAAAAGAAACGTGGACTAAAGAATGATTGTGCTTTAATGTCTGTTATTGATTACCTCTCATGTTTAAAGTTTATATTACCCTGTACCCACGAGTCCCAAACTTACGGCCGTCTCGAATGCACTTAATCACAGAAAGCCGATAGTTATGATATTCTCAGCAGTGATAAAACATACACGACTTGCAGGTAATGAGCAATGCAAGACAACCTGAACAATCCTTTAGGTTGCTACTGACATTTGGACCGGCTTCATTATACAACTGGAAAGAATAGCGAATGCATATGCAGCTCGAGGGGCTCACTAGAAAAGAGGCTAACCAGTGCCAAAGCAGTCGTGCCAGTAATCTAATTATAGAAACTCTGGCAAACTATCTGTAATGATGCAAGGGCTGCTAACTAAGTACATTTTTCTCTGTGTGAGCCTCTCTACTCGTGTCTCTCTTTTGTCAGTTGTGTGTTCAGAACCAGCAGCTGCTCATAAGTATTCATTAGTCCTGCGTATGGATTAGCTGAGACAAAATGCGAGGGTGTAGATTGGGCTCCACACCGCACTGCCTCCTCCCGCTGAGCGCTAACCACAGCTGTTCAACACCACTTGACTTCTCTGACAACAATGTTCTCCGGTGGCTGTGGCTACTTTTGTTCCTGCTCGCCAAAGCATTTGTCACAGTGACTTTTCTTCCCTTGTTCATAACATCTTTCTCCCGTTCATTGGCGAAACTTTTTCAGGGATCGCGTTTTGTTGATATAACCGTGGTTCACTGTTATGGAGATTGCCTCCGATTTGTGGCCCCATTCCTCAGATTCTTAGCTCTAGTAAGTCTAGTAAGCCCCATATTTCATCATGTTGTCATCTGGAACTCACACACACATAGTTTGACAACTGAGGAGTCTTTCTGCGAAGGAAAACATAAATACTTCAGCCCTTCATTTATCTGTGGTGTGTTGGATAAAAAAAGTTGCAGTTTCCTCCTTTCATTGAAAAATGCGTTGTCTAGGATAGTGTTTTGTTGATCACCATGGTTCGCTGTTATGGTGAGTGCCCCAGATTTGTGGCCCCATTCCTCAGAGTCTAGGCTCTGCTTTTAAGTCCCCTTTCCAGCATGTTGTCATCTGGAACTCACACACACAGACACACACACACACACAATTTTTCTGCAAAGGGAAAATGAAATATTTCAGCCCTTCTTTCTCTCCCCACTTGACACACATGTATCGGTTGCGTTGTGTCTCCCGTTCCGGACAGCTGCACTGACTGGCTCTCCCTGAAATCTCCTCTGTGTCCACATACGCGCCCGACAAACCCGTGCATACTTACACCAGCAGGCCATAAGTCACCCTCTCTCCACCGCCTCCCTCCTGCCAAACACACACACATGTACCCATGTCATCGCTGCTCTTGTTTCAGCGTCTCCGCCCTGTTGTGCCTCGGCTAACTCCACTATTCGCTCTGTTTCCATACATTCCCCCCCCCTCGTTCCTCCCCTCCCCTCCGATCTTCTGTCACTACAGCTGTGTGTCAGCTGTCGGCCTGTCCCAGTCTAGTCTAGATGAAGCCGAAACACAGAAGGTCTACAGGGAAGACAGCCCGGCCTCTCTTGTCTCCCCAGCTGTCACTCCCACTTCGGACTTCCACTTATCATGAAGTTCCTTTCCTCTCTCTCGCTTCACCACTGGAAATCTTTCCCAAACTTGTCTCCAAAGTAGTCTTGGAGGGGGATGGAGCAATAAAATGTGCTTGTTTTCTTTGTGTGATTCACTTTAACTCTGACATTTTGAAAACACTGTAGATCTACACTCTGTTGCCAGTGTTTTACTGTAGGTAAAACATTCTGTGGCTCAAAAAAAGTCTCCCCCTAGAAATCTTAACTGACTAAAACCTGTACAATTCTGACCATGAGTTTGTGATATACTCAGTTCACACGTTAAATGATTTGTTGATAGTTTCTCCTTAAAGGTCCCACGTCATGGCCATTTCTACTGATCATAATTCCATTGTTGAGGTCTACTAGAATAGATTTAAATTGTACAATGTTCCAAACTCACATTGGTTTCTCACAGCATCTCTGTATAGTATGTGTATTCACTCTCTGTCCTAAACGGCTTGTTGGAGCTCCTGCCCCCCCCCATCCCTGTGAGCCCAGTGTGCTCTGATTGGTCGGGACGTTGCGAGGCTCGCTGCTCAGTGAGCTGGCTTACTGGTGTGGTTTCCGGGTCGTCGATACAGCGAGAACAAGCGAAACTCATCCTGAGCACACACACACTCACAGCCGAAGTAAAAACAATAAGTGTGGTTTGATACTGAGTCAGAAAAAGGTTTCTAACGCTATGAGAATGGGTCTGAGAGCATTTCTCCGCCATCCCAACTCGTCTATTACCAGCGTTCAGGGAGCTCTATGCATGTCAATGGGACTCCCTGTTAGTTGAACATTTACGCTAAAGGTCCTGGTGTGTGAGGAGCTCCGTGGATTGGTCCATTTTTTGGTCCAACCAAAATGGAAAATGAGAAATCTCCAACGAGGCGTTCTGGGGCAGCATAGACGGGTCTTTTCTGTGTTACGGCCCGTCCACACTACAGCTTCGACAGCTTCAAAAACGGTTTCCAACGCGTCTGCCCATTCACTTTGAATGGGGTGACGTCACTTTTCGCCGAACTGCATTGTGGGAAGCAGAGCGGAGCTTTCCTGGCGTTTCAGGCTGCAAAAGTTGAGCAATGTTTATCTTTTGAAGCTTCTGAAGCTTTCGGTGGAAGCGTCAGCCAATCAAATCATATGCCAGTACAAGCTCTAGCCAATCAAACCGCTGCTTGTGTGTCAGGGGCGGGAGATTCATGTGATTGGTTGTTGGTCGAGCTTCAGACACGCCCAGCGCCAAGCTTTTTTTGAAGCTGTAGTGCGGACGGGCCGTTAGAGTTTTACTCGCTACAGGGTGTACTTTGAGGGTTTGTGACTCTGCAGACCGTTTACATGCAGAGAAACCTTCATAACACAAGGGGACGGGTGATAACCAGAAAAGCATGACATGGGACCTTTTTAAAAAATCATTCAAGAGCTCAACTCTAAATCATTTTCTCATCATATATGTGCTCTTAAAGGGGATATATATAATGCAAATGTTCAGGTACAATATATCAGAGCGCAATCCAATAGAAGTGAGTGTGTTGCATAGCGATGTCACTATGTAACAGAAGTAAACAAAGGAGTCCAATTGAGACGTTTCAAGCAGGGGGGGGGTGTTGGAGAGAAACTCCCTCTGGAGGGAATTTAACTTTGCAGACCATTTACATGCACTAAAACCTATATGAAAATACATTCTTAGTCAGCTCACACGTTAAATGATTCGTTGATAGAGTTTCTCCACAAAGAATCACACCCCAGAGATATACTCATAAGCTTCTTGTGAATAAGTCATCATTTAGAAACGATCCTAATATTTTGTCCACGCCATTAATATTAATGAGGATAAACTTAATATAGGACAAACCTCTCGCAACACATTTCAACACCAGAACTACAGCCTCCAAAAGGATCATACATTTTAATCAGCACCTCCCGTCAACAGTTTCACCAACATCTGAACATTTTAACCTTCACAAAGCGAGATTTATAGCAGCACTTTTGTATTAGACTGCATTAGTTTTCACGAAGTGTAGCTGACCTATTAAACTTGCAGCTAAGTGTGGGTGTGCTTGTGATTTTTAAACTTCTAAGAACAACAAATACTTAATGTCTGTGGTTGGGCGTTTTGAGCATATCATTAACTTGGCACTAACCTAGCTCAGACATGTTTGGATCCTTATTATTTTAAATTACTTTAACATCTGTCCTTCTCTCTCACGCATTTATTCTAATTTTTTCCCATCTCCAAAAATGACAGCTTCATCGGTTTGTTATTTACTCCAAACTTCTCCGACCGTTTGCTCCAATTAGGCTCCCCCCTATCAGGGAGAACGTGGGTTTGAATTCAGTTTTGCGAATACTTGGGCCGCCTAATTATACCTTCTTCAATTACCAATAGGTTTGCACCCTTTCTACAGGCAGAAAAGTATTATTGTATCTCTGCGTTCTGCTGCCAGAGAGAAAAACAAATTAGTGTGTGAAAGTGGCCTTTGTTTTATGGCTTTGAGCTCGCTCCTCTGGGATTTGGATGATTTCTGAGCTCGGCATGCAAAGCGTAGAGACAAATAGCTGAGACATGCAACGTGCTTTTTTTGATCGAGGGAGTTGATAAATGGACGGTGATCGTGAGCTCTGCTGCCTCTTTATGGAGCTGTATGTGCGCGTGTGAAAAGGGCGTTTTAATACAATCATTTGTGGTTAATGCAGTTTCAACAAGCACAGACATAATACTAAAGTCGATGTAAATCTGAATATCTCTTTTTTTCTCCAACAGGTATGCCTGTGGGCATCAGTGTGGCCCCTCACAGGTAACCAGGTGTGTTGCTGCTGTCATGGCAACCCTGCAGCTGCTTCCTGTCGCTGTGTTCGCTCTCCTGGTGGCGCTGGTGTCGTCTTCAGGAGACCATGAGTGGCACTTTAACCCAGGTAGGATGGATTTCTTAATCTTCATTTTGTTATTTTAAAACGTATTGTAACATTTTAACCCTGCTTGTAGTCTACTTTATTTGAAAAGGGACATTACAGCGGAGGACATAAGTATTTGATCACTTGTGCAGGTCTACAATCTTATCTCTGAAGTCTTTAGACAGCTCTTTAGTCTTGCCCATGATTCTGTGGAAAGGTGTCTTTTATACAGGGAACAAAGTTGATATTATGAGTACTTTATTTGAAAGGAAATGGATTTATGTAACCGCTCTGTGGGAGTCAGAGATTGTGTTGGTTGCAAGGGGATCAAATACTTATTTCCCATAGTTAAATGCAAATCCATTTCTTTTTTTAAATATTCTTAAAAAAAATAAAGACTGTTAATTTCTTTGTAAGTGGGCAAACTTACAAAATCAGCAAGGTATCAAATACTTATTACCTCCACTGTATACCTGTATTCTGATCATAATCTAACTAAGGGATTACTGGGTTACCTTTTCTTGTATCCTAATAATGTAATCCCCTTACATGTATTCCCTTACTCCACAAGCCTGATAATGACTCGCGTCAAGACAAATAATAACATGTAAAGGTCATCATCAAGTTCTTCAATGCAGCCCTAAAAACACTGGAGAACTCAACACCTATTCCATAACCAGATACCTTGAAGACATACAGTAGATATCTAGTCTCGCATCACAACATATTAATATATAGACCAGCTATCACTAACATAGTGATCGTACTACTACTACTACTACTATTACTATTACTTCTACAACTACTACTACTACTACTATTACTACTACTATTACAACGACTTCTACTACTATTACTATTACTACTACTAATACTACTACTAGTACAACTACTTCTACTACTACTATTACTACAACTACTTCTACTTCTACTACTATAACTACTTCTACTACTTCTACTACTACTTCTACTACTACTACTACTACTACTACTACTACTTCTACTTCTACTACTACTTCTACTTCTACTACTTCTACTTCTACTACTACTACTACTACTTCTACTACTACTACTACTTCTACTACTACTTCTACTTCTACTTCTACTACTACTACTACTACTACTACTACTACTACTTCTACTACTTCTACTACTACTACTATTCATCACACATTTAATTTATAAAACACATGTCTTAGTACTTAGTGTATTTTATTATTTTATTTTGACTTTACATTTTTAGTTGTTAATTCTCTATTCCACATTTTAAGTATTTGTATTTTACGTCTGAACACACGGATGCTTCTTCTGTAACAAAGTAACTTCCCACATTGGGATCAATAAAGTATTTATCCATCTATCTACTTACAGAGACTTTACAAAATCATTTAAGACAAAAGAAAACATGCCATGAAATGAATTTAGAGACAATACAAATAAACAAAAGGGATAACAAGTGATGGATAAATTGTCGCCCAATTTCTTTTTTCTCGTGTTTCTGTCCTAAAAAGCTGCCTCTTTAAAAACAGTGGCAGTTAAATGAAATCCCACAAGCTCATGATTGCACGTTTTAAAGCCCTCGCTGTCCTCTTTGTGTCGGCCATCGTACGTCCTGCCGCTCCGACATTCCCCTCACATTCTCAGATCAGTAAGGCTCATTCTCCGGCCGCTATCAACAGGCTATCCTGTGTCCCCCCTGTCTGCCAGCCAGTCGAGTGTAATAAGAGAATGAGACAACCCTCCAACCCTCCTCTGGCTCGTCAAGCCCGCTAATGCACAGGCAGCTCATGAAAGTGTCAGTCAGAATGTCGGGGAAGGGAGTGCACGAGGCTTAGAGAGCCAACCAGGTGAAACCAGAGCAGAGCCGACCTTCAGACTGCAGCAGACAGACCCTGAATGAGACGGAGTCTGAACATATTGCTTATTATCTTAATGATGTGGTGATTTTGATGCATCACTTAGTCTTTCCAACACATTGGAGAAACCCATTGTTTCTTTTGATATATTGCGTTTTAAATGCTTTTATAAGAGTTGAATCCATCAGTCAATATGGAGTAATTAGCTGTAGGATGGTTTGTCACACTTTTCTGTATAGTGTGTATTTGATAGATATACTCTAGAGGTGTATTACTTCTACTGTTAATAGGTATATGTTTAGTGTTTTATTCATGCCTTTCCTTGTTAACGAGAAAAAACTATTTCACAATCTCGTATCAATTAATTAAATCTAATCTAATTAGTAAATTGATACTAATCTTATCTGCGCTAATTTTGAGCGCTAACATTTTTAGACACTATCAGTGTAGCTCTTGTGATGGCAATGTTGAACAAATAATCGAATGAACTAATTATGCCCGCATACCCGGATTTGTAGCTACAGTAGATTGAAGTGAAGTCAATATTTGGAGATGGATAACCAGACTACGATACAATGCAGACGGTTTGTCCAGAAGAATACATCTAAAGCCACCGTGGGCAGGAAGGTTCAAGTACGTGTGATGAAAGTGTTATGAAAAATGACAAAAAGGAAAGTGAGAACAGAGGACACACAGAGGGAGAGACGGAGAGGTGAGAAGATTACAGATGGCGGGGTGTTGGCGATGTGTGATGATGTAATCAAATGGGCACCTGCTCACAGGGCGTGGATAAACTGTGTGTGTGTGTCGTTGGGGTTTTAGGGGTTTGTCATTCAGCCCAGCATTCCTGTCCACTGACTCAATGACAGAAAGTGAGTTAGACGCCCAGCCCACCCGCCTCTTTCTGTCACCCTCAGCCTCTCCTCCGTATCACTGTCAGGACACCCTTTCCACTTTATCACTCCCCAAACCCTCCCTCAGCCTCCCCCCCTCTCCCCATCCCCTCCTCTTGACTGGCTTCAGAGCAGATAGCTGTGGCGTTGGGTAATCCCTGCCCGGACCGCACTATCTGGATCATTTGATAATGCTGCCGCTGGACTGGAGTGGTGGCAGATATCTGTCTGCGTTCTTTCAGTCGCTCTGCGGTTTCTCTCGGTCTTTGTTCTCCTGCTGCGAATCCCTGAGCTGTGGTAACTGGAACAGGGGCAGGAACGCTGGACTTTGTGTGGGACAGAGCGAGAAAGACAAGACGAGAAACAAAAGAAAAGACAGGAAAGGTGTTCACTGTGGAGATACTGCAGGTCCATTACACACAGGTCCATATAATACAGTGTAGTTTGCCGTATACACTGTGTTTTAGTTTTCTTTAGCTTTTAAGATTATGTGTATAGTTACATTTAAAGTTGGTGTAAATACTTGTCTTTAGATTGTTTATGCTCGCACCACCAGATACCAAAGCCAATTCCTTGTATGTGTAAACGTACTTGGCAGTAAACTTGATTCTGACTCCTGCGGCGGTCAGACTGAACATCTACCCCGGCCGCTGGTAAACAACAACAGACTGTAACGAATATCTTGTGCAACACTATTGCTTATGTGCTATGGTGTTGCACAAGAGGACAATATATACTTGTGTGCAAGATAGAAATATAGATGAGAACAATCCATCCGGGTACTTCCCTTTAGGCCTCTTATTGGGTGAAAACATTCGCTGTCATTTAACTTGCGGTAAATACAGATTGTGAAGTTTTGATGTTTGATTGATGTTAGCATCACAGTCAGAATCAGAATACGTGTTTCCAATAGAAGAATAATGTATTGATGGACTGGGTCCCATTGATAAAGATCTCTGTCCTCCCTGCGAAGCAACAGATCTTTTCTTTTACCGTCCATATTTTCAAGAGAAAGTAAAGAAAATCACAACTTTGGATCATTTTAGTCGTTTGCTGTGCGATACATGCTGTGAGTCAAATTTAAGAATGTCTGATTCCTAAGGGCACTTGTCATTTTTGACAGGGCAAAGCTCAGGAATAAGTGATGCAAAACCCTGCGATTACGTAACACACACCCTCATTAGCACTGGCTGTAGCACTGGCTGTAGCACTGGCTGTAGCACTGGCTGTAGCACTGGCTGTAGCACTGGCTGTAGCACTGGCTGTAGCACTGGCTGTAGCACTGGCTGTAGCACTGGCTGTAGCACTGGCTGTACCTCCAGAGATCCTGTAAAAGAAATCCGAGTGGGCAGGACAAATTGTCTGCAGAGTTTCTCCTCTCTCTCTCTGTGAGTTATGAAGCATGAAGTCCGGAAGTTTTCCCAGAGATGACATAACAACATTATGCTCCGTGACCAATGATGGCTGCTGACACTCTAATGGAAATATTAAGTTTCTCTCGGACATGTGCTCCACAGGGATGTTGCTCATGGCTGTCTCTCTCCTATCTTAATCTCTCTTCTCCTCGATCTCCCCCTGCAGCTCAGTGCCGTTACGCCCTGGGGATGGAGGATGGCACCATCCCAGACTCTGACATCACCGCCTCCAGCGCCTGGTCCGACTCGACGGAGGCCAAACATGGAAGGTAGGAAGTGTGTGTGTGTGTCCGTTTGTGTGTGTGTTCTCACTCGTCACCGGCTTGAGCTTCAACATCAGGATCCATGTATTTCTGATCCTCTCCAGAATGGAAGTAGTCATCACATCCAGCGCATCAACTAGTTCCTGAACAGTGTCCTTCACATGCTGATATCCATAGAGGGAGTTACACAGTCACAAGATGGAGGAATAGAAAGCAGTCTTCAATGTTTAGTTCAGATTAGCTCCACGTCAGAAATGAGCATGCTTGTCATATGTCCATCTCCATAGAGGCTGAATCATCATGTTGATCACATAGCTATCATATGCCTCAAACAGTCCTGATGCTCTTCTAGGTAATCACACATCCTGTTCACAGCTACTGTTGGGATACCTTTGTTATCATGTTACTCTGATGGGAAAATACTGAATGTCCTCTTCCAATATCAGTGTGTGTGTGTGTAGAGAGAGAGTTACTTAATGCATTACTCCCACCTCAGTTATCAGGAGGCTCTTCCTGTAATCTCTCTGCACTTTGTGTGGTTACAGTCCTAACACATAGACGGTATGCTTATTGTCAGACTCCATTTGGTGTCTGTACTCCTGTTCTGGGTTGCTTTCCAGTGAAAGTGGTTGTTGGGTAATGATGTAATAGCAACTTTTCCTGTAGGATATTTTTGTTAAACCAGGTTTTCAACGAAGGGAATATTTTTTGGATTTGTACAGGAGCCAATAGGAACGCCCTCTCTGACCTGTGATTGGCCAACGTTTCCCTTCACAGGCTACATTTCCTGAAGCCCAGGCTTTAAAACAGAGCCAAGGTGAGCTGTACAGTGTAGTTTTCCCAGAACATTTGACTTTGGCAATATGCTGAAAGGATATAATAGATTATTTGCCAAGTGAAGCCAAACACTGACAGCCTAGCCCAGCTTTCAACTATTTCTTTTATTTAAAGGAAAATGGCATTTTTGTATTCCTGGCAGTCATTTGTTTGTGAGATAATGCAGTGCAGACTTTTCAGATTAGTTTCAATAAAACTGCATGCAATAGCAACAGACATCAATGAATTTAGACTTGATGCTTACTGTGATGGATTACACGACTCCAGTGAGTTACAAGAGAGGGCTAATTGATGTAATACCATTCAGAAAAGGAAAACAGTTGATTTAAACTACATAAAAACGTCTAATAATCATGTTTTGTTAAAAAGGACTTATGCTAATTTTCAGGTTCTCTTTAAGTTATTAGCTGTGTTGTAAAGTTTGTTATTATTAGTAAATTGACTTAAATATGTGAGCAGAAACCTCCTCTGGCATGTATCCTTTAATCCAGTGCTGTCAAACTCAAATACACAGTGGGCCAAAATAAAAAAATGGGTACTAGTGGAGGGCCGGACTGGTTCAATGTTTATTGCAGAACTTATTGAAATGAACTTATTGCACATATTAAACCTGGAACTAACAAAGCTTAAATTATTGCCTATAAAAACAAAATGAAACATTAAATAATCAGTTGCATTCATTTCTTATGGCTCTATCTGCAGAGTCATTTCTTATGAGTACATTTTCCCACAGGCCAACAACAGCTTCAACAAAACTATTTCCCTCAAAGAACAAACCAAACATGCCCTGCTGCCTCAAGAGAGAAAGTGCAGAAGGAAACATCCATTGAACTCAGTGTGCTGCTCTGTGATGCTAACTCAGATACTTGGCATCTCATCTTGGGGGCAAGGTCATCAATGTTTGGGGTCAGGCTCTGAGCGGAGGAGACCCTCAGGATGGAGTGAAGGTGTGCGTGCAATATACCGGCGGGCCAGATCTAATAGGAATTAGAAATTATCCTGCGGGCCGAAATTAAATCCACCACGGGCCTGATTTGGCCCCCGGGCCTTGAGTTTGACACATGTGCTAAATTAGAACTGCTACTTTTAATGTGTTGGTTCTTGATAAAGGGTATTAAATAGTTTGATGCTTTTTGAATTCCGCCCAAATCTTTCCACCCATTTGTTGACAGATTATTTGTAACTTCATGTTCATTTGTTCTGATTTGAGGGGAAATGATCTGTGTTGGCATTTAAAACAAGAAAGGTCCAGATGCCATATTGGTCATTTCACACAACCAGTAACTTGGAACATTTTATAATTGACTTGCTGTACTTTATGGCAAATTATCTACTTTAAAAAAACATTAAGTCAAGTAGCAGAGGTTTGACTGGAATGATAATATTCTCGTACAGGAACACTTTACTGCAGACTGATGTGTTCAGTCTGTTGGCACCACGCCGAAGTAATTTGTCCGAGGTCTATTAGATTATGATAGAAGATGATAGTGTGTGCCTTTTCAAAACCCACTGGCTAATTATATTACCACCCTGTCTCTCTGTGAGGTCAGATTCCTGAGAGCCGAGTCAGGCCTGCAACATGCTAAAGCGATGCGCTCAGGGGATCGTGAGTGTTCATTTGTCTCTATTGGCTCAGTGGCTAACCATGTGGAAATGATTGTTAGCCCAAGCTTTGTTTTCTAAGAGTCACCAGGGACACTCTGAGGGAGAAAGAGAGAAGTATAAAACCAGTGCAAGGTGGATCTCTGCGAAGGTGTGCTGAAAGCTCCATCGAAATTAATTTGGTTTCTTGGAAAGGTGTAGGGAGGGATGCAGAGCTGGTAGGTATTTCTCTTGCTCAGCATATTGGTTTCAGGGAGTGGAGAATAGTTGGAGGGAAAAAGAGAAATGAGAACGAGGGGAGAGGGATGGGATAGGTAGGAAGCAGGGGAGCAATAGCAGAAGAAGTAGGGACTTGGCAGAGCGTCGTAATGATAATCCTGCTGGCTGGTTAGCGGTTGAGCTCTGCCTCATTCCTCCATCACTTTGTGAGGCTCTTATGTGTTGAGAATCATCCTGTGGTCTTAAGTCTTCATGATGTCACCCACCGAGGGGGACGGATTGAAATACCCTCGCCTCTGTCAGTGTGACAGAGTTGATCCAGTGATTTGTTTTGGGGGTTTTAGAGGCGGTTTTCATTTTGAGAGAAGCCCCACAGTGGTCATAGTTGTGGCCTGGCGTCTCCTCCAAAAGCTCCCCGTACGAATTGATCCGACGTCACAGTCACACCAAGCCAACTTTGAGGTCTTCATGTGGCCGATGTGTGGTGGGAGTGTGGACTTTTCTTCCCAGGCTGGATAGACGAAGGTCACGCTGAGGGAAAATCTTTTTACTGCTGCATGTGTGTGGTCAGGAGCCTCGAGGAGCTGCGAGGAAAGATTGAACCTGACATCAGATCTTGTTATGAGGTTTAAAGAGCCAGTCATTTTCACTCCACTCCTTTCATCCTCTCTTCATGTGAAGTTTCCTGCCGTCTCTCTCTCTCTCTACTGCCTGCTGTGCGCCTGTAGCTATAGCCAGGCTTTCTCTCTCTTTCAGACTGCATTGCCCAATTTACAAGTCATCGTTTGGCTGCTCTTGAATCGATGTGTGTTTTGGTAGAAGAGGCTCGGACCGTTTGTGTTTTTGATTCTCAGTAGTGCCTCTGCGGCTGCCGGCTCTGAGACTTTTGATGTATTCAGTCTTGTTTTGGGTTTGTTTGCTTCTCTGAATGTTTGGGTGTGGGACTGGGAATCGGTGAACTTTTCAGTTTTTATTTCAACATTTGTTGGGGTTGTTTTCTTGCTCTAACTTTTTAATAATGCTGTGTTTCTCGCAGGTTGAGTACTGGAGAGGGCGATGGAGCCTGGTGTCCTGCAGGATCTGTTTTCCCCAGTGAATCAGAATACCTTCAGGTCAGATACTTTACGCTTCTCTGATTGGAAAAGTTAGAATTGTTACTAAAAGGGCAGACGGAGAGTAGAGAGCTCCACAAAGGGCCCTAAAAGTAATGGGTTCTTCCTTGACCCATGCTACACTCCTCCACCAAGATTCGGGTCAGTAGTTTTTCTCTAACCCTGCTGACAAACAAACCAGACCAAAACACAAGATTACTGAAGTTTATAGTGTTTACCAGAACCTTTTGACATTTACTTTTACAGAATAACATTACATTGTTATCATGTGTTAAATAATTACTAAGGAGAAGGTCATTGATGATTTCATAACAGCTTTAATCCAACCAAGGCAATGCTTTGGAGATGTAATAACTTCATGATGAGTTTGTGGGCTCTGTCTGCAGTAGAATGAATTTTGAGGAATGTACTAAATATGAAGCTAAAGCCAGAGGGTGATTAGCTTATCATACGGACTTAACCTAGGCCCCTGGCTAGCTAGCAGCACGCTCCCAGCAGCTCTGTGCCTGAACTGATAACATTTTAAATTAAACAGCTAATCCCCCACAGGATGTTTCTATCACTTGCTTTTAAAAATGAAACTTCTCCTACAGGAAAACAACAAGGTGCATAATCTAATAGGTGAAATATTAATAATAAAGTTGTTTATGGCACTTACAACAGTCATTCTCCCTTTTGTACTAACCATTCTACAGTCCGAGTTCCCTCTTCTTTAAAGCCCATTGGTAGCACTCACTTCCTGCTTGGCACATGGCTGCCAATGACCAGACAATAACATGACCTTATTAAACTAACACGGTTGGTTGTTTAATTGCATTTCACCAATAAAATCATTCATTAATAATAAAAGTGCAATAAAAGTCTTTTATTTCATTATAGTGTACAGTAATCGATGCCATTTACATATCACAGTACACTCACTACACTCCCCCCTCCCTCCCTCCCTCCCTCCCTCCCTCCCCCCGCACATGCCCACACATGCTTATCAAGATAACTTAAACAACCGAGACATGAAAATAAAATTGCATTTGAGTCCATTTTTTATTAACAATGTAAATGATTACCGTATGTTTACCGTTATGACCAGACATGACTCAGGTTGAATGCAATTAGCATGCACTACCCACAATACCTCACCGAGGCCTGGGTTACAACAAACTACCTCTATTGTGAATCTGTTTTTCCTGCAGGATGATATCAATAATACAACTTTATCCAACATTCACAAGTGTGACATACAGCTGTTCATATGTTTCCTCGATCTAATTCCTTTATCTGTATCAAATCAAGTTTTATTTATATAGCACATTTCTAAACGATTTTTGGTCGAGCCAAAGTGCATATAATAAAAATAGCCTACAGTAAAGACACTTTACAGCAAATACAACGGCACAGTTTGTGCAGAATATCAGTATGAGAAAACGACACCCTCTGTCCTTAGACCCTCTGTCCTTAGACCCTCTGTCCTTAGACCCTCACCGTTTGTTTCTTAGTGAGTGACTCGTGTTTTGATGATGTATTTCTTGTCTCCTGCAGGTCGACTTGCACAAACTGCACTTCCTGGCTCTGGTTGGTACCCAGGGTCGCCATGCCGACGGGCACGGGCAGGAGTTCGCCCGCAGTTATCGGCTCCGCTACTCCCGAGACGGAGTGAAATGGATCACCTGGAAGGACCGCTGGGGCCGGGAGGTTCGTCTTTATCTCTGTTAATTAAACGGAGCAGCATGCTGTCACTGTCTCGGTGAACTCTGATGAAGTACAGTGACATTCTGAATGCCAATGAATGAACTTTAAGGAAAATGAAGCAAGTTCTCCTTTATTGATAGGAAGCAGCTGCATGTCCTGTGGCTGTTTAATATCAATGTCATGTTAAACACAGAGGGCTGTATAATTCATCTGTTTTAGATTTATCTATTATTTTTTGGCGAGTGCAGAAGTCTGTCACGGTGCCAGAGAAACTGTGTCTTGTAACTTTTTCTGTTCAGGCAAGTTTTCAACGCTATGCAATGAATGTCTGACCTTGTGCGGATAAAGGCTTCTTACTGTGGGTGTTTCTCAATGTTGAGTACGCTTGCTTGGTAGCACATGTCTTCCGAGTCACTTGCTTCAGAAGCGAGGCAAGAATACTTCCTGGCATTCGGAAAACGAAGAGTGGAACAGGCTAGCAAGTGTGCAGGTGTGTGTCATATGAGAGGCCCCGCCTTACATTTTCCGCCACAGATTTGGGGAAATTGGTCCATGCGCAGCCTCGAAATGTCTCCAAACTAAGTACGCCGGGCTCGGTAGAATTCCAAGTATGCTGGACATTGGAACAGTACTTCGCTATGAAATACTGGCTCTGGAGCAGCTTTACTCGACATTGAGAAACACTCGGAGTTTGGACAATGTCCAATATTTTCTTTTGTGATAAGCTCGGCACTGTGTTCCGTTACAATACTTCATGATAACATGGGGGATTTAATGGTTTTCTTTTATACCTCCAAGAGCGGATATTTCAGGGAAGAAATCATACCGTTTCAGGGGGTCCGCGGGGTCTTAAAAAGTATTAAAAGTTGATAAATCAATTTAGCAAAAATGAAGGCTATTAAACGGCATTTTCCAAGGTATTACATTTTGTAGCTTGTTTTCAATAAGTATATAAATGGTCCAGAGAGGTTGTGTTCTACAGTCTGCCTGAATGTAATCATGGCGTAGGTGTGTAGTGTGATTCTGTGTAGTTTATTTATGGCATCCCGTTGGATTTGACGTCATCTGAACAGGACATCGCACGCTCACGGCTTGATAGCGCGAAGGTCCGTTTACGCCGGTTGTTCAACAACATCGTTATGGGGAAATGCAAGTCTGCGTCCAAATGGTTGGAAGATAAGGAGGAAGGACATTCAATACTGTATATAGTCAATGTGAGGTAAAGTGTGTCGCCAAGGTAACCGGTTAGAACTCCAAGTGGCGATGAGGTCTTAAAATGTATGGAAAGGGTCTTAAAAGGTCTCACATCTGACTTCAGGATTCCTGCTTATAGCCTGTGTTTGGTTTCCACTTTCATATTATTTCAGAACATTGCCAAGCAACAAACACTCAGATGTAAGTCTTGTGATGCCACAAAAACTGCCAGAGGCTCACACTCTTAAAGCAGTCCGCCTTTAAACCTAAGTGTGTTAAAGATATAAGCCAGTTCATTTAAACTCTCCTTTGAAAGAGAGAATGAGAAGACACACACTGAATGAGAAGTCGGAGCCCTGAGGCGAGGGTAATTCAAGCCCACAGATAACAGAGGTGTACAGTGAGATTAAATATCCGTTTCTCCCTCCCCAGGTGGTGACGGGGAATGAGAACACCTATGATGTTGTCCTTAAGGACCTGGGCCCCCCCATCGTGGCCCGCATGGTGCGCTTCTACCCCCTCGCTGACCGGGTCATGAGCGTCTGCCTCCGGGTGGAGCTCTACGGCTGTCTGTGGAACGGTGAGTGCTTGTCATCTTGCAATCTACTTATTACCTAAATAGTTATCACCGCAATAAACCGTATTTAATTTCGTCTTAAGGGTCCCCTATTATACTGTTTTTCATCAATATATTATAGGTCTCAGATACAAAACATGTCTCTGAAGTGTTTGATCATTGCAGCATTACCCATAATCCCCTCTGTTTCAGCCCTGTTTCCAAAGTGCTGATTCTCTGTCTGTTACTTTAGATGAAAATAAGGAGCCCCTCCCCACGCCCCTCTGAGAGACATTTGGTTACAAAGAACTCAATGGTGCTCTAGGAGGAGATTCAGGTGATAAGGTGGCGGGGGGGGGGGGGGTTACCTTGGTTGCTGATTGGCTAATGGTTACACAAGCCAAAACATCGTTATGACATCATAAAGTGGCCAAAATCTCATCAGCTGGTTTTCAGACAGAGGGGACACATAGTAGGTGATCTATAACGTACAATATTTCATTTCATATTCTGTTCTTGTACACCTCATATTCTATTTACATGTGTATATAGACTACTAGATTTTTTATTTGTATTTTATTAAATATGTCGCATTGTTGGAGGAGCTCAGGTCAGAAGAATTTCATTGCCATTTCCTTACTGTAGCTTTGTGCTTATGATAATAAAACCTTTGAGTCTTGTGTGGAGGTCATGGAGAGAAATGAGAACACTCAAAGCTGAAGTACCTGCGGGACATTTGCTTTTCTTCGTGGTTGAATGCACTTAATCTTAATGTAAGTCGCTTTGAATAAAAGGGTCAGCTTAAAAAGGCCCGATAAGTTTTTTTGGGGTTTTTCCCTTTCCTGCAATGTGTAGGTTTTAGTGCATGTAAATGGTCTGCAGAGGCTAAAATCTCAAAGTTTCTCTCCCACACATTTTGAGTGCCACTGTGCTTACTTTTGGTACACTTTGCTGAGCATACTTCTTAATTTCTTCTTAAGTTACATTTTAATTCTTTACTTTGACTTTTGTATTTTATGACTGTAATATTTCTTCTTTTACTCAACAAAAGATCAGAGTTCATCTTCTACCACTGGTATATTCTTAGGCACCTCGATACATTAGATCACATTATATAAGTTGAATGTGACTGAATCCACTCATCCTAGATTTACTGAGACAAGAGAGTCAAAGGAGGATGTGTTCGATGGGAATGATTACGAGAGCATGTGTTCACCATGAATTGACGTGTGGCATTTCATCAAGTGAACAGCCCCGCTGAGGGTTTTCCCGGGTAAAGCCACACAGTGATAAATTGTGTTGGTCTCCATGTTTCACAAAGGACACAACACTGACTAGCTGAGTATTTATGAGGGGCTCACCTCCTCCCCTCCATCCACCTTCCTCCTGCAGCATCAGTCCGCCTGTAAATCAGAACTGTTGCAGAGGCTAAAACCCTCAGATCCCGCTCTGTGTCTTCAGGGGAGGCCCATCTCTCTAGCATATTCACTGCAGCTCATCCCCCCCCGCAAGCCAGGGATTATACAGGATTTACAGAATGTCAAGTTTTACGCACATTCCGCCTCTCATCTCATCCGGTATCAGATGAAGCGGCCGCACGGTGTCTTTCCTGTGTTTATTGTTTTACATTTAATTCGGACCTGCACTCTCTCACACACGCGAGAGCATAATCACATCCACAGACCTTTATGTGCAAACGGAGCATACTGCGCACATAGTGTAAATCCTGTGTGAAGCGTTGTTTATTATGGGTAGCAAAGCAGCGGGCTTTAGTGAGTGCTGCTGACGTCACCTCTGCTCTGGTGGAGCCGGCTGATTAGCTGTATATTGGAGTGGGAGGATTCAGTTTCACCCGTTAATGTTGGCTGGGACTCTGTGGGCCGGGCAGCAGACCTCTCTGTTTGTTTGACTTCTTAAAAAAACAACTGCAGCAGTTGCCCGTGCCAGTGATGACGATTTAAAGGTCACCTATTAAGCAAAATCCACTTCTTCATGTCTCTTCTACATCAACATGTGTCCCCTCTTCTTCATGTCTCTTCTACATCAACATGTGTCCCCTCTTCTCCATGTCTCTTCTACATCAACATGTGTCCCCTCTTCTTCATGTCTCTTCTACATCAACATGTGTCCCCTCTTCTTCATGTCTCTTCTACATCAACATGTGTCCCCTCTTCTACATGTCTCTTCTACATCAACATGTGTCCCCTCTTCTTCATGTCTCTTCTACATCAACATGTGTCCCCTCTTCTCCATGTCTCTTCTACATCAACATGTGTCCCCTCTTCTTCATGTCTCTTCTACATCAACATGTGTCCCCTCTTCTTCACGTCTCTTCTACATCAACATGTGTCCCCTCTTCTTAATGTCTCTTCTACATCAACATGTGTCCCCTCTTCTTCATGTCTCTTCTACATCAACAAGTGTCCCCTCTTCTCCATGTCTCTTCTACATCAACATGTGTCCCCTCTTCTTAATGTCTCTTCTACATCAACATGTGTCCCCTCTTCTTCACGTCTCTTCTACATCAACATGTGTCCCCTCTTCTTCATGTCTCTTCTACATCAACATGTTTCCCCTCTTCTTCATGTCTCTTCTACATCAACATGTGTCCCCTCTTCTTCATGTCTCTTCTACATCAACATGTGTCCCCTCTTCTTCATGTCTCCTCTACATCAACATGTGTCCCCTCTGTGGAAAGAGACTCTGGAAGTTTCAGGAACAAAGATTCTCTCTCTTTTTGATCCATTTCTATAAAAACCTGTCTGAAAATGAGCTGATCAGATTTTGGCCACTTTATGATGTCATAACGATGTGTTGTCTTGTGTAACCATTAGCCAATCAGCAACCAAGGTAACCCCCCCCCCCCACCTTATCACCTGAATCTCCTCCTAGAGCACCATTGAGTTCTTTGTAACCAAATGTCTCTCAGAGGGGCGTGGGGAGGGGCTCCTTATTTTCATCTAAAGTAACAGACAGAGAATCAGCACTTTGGAAACAGGGCTGAAACAGAGGGGATTATGGGATTTTGGTGTTTGGAGCCAAACACTTCAGAGACATGTTTTATATATATCTGAGACCTATAATACAGTTTTGAAAATAGTATAATGGGGGACCTTTAAAGTTGCTAATGAAAAGCTTCAGATGCAGCAAGTCTGTCTTTCTAAACAGAAAACTAAAAGATCTTTTGTATTCCCAGTAGCATGAATAATCTTGAACATATGTCCATGTTTCTCTGCAGATGGTTTGAAGGCTTACACGGCTCCAGTGGGTCACGTCATGCACCTCTCCGGCATGCCTGTCTATCTGAATGACTCCACCTATGATGGGAGCACTGAGCAAGGGTAAGATATTCAGCCTCTCTTTGTTTCAGCATTTGAATTGCTATGTATGAGACGGCATCTCATCTCCATACACTCCTAGAAATGGCTGCTTTTGGATATTGTTTGCATGGTGATGAAACAGATGCAGTCTTGAGTGAAAATTGCTTCTTTGTAAATATGATCAAAATAGTAATTCAGAAGGGGTTACGGTGAACATTGTGGAGGGATCAGTGGAATATCAAACTCCCCTCTGCAGCACTCATCACATCTGTTAGCACTGAAGTGGGGGCTCAGCCAAATCCTTCCTTGAAAGTTTATTCTAGTGTCCGCCTAATCGAAAGGGAACGACATTATTCCTGCTAGTTGCTCAGGGATTTGAGGCGTGTCTCCTGGCCGTAATGTTTTGGCAGGGAGTGAAGGAGGGGTGAACCCTGAGTTGGTGGGGGTCCTGCACGAGCATGGCTGTGAGGGTAATGGGGCTGAAATGTTTTGCTAGCGAGTAAGCTAACACGTTTGATGTAATCCAGACTTATCTGTAGCAGATGTGTGTAGTTCGCAGTGTGTGAGTAGGTGTGTGCGGGCCTGCATGTGCTTCTATGTATATATGCTTATTTATGCAGCTTTGCATGCCTCTACATGAAGACATGTGTAAATAGAAAGTGACGGCGGTCCACAGTGCAGCACTATTCCTGCACAAAACTACACGGTAACTCAGTGTGGTTTACATCAGTGGAGGATGCTTGTTACAGCCACTTGAGCACATATTTATATCTGGGAACAAATATTTATCTTGGCATGACAGATTACATAGTTGTTGAATACCATGTATAGTTTGTATATATTGATACAGGGGGGGGACTATGTCAAAGTGCTATATTTTATTATTTACGACAGGTGTTGTTTTTTAACTTTGAACTTTATGCATTGAATAGACGGCTACTATAATCCATTAGTTATGACCTTAAGCAAAAGTGGTCAAATTTAAGAATCAGGTTTATTGCCATGTAGGTTCACACATACAGTCTTAGCGTTGGTGAAGATGTATGCAACAATACACACTTTATAAGGATATAAGTAGTAAGAGAGAGAAAACTAATTGAACAATTTTGAAGAGAAAATAGAGGGGAAAAAAAGAGCTAAGTAAAAAGAGGAAATATTTACAATGAACTTTTTCAAAACAGGTATTGTTATAGAGAAATGAGAAAAATATTCATATTTAAAATACTGACTCTTCCTTGAGTCCAGATAGAAGAATATTCCGTCATAATTACAGTCCGCATTGAGCAACACGTTGAGACCTACATTCACTGGAAGCTTACCTCTATACTGTGCGTGTGCAGGATGCAGTTCGGAGGCCTGGGTCAGCTGTGCGACGGCGTCCTGGGAGGAGACGACTTCATGCAGACTAAAGAGCTGAGGGTCTGGCCCGGATACGACTACCTGGGCTGGAGCCGGGAAGCCCTCGGGCAAGGCAGCGTGGACATCGAGTTCGACTTTGAGAAACCACGCGTCTTCAACAACATGCAGGTAGGCAGTGAGAGTTTGTGTCATGCTTTGTTGTTTGTGTAAACACATGTGAGGGTTACGCAGGACATTGTAACCCACTGCTCCGACAGTGTGGAGCTGCCTGTAAATAAATCACCGTCAGAGATCTCATCCAGGATAAAGTTTCCTGTCTGTGTCCTAAGATTTCTTTTTAAAAATATTCAAGGCAACTCAGTTTGTCCATGAATAACAGATAATGCAGAATCTACAGACTCTCGTGTTCACGATCAGTCTCTCATCTAAACCCAATCTAAATGTGATCACGATGTCTTTGTGTGTAAATGAATGTAAGTGTTATGCAGGTGTCTGTGACATTGATCCAAAAACACTGTCTCTGGCCTTGTAGTTAAGACACATACTGTATCTTTTAAAAAATGAAAAATCACTGATTAATCTACAAGTAGCTTCGGCGGTCTTTACACGAGAACGAAACGTGTTGAATCCGCTACTTTTCTCTCGTGTATAGCCCGTTCGTTCACACGAGGCCGTAACAGAACCGCGGAAACGGACCCGGCAAATGATAACGGGTCCCAAGGTGGATAGATCTGCGGACGGAACGCTCTGTGGGGCCAAACGGCTCCGTGTGTACGTCCTATACGATCATTTCCTGATAACGATGAAGCCATAGCCCCACTTCTCCCCACCTCTGCTGCTCACTACTGTAGCATGGTCAGTAGCTACTGCTAGTGCTACTGCTACTGACCATGCTACAGATGTTAGTGCAACATCTACATCTCCTCTACCACAACCATCAGCAACAAGTGGACATGGAGAATGACATGAACTGCATGTTGCTAAATCTACCGCGGGGCATGAACAGAAGGGCAACCATGCTCGGGGGTCTTCTTCGCTGCTTTTGGTGTGTGGCAGAAGTACATCGCCACTTACAGGCCCGGCATATGTACTACAGCGTCTCCAGCGCTTACGAGCGGTCTCGTGCAGAAGTACAGCGCCACTTACAGGCCCGGGATGTACTACAGCGTCTCCAGTGGTCTTGTGTGAACGGACACGTTAAATGAGCCGAATGCGTGTGAACAGAAGACTTTTTTGATAACGAATTCGGTCCGTTTGCGCTCCCATGTAAATGGGGTCTTAGTTGCATTGTATTCCTTTCTTTCCATTTTGACAGCTTGCATCAACATGGTGAACCATCCACTCGAAGTAAATCTAATCTCAGAGAACAAGAACTGTTCATAATGTAAACTTTTCTTTTTCTTTGACCTCGGAGTGTAATAAGGTCCTGTGTAAATAAGATTGCCTCCCCCTAGACGAGATGATTAGATTTTAGAGCAGCTTGATGCATAAATCTGCATATTAAAGAAGTGCGGCTGATTATATTGAACTTTAGAACTCCTTTTATGTTTGAAAATGAGACCCCGTTAATGATAACCATGTGTTACGTGAAGACAAGTATGCAGACAAAGACCTTTTATAATGAATACCTTAATTTGGTTAATTAATTTAACTCATAGAGGGAAACATGTTATTGAGTTTATGGCAGGACATTAGGCTGAGTTTCAATTCGCACAGCTCCACGGCTTCTCAGACGAACTCCAGCGCAGAGTTATGGGCTGCCATCTCGTCAGAAAGCAACACTCTGGCTGGAAAAGCTCTGCAGCCATTTCATTAGTTTTAATGTGCCATTGTTTACCATGGGACAGTGCGTCTGGGTGCCACCGCGTTGCATCACAGTTTTGTTAGTGCGTCTGTGTGGCTTTTGGGGTTAGTTTGTGGAGCAACAGAGGGGGAATGATAATATGAAGCAACCCAGTTTGAGTTATAACTGTTGTCTCGTTGGATGCGAGTAGGAATGTCGGTTAGGGTGGGATTTGTCCTATACATATTAAACAGTCCCCTAGTCAGTGTCAGCGTGACATGTAATCTCTCAGTGGCTTTGGTTTTGACTGCGATCCAACATTTCTAAAATGTTTCCTCAGCTCTTTCTTTCTCTTTGCATATTCATTGTTATTCCAGTGTTTCTCAGTTACCTTTTGAAATGGTTCCCAGCGGTATTCCCTTATCCTGCGTTTCCTGCCTTTTCCCCTGTGGTTTCCCTCACTAACCTCAGCTGACACACACCGTTATGCTGGCCTGGCAGAGCGGATATGTCGGACACAGGGGTCAAGTAAATACAGAGTGGGAACCTGAAGCTAATTCAGGCTTGACTTGTGTCTGTAGTTCCTAAACTTTCACCTAATCACGCTCCCAAAGGGAACCCTGCTCTCTGACCTTCTGTTGCTCATGACTTACCACTTCCTGCAGGACCTTTACCAGACTGGGCACACTCTGAATTGCCTTTTGTAAAGATCAGGTTCTGTCCTCTGGGAACTGATGTAACTTTTCATTGTAAGCGAAAGCTGGGGGAAACCGAAAGATTAGAGGAAGCTCATAATGTACGTTAGATTTACGATGAAACAAGTGAAACATAACTAATGCAGCGTTATGTTCTCAAATGAAGCTTTGTGCAGGTCATTGGAGCCGTTTCCCCTGAAGGAGTAGTGCATTACTCTAGTTCTGTCGACTTAATAGACCCCTTACTGCTAAAACTCACATATAATACACACCATTCTGTCCCCTTTCAGATAGAATCGGTTAACTCAGCATCTGGTGCAGCTGTTCTTCCTGCTTCTCGTGTGTGTGTATATATGTGTGTGTTTTAACATGTGGAGCAGATTAGAGTGGCTGGCCTTCTTGTAAGTGTGAGGTTAATAGCTAACCTGTCACCCTTTGCACTGAGAAAACCTCCCACCCTCTCCTCCTTACCTTCCCGTCTCTGAGATCTACAGTGCTGACCTCTTGCTTGTTTAACTCCCTCCTCCATCTTCCTCCACGTCCCTCCCTCTCCTCCTCTGCCTCCTCTTCTTCCTCCTCCCTCCAGCCACGATGACGCCTCGTACATCAGCTTTTATGGATTCCTCTCTCTTTGGCCTTTCTCTGCTTGTAAGGATGTATCATCTCTCCTCCATCGGTATTCTGTCATCGTTTGCTTTTCCCCCTCCTGTGTCTAACTTGTATTCTTGCTCAGCTCTGCGTCGTGCCAAAGCAATTACGGTTGAAACGGGATGAAAATGTGTCATTAATTGTTGTGAGTTAATTTAATCTCTTTGTGTCTCCAGGAGGTACGAGTGGTTAGAGCCCTATTTCCCCTGAGTGTGTCACTTGTTTGTGTCAAAGTCAACTTTATTGTCAATCTTTCAGTTTGTGTTCAAAATACCGTTTCCAACAATCCCAAATACAAATGTGTATCCTATATATACACAATCAAAAGACACATTTATACATATGCACACAGTCAGATTAAAAACACCTCTTTCTTCCCTCATCTTCCTCCTCTAGGTGCACAGCAACAACCGCCACACTCAGGGCGTGCGAGTCTTCAGCAAAGTGGAGTGTCTCTTTAAGCCGAGCATCCTGCAGCCGTGGTCTGCGGCCCTCACGCTGCCCGTGCCCCTGGAGGATCTGAAGGACCCCTCCTCTCGACCCATCACCCTCCCGCTGGGCGGCCGGCCCGCTCAGATCCTCCTCTGCAAATTCTACTTCGCTGATCGGTGGCTGCTCATCAGCGAGATATCCTTCCTCTCTGGTAAGAAACACCATGAAGTGAAAAGTTTGTTTCAACCCTCCTGTCGTGTTCGTTTCTCCCCCCTTACCTTTGGTGTTGCTGGGCACATTTGAACAGTCGGTCTTAACTGCTCTTACATTAACAGACAACACTCGTTTTGTAATTGATGAACATCTAGGGTTACACATTCATTTCCTGTGGAGGTATTTTTTGATTGGGAACACCAGACTCTAGGACACTAGGGCTGTCCCGAATACCATTTCTCGGGCTCCGGATATTCGGTAGTAATCAGCAGCGAATATTCGAATATTCGGTGCGGAGATTTTTTTTCATAACACGCTCCGAGACACCTGACAACACACTGTTAAGCAGAAGCGCAGAAAGAGCATACTATTACGATTTATATTTATTTATTGTCTCAGTACTCGCATACATTAAAACTAAATGTGTCCTCTGCATTTAACCCAGCCGCAGTGCAGCGCCGGGGATATAGGCGTAAACAGTAAACGGTATTTAAATAAATGAAGAACGAAAAATAAATGAACGAACTGTATGCCAATAATTGCCTTAGCCCCAGATGTTCCCACATCGCTCCTATTATTTTCACTATTCGGATAAAATTGAAAAACTAATATAAAAAAACAATTCGGTTGCTTGCAACTATTTTCCAAGGATAGTAAGAGCACGATTTTATCATGTGTAACGTTACTGTTTAAACGGCGGATAACGCAGCTTCATCATGGCAACTTGACAACAGCTAAGCTAGGCTACTACTTACAGCATCCGGTGACTTTTCAGAGTTGTTGTGCCACCGGCCAGTTTCTTGTCGCATATTTGGCACACTGCCTTCTTCTTACCGTCGTCCAATTTAAAATGGTCCCGCACAGCTGGAGTCTTCGGCATTTTGTGTTCAGGTGTGTGAAGCGAGGTGAAGCGAGGAGAAGCGTGCCGTTTGCGTTCGTGACTGTGAGTGAACGCGATGTCAGGAGCACAGGCTGAGATTGTATATATTTCCGCATTTTAACAGTGCAATTCAAAAGTATAAATATAGTATAAGAATATGGAAATTCGCCTTTATTGATAACATACATTTAGGGGAAAAAAATAAAAAAACGAATATCCGAATAATGAAATTGAAACCCGAATAGTTGGCCAACGAACGAATATTCGAATAGTCGAATATTCGGGTACAGCCCTATAGGACACATGTGTCAAACTCAAGGCCCGGGGGCCAAATCAGGCCCTTGGTGGATTTAATTTCGGCCCGCAGGATAATTTCTAATTCCTATTAGATCTGGCCCGCCGGTATATAGCACGCACACCTTCACTCCATCCTGAGGGTCTCCTCAGCTCAGAGCCTGAGCCCAAACATTTATGACCTTTCACCCAAGATGAGATGCCAAGTATCTGAACTAGCATCACAGAGCAGCACACTGAGTTTAATGGATGCTTCCTTCTGCACTTTCTCTCTTGAGGCAACAGGGCAGGTTTGGTTTGTTCTTTGAGGGAAATAGTTTTGGTGAAGCTGTTGTTGGCCTGTGGGAAAATGTAATCATAAGAAATGACTCTGCAGATAGAGCCATAAGAAATGACTGCAACTGATTATTTAATGTTTCATGTTGTTTTTAATAATTTAAGCTTTGTTAGTTCCAGGTTTAATATGTGCAATAAATTCATTTCAATAAGTTTTGCTATAAACATTGAACCAGTCCGGCCCTCCACTAGTACCCATTTTTAAATGTTGGCCCACTGTGTATGAGTTTGACAGCCCTGCCCTAGGTGTTACAAAGTTGACTAAACCACTCAAAACTCAATGAAAGTGGTGATCAGCATTTTATGTTCAAATGCTAATGTGGAGGATATCGTTTGAAACAATCAAATGTAAAATACATTGTTGATGATGTGAATGAAGTGATCAGATTTGACTCAAACACGACAGGAGGGTTAAATGTGAGATTTGCGTTTCTGTTGTGTCGATGTTCTTTCTTTTGGAGGTCAGGTAGGTAAAGTGGTTTCAAATCTAACCAGCCGTCTGTACATGAGTGAAACGTGTGTCCTTGCTGTGTGCTTTGAATTGATTTAAGATATGAGAACTTCTTTTAAAGTCAAAGACCTTGCTCAGTACTGGCACAGATTCAACACAAAACATAATTTAGTTGTGCTCTACAAAAAAACATTGAATTTGCCTACCGTGAACTGTTCCATTTATTTGTATTAAAACTCTCCCAATAAATGTAAAGTTAATCATAATCAGAAAGTGTAAAAATGCCTGTTGTCTTCCCCTATCCACCAGTCTACAGTCTGAAACAGACAGGCAGCAACACAATGGGAGTTTGGGTATCTTCTGGCAGAGATTGAGTCCTCTATCTGATTGGGAGTCAGGCTTAGGGATCCTCTGCTCCTCCAAATTAGATTGTGAAGACTAATTAAACTGTCCTCTCCACTCACAAACTCACTCAGTCAGTTCAGCGTGACAAGAATCCGCAAAGTGCTCAGTGATCACACCGCCCTCAGGTAGCCGAAATCCATTCACCCAGCAGCGGCCTGGCATGGCTCTGGACTCGAGTCAGACAAGAACTGTGGCTCCAGAAAGAATGGACACATAGTGCTCCATTAAACATATGAGCAACTTAAGAAATACTATGAGATGTTTCACTGTGCCATTTGTTACACCTTTTTGTTCCTGTCTGGTATTGGTATTGTCTGGGTGATGATTTCAACATCTTTCAAGGTAAAGTGAGCTTTACGGTTGCACTATAGAGTCTACCACCAACACCTCCAAATCTCTGCAGTCTCATGTTCTTTGATGGGACAGAGCTGACATCATGACTGTGTCCTCTGGTATCAGACTGTTGTCGATGTTTAGCAGCAACTCACCATCAAGCAGGCAGGTGTTGCTTTTAAGCCTTAGATGCGCGAGTGACTGGACCCTACACTCTTCCAGAAGTGGGTCAAAAAGGACCCCTATTAGAAGAATATGTGTTTTTATGCCCTTTTTGTCATTTTGGTTAAGAAAAATCACTTGTATAATATTACTAATATTTAGTATTATATTTTGGTTCACATTAGCCATTTTTGACCCACTTATTGAGGCTTGGGGTAGTAATACAAAAACTACAATTTCTTAAAATGTATACAATTTACAATGTGAATGGCATGATATCCAAAACATGTTTTTTGAGGAATAGCTGGAATATGAAATGATAAAAAAATGTAATTACAAAGATACTTCAAGAAAACCACCTCACCGGGTCAAAGAAGACCCACTTATGCATCTAAAGGTTAAACCCACTAAAACACCATGTTGGTCTTAAAAGAAAACTGTGATATGAAGTTAGTTGTTTTCTCTCCTCTGGCCCAAAACAAAGTACATTCACTGGACAAATGGGGAAAGAACTCCACCCTGTGTTACATGCCGTATTAACTTTTGTGACACATAAACAAAACGTAATCAGACTTTAACACGCTGTCCCTGAGACATTAGTGAAAAAGGCACAACCAAATTAAATGTCACTTATTTCACATATTGCAAAACAACGCAATTTCCATAATGAAATGTGTTGTGTTAATGGCATTTGATCATTACATGTCATTTGTTAGACATACATTCAGTACTGTGGTAATGTTGGGGTGAAGTGTCTTGCCCAAGGACACAACGACATGCTGACTGCAGTGGGACTCAAACTTGCTACCCCCTGATTCGAAGTCCAGCACTCTATCCACTGAGCCACAGCCGCTGATCATAAATTGAAACTTCAATAATCAGTTTTTGACAGTTTTCAAAAGCTCCACAACAGACACAAGTGTTTCCCCCCCGCTTTGCAAAGAGTTTGCACACGTGCATCTTATGGGCCCGTCTTATTGGATGTCATTTCAGTATAAAGCCTGTGTTTGCCGATATTGCGCATGCCTATTGCCTATCATTCAGATCATCAAGTCACAAACAATAACATGAAAATAATCTGGTGTTTGTCTGGAAACACAACCAGCTGTGAACACAACCACTGTTTCCTAACATCCGGGGACAACAGGACGGCGTGTTGTTCCATATGAAAACCTCCTAAACCCATAAAACATGATTGATTTTCATTAAACTGCCTCCCCCCTCCCCCCTCCCCCCCTTCCCCTCCTTTTTCCAGAGCCATTTGACAAGGATGTCACAGAGACGGATTCATTTCCTCCGATTCTTCCCAAGACTCCTTCCACCAGCTCCACTGCTCCTCTTGTGAACCTCACCTCCTCCTCTCCCACGTCCAACTCCTCCAACTCCACCTCTGATGCATCTGGTGAGTCCTGCTTCTGCTCCACCCCATCTTCCTTCTCTTCACCCCCACATTTACTCTCTCTCGTTCCACCAACCCTTCTCTCAGTTGTCTCCCTTTTCATCACCCACCACACTGCTTCATCTGTATTCAGCCTGCCCCCCTGCTTCTCTAATTCTCCCGATCCCCCCCTCATCACCTCCACTCTCGGTGCCCGTCACTTTCTCAGCAGTATTGATGAGTGTGAGCATGTCGGCAGTGTATCTAAGCTTTGAGTCTAAAGCAGAGCCAAAGGCAGGGGTTCCCAAAGAGCCCGTGTTGGACGAGCCTCCCTCTTTATCACCAGCTCTGAAATCCTTTGGCCCGGTTCAGACATTTGCTGAACCTTATTCAACACCGGATGCTTATCTTAAAAAGTTCATTCAACTTAAAGTGCAGGAGGAATCTGGTCTTAAAGTAAAGGGCAAATATTTTATTCTGGTGTTTTATACCTCAGTCTGACCGCTTCAAAGTTGGCATACACTTTTTAATTTACATAACAAAATGAGCCAGAAGCTATCTCCTCATCACTTTCTTCTGAGTCTTCACTTCTTCTCTTCTCACGCATTCCTTTGTCCATCCCTCGCTCCTCCAGAACCCCTTCCCACCAACTCCTTCATGACGAACACCACCGGTAACTGGACGCTGTCAGGTGAGAGAGCATAACAAAACTAAAGACAGATGAACCCAGCTCTGGCCCTCCTCCAGCGTCCTAAACTGTCCCACAGAGTATGAAGCTTAGGAGGAGGGGCTCCAGGCTTTGGCGCCCCGCTCTGTCCCGTGGGTTTGAAGATATACAGCTGTAGGAAAAACACTAACAGAGCTATAGTACATTATATGTATGGACAATAACAACTTGGCTTCCTGTGGTCTCTCAAAATGCATGTTGTTTTTCGGGGGAACTGGCTCTGTTGCACATAGCTAAACAATGACATGGTTTTCGCTGGAGTGCTTGCTGCTTTGTCCTTGTGACTGGCTTTGGTTGAGCGGCTTTGTTTGGATTTATTTATTACCCGCATGGTGTTGAACTGACAAAGGAGAGGGGGAGAAAGCGGTTGTTTCCTGTTGTGGTGTGTGTAAATGGTTGGCTTGTAAGTGTGTGCTTGCAGGTGTATATTTGTGTATACACATGAAGCGTGTGTTTTTTTTAACGGTGCTACTCGTCCCAAACCGTCACTTACTGTTAAAGTGGTTTTGGTTTAGTTCATCCCTCACCCAAACAACATGCCACATTAATAACTCGATGACACTGATTCATGTTTAACTCTGAAGCCGTTCACATTCTGTTCTCAAAGCAGCGTGCAAAGAGAAGCCCTGTGGTATGAGCGGGCAGACTGGATTCAATCTCGCACACAAAATCCCCATAAGATGTTTAATAAGCCTGATGAAAGTGTGTGTGTGTGTGTGTGTGTGTGTGTGTGTGTGTGTGTGTGTGTGTGTGTGTGTGTGTGTTGAAATGGCTTATGCTCTCAGACCCAACAGTGCATCAACACACCAAAGAATAGACAGTGTACAGGGGGTCCGCGGGGTCTTAAAAAGTATTAAAAGTTGATAAATCAATTTAGCGAAAATGAAGGCTATTAAAAAATATTAAACGGCATTTTCCAAGGTTTTACATTTTGTAGCTTGTTTTCAATAAGTATATAAATTGTCCAAAGAGGTTGTATTCTACAGTCTGCCTGAATGTAATCATGGCGTAGGTGTGTAGTGTGATTCTGTGTAGTTTATTGATGGCATCCCGTTGGGTTTGACGTCATCTGAACAGGACATCGCACGCTCACTGCTTGATAGCACGAAGGTCCGTTTACGCCGGTTGTTAAACAGCATCGTTATGGGGAAATGCAAGATAAGGAGGAAGGACACTCAATACTGTATATAGTCAATATGAGGTAAAGTGTGTCGCCAAGGTAACCGGTTAAAACTCCAAGTGGCGATGAGGTCTTAAAATGTATGGAAAGGGTCTTAAAAGGTCTTAAAAGGTCTTACATCTGACTTCTGGATTCCTGCATATACCCTGGTGTAGCATAGTAATGTACACGCATCACATCACATCACATCAAACCGACCAATAACTTCAGGTTGGAGACCATCAGGCGGACACACATAGAAACAGCTAACATTTCTGCCTCTATTTTTGCTCCTCGATATGCAGAATTTGGTGGTAACACTCCCAGGGCGGGACTTCCTGTAGCCAAAGATGACAGCAGTAATACAGCTATTCTGATTGGCTGCCTGGTGGGCATCATCCTCCTGCTATTGGCCGTGATCGCTGTCATTCTGTGGAGGCAATACTGGAAAAAGATCTTGGGCAAGGTGAGTCTAAAGAGGTCACATGCAAGTGGTGAAAGACAAACACTAACACAACCCGTTTGCTGTCCCGTTTCTGTCAGTGCTGCAGAAGGTTTACACATCTCCTGTCGTAGACTAACAACCCACCTGTTTCCACTGAACCTTGGCTATTAAAGTCTAAAAAAAGTTAATATTTTGTAGTATATCAAATGCTCTGGCTTACTTAAAGCTAATGTACACTCAGGATTCCTGCTGCTTCGCTTTGGATAAAAGCTAAAACAATTTAACGACCACTTAGCTTTTTGCAAATGAATGCCAAGTGCCGTTGTAAATATGCAAATTAGTGCATGATCATCAACTTTTTAGCAAGTTTTAGAGCTAGGGCTTGCTTCTTTAATTAAAAAGGTGTTGACGAAACAGCACAGGATACACTGCATTTAGATTTCGGCCTTAAGTCAAGACTTCATTCAGTGGCAATTGCGCAGTGAACGTGAGGTTTTACGAAACCAATCTAACCCCGATGGTGTCGTTCTTCTAAAGCCATTTCATTGTGTAGTCAACATTTACTTTATAATTATAAGTTAAAAACCGTTTCTATTGCAACATTAAGTAGGAGTTAGTATTTAGCTGTAACTGTAATTAGAGATGGGTGGTGCAGAGACAGATCTGTCTAGACGGTTCTGAGCTCGAACCCGCTGGCAGGCGTTTGAAGTCTTTTCAAAGTGGGTTTCCTAGGAGTCTCTGACTTCTACCCACAGTCCAAAAGCAGGCAGGTTAAGTGACTGATGCCAAGTTGCCCATAGAAGAGAATGTGAGAGTGTTGGAGCCATTTGGACTTTAATAGGATTATTGTAGTTTGATTATTTTTCTCATGTTTAAGATTTATATATGTATACCCCATATTCAGATTCAAGGCTTTATTGTCATTAGCTACAGTGTAGATATGAAAAACTTAAGCCACAGCTGTGCAAGAGAATGTTTTGAGATTTGGAAGTAAATAGAAATAGTGCATGAAGAGTTTTGAAGTGGTTATTTACTTTGGTTTAGTATGAACGTGAACTAGAATCAGTGTTTTTATTGTAGATTGGACTAAAACTCCAGCACAGTGAGTGTGATCAGTTGTCAGCCATGTGATGATGACCTGGCATAACCTGCCTCATGTCAACTGGGTTCAACTCCAGCCTCCCATGACTTTGTAAAGGATAAGTGATTACAGATCATGGATGAATGTAACGAGCAGTGGCGAACCGTGTCTATCACAACTGGACCTACACACCCCCCGCTGCCCCCCCCCCTCCTCTCTGAAAGAATGTAACGAATGTAACGAGCAGTGGCGAACCGTGTCCATCACAACTGGACCTACACACCCCCCGCTACCCCCCCCCTCCTCTCTGAAAGAATACGCCCATTGGCTACAAATCAATATATGATTGGTTGATCAAACTGTCAGTCCAAACGTACGCTCTCATTCAGTGCAACGGCCAGGGCATTCGATCAAGGATGTAGAATACCTTGGTTGAAGGACAAGATCTGATTGGTTGCTTTCTTTTCTAACACAAAACCACTGAAATGCGTAGTGCATGGTCCGAGAAGGAGAAACAAATCAACGTAACACTGTAATATTACAGATCAACACAGATACCATTCTCATTTATTCATTTTCTATACATTTTATTTATATAATTAAATCGATTTTTTGTTTGTGTTATCCGAGTGTTCCAGGGTGTTCTCTGAATACCTTGAACGCCCTGACGGTTCGCCTGGTAACGAGCAATATTCATCATGCAGTCGGGGTTTCAGTAGATAAACTTCTGCAACACTGAGATAGTTAACACCCTGGTTCATTGGAGGTAAATGAAGTTCACATCATCTAGTTACTTTTCCACAAACATGGTCTTGGTAATCCATAGTCCTTTCTGTCAACAGCTTTCACTTTCATTATTTCCACAGAATAAATAACCCTAAATGAGAGAATGTTTCTTGTGTGATTAGGCCCCTTTTTTAACCGATAGTGAGTGATTGATGGCAGGCTGAGATGATAACTGCCGCTCTTTTGGCAGACTACCTCTAGATCTCCATCTGGATGTGTTGTGGGAATCTTTCATATATTCACTTCAAATTGTTTAAAGATTAAAGGCTTTTTCCACAGTTTGGTCACCTGCTTTAGGGATTTAAATGATGCACTGAAACTCAGCTGCCAGTTTATTAAATACAGGTAGGAACAACTAATGCAGTTTAATACAACAATCCTGCAATAATCCTACATTAATGAAGGTTGAGTTTTGTTTAACTCATTTAAAAGTAGATGAAAAGGACTCCACCCCTCTGTACTTCACATTGTATCCTTCATGAATGAGGGGATTATTGCCAGTCTGGATAAGTTTGAACTCCCTGCACCAAAAAAAAACCCGGCACCTGGGTGTTTTGATCCTGCTTATTGTATTTACTTCAGAGCGGCAATGGCTAGTCAATCGAAAGAAAAAATAATGAGTTTTCAGCCTCTTAAACTTGGATATTTCTTGTCTTTTTACGTGTTATATATCATATTAAAGTGCTAGTGGCTTATCCGACCGGCCCACTAGGCTTAAGAAGAAAACACTGGCATGGACATTTTTCACTTATAGTTGGGCTATGATAAACCAATCGATTAATTGGGAGTTAAATGGTTAGTGAAGATTTTAAAGATAACCTGAGTGTGTGTGTGTCCCCCCCCCAGGCGCAGGGCAGTCTCGCCGGTGACGAGCTGCGGGTCCACCTGTCGGTGCCCTCGGACAACGTGGTGATCAACAACACACACAGCTACTCCAGCCGCTACCAGCGCATACACACCTTCCCCGACGACCGAGACCACGAGGCGGAGGGAGAATACCAGGAGCCCAGCGCCCTGCTGCGGCCGCGCGACTACAGGGAGAGCACAGGTGAGAGAGAGGACACATGCATAGGACACGGTTAATAAGAAAACCTTTATTAGTCCCACAGAGGGGACATTTACATTGTTGCAGCAGAAAAGAGCCAAAGACAGCTTAATGTTACCTAAGAAGCATGCTTAAAAAATATATTGAAGATAAAAACAATGTGTAAGCTTTATTTGTATAGCACTTTTCATACACCGGGTGCAGCTCAAAGTGCTTTGATGACATGGCACACATTTAAAACAGAAATAATAGATTGTTTTCGGCTGCGTAGTTTCAAATTCTAGCGCACTCGAGCTGGTTTCTCCATTCTTACCTACCCCACCTTTTAAAGTGGATAAATACAATTATATAATAAAACCTATGAAATAAAAAGGTAAATAAAACGATTATAAAAAACAAATGTAATAATACAAAAAAATAATTAAGAAAGATTAAAAGAGGATGTCGCTAATACAACTATAATATGCGTACAAATAAAACCTCTTAGATAAATACATAAATGTATTCATAATGTTGATTAAAGGACCAACTGAAAGGGGTTGTTGCTAAGCTAAAAAGCTAAGCTAAAAAGCTGTGGTTTAAAAATGTCCATTGATTATGGAGTACATTATTAAAAATGCCTTGGTACGTTAGAGGTTAGCGGTTAAGTAAAAAGAATCAAGTTTAGTTAAGTAGCGTGACAAACAACATGCTAGCGTGTAGTAAAACATACCACATATATGTTATATATATATTCCGCTAAATATATGTTGGCAGAGATTGATGTATCCCACACAGAATTGGCATGGATGCAGAGGAACATGTAAAACAATGAAACTTCCCATATGTACAGAATTAAAATACTTTACAAACATGTGGTTTGTGCAGACTGCTCTGCTCCTGCATTCACGTCCTCCCTTTGTGGATCGTATCAAAAAGCAAACTCTAAAGTATAGGGTGGTAAATGTGGCATGCATATAAAGAAAACACAGCGGTATTACATTGAATTTCACCACACCAAACAAAAGTAAATCAAGCACCCTGCGAGGAAGAGTGCTTCCGAGAAGATGCACAACGAGAAGCGAGCACAAAAGAGCTATTGTTCCGTGGGAAGGGTAGAGGAAGTGGCGCTTGCATTGCACCACAGGAGGTCTGCATGCCGTATTTACAGGCGCCTTGTGAGTTCGGAATAACACAAGCATTATTTCATCTGCTGGTTTTTGTTGAGTTGTGATAACCTTTGCCTGTTTTTGCTGCTCATGTGTCCTGTGTGTCAGTGCAACCCCTCCTCTCCTTCCCTTGTAATGTAATGGATATGCTAACAGTGTCATGCTAATGGTTGTCATTGTGTTTGTGTGTCATGTCCATCATTGTACGTCCATATTTTGGTTCCTGCGTGTACCCCGCCTCGTCCCGTTTGTGTGTATGTGTGTTTGCTCACCCAGTCTTGCTGTTAAACAACCCAGCCTATCACCTGCTCCTGTCAGATCACAGGAAAGGCTGCACACCTGTCCCCAACACCAGTCAGCCAGCTCAGGAAAAGAGCCTCAATGTGCCCCAGGGTAAGAGACCTCAGACTGGGCTAACTCAGTCAGGAGGGGCCCTGCGTCTCCCCCTCCTCACCTACTCACCTTTCTACCTGTCTGTTCAGGGCGGGGGCTTTTAGATCTGCTCTCATTGTCACCGCACAGAGAAATGCTTCTCCGATCTGTTGCATGCGTCTGACCTTCCTCCTGTTACTCACATAGTCCCTCTCGTTCACTAACCACTCAGAACAACTTTGTTTGTTGGGATAGTTTGGCATTTGTGGAATCGTTGGTCCGTCGATTTGAACACAGACTGACTTATCTCAAAGCTGTTGGATAGGTAGAAAATATATTGTTTTTAAATAGTGCTTAACCTCACTGAGGGTGTATGCTAATGGGAATCGCTTCTTACTAATCTAGGCCACAACCGACAATGTTTACTGATGGGGAATTATTCATAGAGCTTAGTTTTACTTTTAGTCATCTCAGCTTTGACCTCTTCTCTCGCTCATCTTTCCTAGACATGCACACAGTCTTAGGAGAGCTGTTTTATACCGGTATGATAAGGCAGGTCATTTATTTGTGCTTCAACTACAAGTGTGTCTTGACATTTGCATAAAACTATCTTTCTTCAGACAAAATCAGGACAGTTTGACCCTGCCAGGGACAGGACTTGAAGCGTCTTGTAGTGTCATGTTGATTATGCTCTTTTAGGAGTGGTTAAGTATTGGGGGAAACAGAGAGAAGTTCAGGGTTGGTCTGAGCAGAGGCTGTGTCTCACTACAGTGTCTCAGCAAATGTCTTTATCAAAGCAAAGCTCTCCAGGGGCCCTATGAAGTATTCCCTATCGGTTACACTCTAAAACAATTATGAAATCACATGTGGGCAAAATAGTTGAAGGTTGAGCCCAGAGCGTTGTGGTAGAAAAAGCTAGTCATGTGTTGTTCTTCTTGTTACCTCACTGATAGCTTGCGCCGCTACATACAACTGTAAACAAACAATGTTTTAACGCAGGCTGTGTGAATGCAGCTTAAGCAAACGTTTGTGTAATATGACGTCAACTTAGGTAGTCGTGTAGCATCACTTTGGCAAGTTTACAAGTTATTTTTCCAGTGTTGTCGGTCATTCACGTGAAACTAATTTTACTTATTTTTCCGACACCAAATGAATGCAGAATCGGTGCAGCAAATATAAGATCCCATACACCTGTTGTGTTATTGTCTCTAATTATGTTACATTTCAAAAAATGGTCCATGCTGTTCATGTTAAGGTCTCAGTAGGATACTTACACATCTTGTTCAATATGTGTTTAAACTTCGCAGCCAAATTCAGTCTTCCTGATCGTGGCAGTTTGAGCATTGAGTTGGTTTTTTATCATCGTCTGCATTATCATTTTAACAAAGGAGTCACATCTTAGTATTCAGCCCACTCGCTACAAGACCCTGACTTATTTCATTCAGGGCCTCGTGCAAGGTGAACTTTTTTAATGGTAACTTTTTAAACCTTTGTTGGATTCAAACTTCAAATTTGATCTGCAAGTACAGCAGAGCATCTAACTTAGTTTGAAAGTCCAATAGATGGAAAGATTTATTCAAAGAAAAGTCCTACTCCTCCATCACAAGATGTTCAGTTGTGTGGATTTGGAGAACGGTTAAATAATTCAACAGATGTCAAGGAAATAAGCAGCAGCGATAACGGTCACATGGGTACGACAAGGCCGATTGAGCATATTTCTTGTGGTTAAAAACTTGTTATTGATAAAAGATGGCAGATACTTTTGTCTTGGTTGTTTGAGATTATTTTATCCATTTCACACACACACACACACACACACACACACACGCTCCTAGCTGTTTTTTATTATCCATTTCAATCATATAATATATTAAAGCTTCTGTTTTCGGCACAGAACCTTTTTGAAGTATTGTTTTTTAAAAATACAATGCCTTGTTCTGTTTAATGAAATCCCCTCCAAAAATCCAAACTATCCCTTAATAATAATAACAAGCCGTCTGAACATTCGATAGCATGTGTTTCTCTCGGTCAGACCGTCTCACAGCAAAACAAAGCTGCTTTTAATCACACAGTCCTTCTAATGTCTGCCTCTCCCTCCTCCCTGCAGCCTGTGGTTCGGACATGGACATGGAGAAGGGTTTCCCCCCGACTCAAGAGGAGCCCCCTCCCTACCCTGGCTCTCCTCCCTACCCCTCCCTGTCTCCCCCCGTGTCTCCCCCGCTGCCTCCCAGCGTGCCTCACTACGCCGAGGCGGACATCGTGAGCCTGCAGGGCGTCAGCGGCAACAACACGTACGCCGTGCCCGCGCTGACCTCCTGCAGCCCGGGGGCCGACGGCGCCCCGCTGCCCGAGCTGCCCCGCCACTTCCTCGTCTTCAAGGAGAAGCTGGGAGAAGGACAGTTTGGAGAGGTAGGGTGTCAGGAAAATACTGAATCTACTCTTCCAATATCAGTAGCACATGATAACAAAGGCCCAACTGTAGCTGTGTACGTAACAGCAGTGGCGGTTCTAGACCAATTGTACTGGGGGGGCCAGGCTAGGGCCAGTTATTTCATGAGGGGCACAATAAAAGCGCGTTAAAAAGACAAAGATAGTATAAAGTAATTGTGTAAAATAAACATAAAATACAGTAATTGGTATTTGTAAAGGTATTTCTTTTAGTACATTTAGGTTACAGTCGTTTGTTTTCATTAAACGGTAATTGCTTTTATAAGGTAAAACAGTTTAATCTCCACTGTACATCCGGGTCTCTGATTTGATTTAGTTCCAATAAATTGTAATATTGTAAGCTTTTTTTTGGAGGGTGGCCACAGGTCAGTGTTACTGGGGCACTGACCCCTGTTGGCCCCCCCCCTAGAACTGCCCCTGCGTAACAGGATGTGTGATTACCTAGAAGAGCATCAGGACTGTTTGAGGCAGATGATAGCTATGTGATTAACATGATGATTCAGCCTCTATGGAGATAGACATCAAGCATGCTCATTTCTGACGTGGAGCTAATCTGAACTAAACATTGAAGACTGCTTTCTGTTCCTCCATCTTGTGACTGTGTAACTCCCTCTATGGATATCAGCATGTGAAGGACACTGTTCAGGAACTAGTTGATGTTCTGTATGTGATGACTACTTCCATTCTGGAGAGGATCTCAAATACATGGATCCTGATGTTGAAGCTCAAGCCAGTGACGAGAACATAGAGGGTTGACCTGAAATAACTTGTGGTGGGTGGAGGAGAGATTAACAATGTCTGTCCTTCTGTATGAAAGGTGCACCTGTGTGAAATCGAGAACCCTCAGGACTTTCCCACCCTGGAGTTCCCCTTCAATGTGAGGAAAGGTCGCCCTCTGCTGGTGGCCGTGAAGATCCTGCGCCCCGACGCCTCCAAGAACGCCAGGTTTGTAACAAATATTCCTTTCTGCTTTTACAGCTCAATAGGGAATTAAGGACCTTTATCTCACCCCTATCTGGCAACACATAAACATACTAGGATTTGAGTTTCTAACCGTTAAGTTTGATGGGACAACATCGTGAGCTTCAGGTCACTCTGGCAGAAAATGTATTTTAGGTGGTTTGCTTAAGTGTCTTTTGTTCTTTGAAAAATAAAATATTGTACAAGCAAAGGATACAAAGGACAGGAAAGGACACTAAAATTAGATGACAATCTGAGTTAATAGTACCGCTTCAACATTTTAAATAATGAGATCGACAGTCTGATACACTCAAGAACCAAACACACACATGACCTTGTTGTTGCATATAATCCCACCATTTGTTCGAGCTAATTTTTCCTATGTCATGTTGCGTGATGCCCCCTTATGATCCCAAATCCTTGTTGTTTCCCAAGCCTTTTGGTTTCATCCCCTTACGTTAGATGACACAACACAGTGGGCTTCAGGTCACACTCCGGCAGAAAATGTGTCATCTATTAAAGGTTAATTTTAATGGAGGACATCAAGTCGATCTCCTGCAGCTTCTTTGGTTTCCAGTTATTCTGCTCACAAAGATTCCCCTCACAGCTTCTCTCCTCTTCCCTCCTTGCATATGTGTTCGGAGCACCCAGTCTTCTACGTGACATTGCGGACATGTTCAGCAGTAGCAGGGAAGAGATTATTATCACTTGAGCCATGATTTGGTCCCCGTAGCTCCTGAGTAAAAAATTATCAGGGCCTTTTTTTGAGTGTTTGACTCTTTTCACCTGCTGCTTGTTTACTTTGGCTCTCTGCCCTTTTATGGGATGTGAAGATAAAGCCCTTATCTCATGTGAGCGTATGTGCTAAGACTCTCTGTCAACAGGTTAATACTGTGTGCGAGTTTAGTGATAGTCAGAGCTACACAAACATATTGACCAGCAAAACAAATCGATGAAGCCTAACGCCACAGAGAGCTGCTGGCGGCATGTTTATTCAAGAGATTTCAGTATTTCATTATGTCTTACAGTGGCGAGCCGTGACTTTTATACCTAGGCCCTCTGCCCTTCCCTCGAGGAAAAAAAGAAGAGATATTGCGTCACAGCGTATACTTCAGCGGAATATCAAAACAGCGGCCCGGGGGGAAAAACGCATCAATGACAGCGACCCTCTACCACACAGAACACCATTTATATAAACACCTATCATGACAGGGCGCCCACAGCCAAGTAACAATTACAAATGAATGAAGTCGGCACAGCGGCCCACGTTGAAAATGACTTAAGCCCCCCTTTGATGATCAATCACTGAAACACAAAGTCCATCCTCCTGTCCTTTTGGGTGAAGCACTTGCGGGTCATTCAGCTGATCCTTTGCCACTCCAGTTTATCATTGTAACTCAATCTTGAAAATGACTCGGTTAATAATTTCGCAACGATGTCATCACTATCACTGACATGTGCCAGCCATCATGAACGAACTTATGCTAATTATAAATCTATCAATCATAAATCTATCGTTTAGATTTATGATTTGAAAATACTAAAAATAGGGTAGACATGTGGATATTAACGTGCATTTAGGTTCGTTTTCCACAGACCTTATTTCCAGCTATTTTCCAAAACCCTATGGAGAAATCCCATTGCTTTCTGTCGAGGGAATCCGAGCACAGCTTACTTCCGGTCAATTGTACTGTCATTTGACATTACTCTCTCGTTGAGTTACTATAGCTGGCCCTCTGTGAATGTAGAGAAGGACCAACAAGCTCTCCCGTCTTCACATAACTCGCAGAGACGGCATTTAACCCTTCACATTCTAACAGAAACTAAACAGGCAGATTCGAAGGATTTATTTCTTTGGAAATATTATTTTTTAAATACAATTAAATCAAGTTATTTTGGTAAAACTAATGAAAAATGAAACAACAAAAACATATTTTAAAAAAAAACGTTTTTTTTAAAATATGTTTTAAAATATTATTTTTTAGAATATCTTAGGCCCTCACAGAGGGCCTAGAGGGCCCTGACGGCTCGCCACTGATGTCTTAAAAGTTCCCTATTATGCAAAATCCACTCCATGTCTCTTCTACATCAACATGTGTGCCCTCTTCTTCATGTCTCTTCTACATCAACATGTGTCCCCTCTTCTTCATGTCTCTTCTACATCAACATGTGTCCCCTCTTCTTCATGTCTCTTCTACATCAACATGTGTCCCCTCATCTTCATGTCTCTTCTACATCAACATGTGTCCCCTCTTCTCCATGTCTCTTCTACATCAACATGTGTCCCCTCTGTGGAAAGAGACTCTGAAAGTTTCAGGAACAAAGATTCTCTCTCTTTTTGATCCATTTCTATAAAAACCTGTCTGAAAATGAGCTGATCAGATTTTGGCCACTTTATGATGTCATAGCGATTTTTTTGTCTTGTGTAACCATTAGCCAATCAGCAACCAAGGTAACCCCCCCCCCCCCCCCCCCCTTATCACCTGAATCTCCTCCTAGAGCACCATTGAGTTCTTTGTAACCAAATGTCTCTCAGAGGGGCGTGGGGAGGGGCTCCTTATTTTCATCTAAAGTAACAGACAGAGAATCAGCACTTTGGAAACAGGGCTGAAACAGAGGGGATTATGGGTAATGCTGCAATGATCTGTTTGGTGTTTGGAGCCAAACACTTCAGAGACATGTTCTGTATATATCTGAGACCTATAATGTATTCATGAAAAACAGTATAATAGGGGACCTTTAAATCAGTTATCATCCTGTCTGTGAGATAACAGCGTTTCTCTCCTGGTAGGAACGACTTCCTGAAAGAGGTGAAGATCCTGTCTCGCCTGAAGGACCCGAACATCATCCGCCTGCTGGGAGTGTGTGTGAGCAGCGACCCGCTCTGTATGGTCACTGAGTACATGGAGTGTGGAGACCTCAACCAGTATCTGTCCCACCGGGTGCTTCTGGACAAAACAGGGCCTACACACAACACACCCACCATCAGGTACACCACACATATGCACACGCTCAAACAAACAGTGTCGTGGCTTCCTTCCTTCTTTCTCTCCACTAGACGCCTTAAGCAGACATCTGTCCAGTTGAAGAGTTGCTTGGCCTCCGATAGTTTAGATGTTATGCGATGTGTTTGCTCAAAATAAAAGAGGCCTTTACAATAGTCGAAACAAACAACGTAGGTATTCTTCCCTTCTTGATAAGGCTTGTATAGCTTCATAACCTAAAGGATAACTGGACGGTTAAACACTGTTCCTCCACGGCGTGTTTCTAGCAGGTCGCCCATCACTGTCACTTTTTGAGCAGGGGGAATTGTAGTCTTTTATAGTGTGTTGACGACAGACGTCACATTTAGGTGGCCTTTCTTATAAGAACAAAATACTGGCTCTAACACACGGTTATAAGTGAACACACGGTCATATACGTTTGTGTTTTAACTAGACTTATGATGTTTTCAAGAATAACAACAAATACCCCACCGACTAAAATACAGTTTTTGTTTTTCATCAACGATGCGTGGTCACAAAGTTGATGGACAATGTTTTTCCCGGTTGCAAATTCAGAATACTTCTACTACTGTTACTGCAGTCTGGCGGTAAATGATCCTTGAATCCATGAACATCTCTAAAACATAAATCAAAATGATTTATGTCTATGCATTTTTCCTTTGTAAGGGGACACTTTACCCAATTTCCTTCCGATATATTGACGACATACCCTTCCTTGATTCGTACATTTTCTTAAACACAGTCATAGATTTTTTATTTTGAAATGATTCCCTAAATCTATCCACTCTATCCCCCTCAGTTACCCAGCCCTCATCTCCATGGCGAGCCAGATAGCGTCAGGCATGAAGTTCCTCGCCTCGTTGAACTTCGTGCACCGAGATCTGGCCACGAGAAACTCTCTGGTCGGGGGGGAGAAGGGTGAGAGCGGGGATGATCGGGGGGGAGAGCGTCACATCAAGATCGCTGACTTTGGGATGAGCAGGAACCTTTACGCTGGAGACTACTACAGGATCCAGGGCCGCGCCGTGCTGCCCATACGCTGGATGGCCTGGGAGTGTATACTCATGGTGTGTGTGTGTGTGTGTGTGTGTGTGGAGGATGCAATACTGTAGGCCACAATGTATTAAAATTCAGATGTGTTTAGTTTGTATCATGGTTATAAATTGATATTTCTTTAGGTGTTGTTAATGCAGGTTATTATATATTCATTTACATGGATTTTATCAATATTTGAATCCAGTTTAAATTCTAAAGAAAATTTGGATCAAAAATATCTAAATAAAAACAAAATCCATCCGTTAAACATTTTAAAAACACTATTTCTATTACAAACTACTTAATATAAATTATTTATATCAACATTTATATACTATACATGTATAAGATGTCCTCATCAGAACTAGTATTACTTTGTATCATGTGTATTTCTTTTAAATGTTGTTTATGCAGGTTGTCGTTGCTGGAAATATCTGATGTTTACATGCAACAGCAGCAACTTGTTTACTGTAAACTATAGTAGTCCGTGTCTTCGTGTCGCAGGACAAAACACATCTGGGTACACTGACGCATGAAATCCAATAATGTACTCGTGCGTAAAAGAAAGTATGGCCTCCCTATTCAACAATGTCTATGATAATACTTTGATACGGATGGAGATGTTGATTTGGTTTTATGTCCTCAGGGTAAGTTCACCACGGCCAGCGATGTGTGGGCGTTCGGCGTGACGCTGTGGGAGATGCTGAGCGTTTGTCAGGAGCAGCCGTACTCCAACCTGACCGACGAACAAGTGATCGACAACGCCGGGGAGTTCTTCAGAGACCAGGGCAGACAGGTACGCACTCCTTTTTAGAATACTGTCGGTCATCACGTGTTTATACAGTTAAAACCACAAACGAGTGCCTTCTGAGGCTCCTTCCTCCTTCCATTTTCATAAACAAGCAGATCTCTATTTACGTATGTAATCACTAAGGCCCTCTAGTGGCTGGTCTGTGTGCCACACTTCATATTTATCAGTTTGAGAATAGTTACAGTAACATAGTTATTGCCTCTATTCTTAAAACCAATTTAAGAGACAGGGAAAATGTATCTTTTATTGTTGCACTTTGTTCATGCCATTTTACTTCTTCAATATTTGCCTTTTTCAAACTTGAGGTTCGCGATCATTTGATTTGATGGTGTCTTTCTAGCATGTGTTGTTCTTGTTACTTGATGTTGATGCATATTGCTGTCGTATGTAAGATTTTTTTATTTTGTTTAATGCTGCACCAAAATGGCCCACTGACAAGAACAGATGTTTAATTCACTTGTATCTGAATCTGATAGATTTATGATTTTTTTTAAATATACATGTAAATAAACTAAGGTCAAAAAGTCCCAACATTCACACCTTCACCCTCTCCTGCAGGTGTATCTGAGCAGGCCGGCTGTGTGTCCTCAGGGTCTCTACGAGCTCATGTTGAGCTGCTGGAACAGAGACTGCAAACTCCGTCCGTCCTTCACAGACATCCACTCCTTTCTCACCGAGGACGCCATGAACATGGTGTAGAGAGAGAACAGGCTGCAGTGGGAGGCAGATGAGAGGGAGAGTGGGTTGCTCGCTTTTATATTTGTACTTTTTTTGGGTGGATGGGGCTGAGACGCCGCTGGTTCGGTTTATTTCCACATCAGACCCCCAACCCCAAATGCAAAACTAACCAAGCTTTGGATTGGTAACGGTCCGCGCTACATTTCACTGGTGGTGGGTGCAGTCTGCATAGGAACTTTCTCTCTTCTCAGACACTTTAACATAAAGCAGGCTGTGTGTGCCTGGTGATTAAGTGCTGTAGAGTTAATAATACAGGAAGCTGTAGGCGCTAAATGACTCGTAATACTACAACCATAGCAAGCTAGGACATTAACATGAATTAAGTTTCATGACTTTTATGTTATCTCATATTCTACATGCAGGGTGACAGGTAAAGGTGCACACAACACACACCTATTGTTGGGACATGAAAGTGAAGACACAGGATTTGTCTTGGTATGTATGGTATACTTTACACATTTTAGTCTAAATCAGAAATATATCAAGGCTTCAGCCCCTTTTGCCCGTCTGAGACGACCCACTAGACCCACTAAAGGACGTTGAAAAGTGAACATGAGATATAAGAGAGTCGCCATGTTTGTTGACCCTTGTGACTCAAAGTTGTTCTGGACTTATATGAAATGATGTGGACCAGACACCAGCAGCCCCCTTTCTAAAATGTGATCAAGTCAAGTTTTCTCCCCTTATTTTAGTCGTAAAAAACTTTGAAAACCCAATCTGGGCAACAGGACTGTTACCCTGGAGCCAAATGGACTTGAGGACGAAGGCACAGAAGAGGAGGGTCTGTCGCTGCCGAAAAACTTGGACGGCTTTTTTTCCGAGCAGAGAGACGATACTGTCGAAGGGACATCTCCTGATCCTCCTGCTCAGGTGTTTTCGGCAATATTTGTGGCTGCGACCCAGACACAAAGGATACATGTAAAATTCCACAACCAGCTGCACTTTAAATCCCACATGCATATCAGTGGCCGTGATGAAACTCTTTTCTATGAGTGGCCCGATATGATTCCTGTCGATGTGGATTCTAATGCATTTCACCTGCAGGGAGATTAACATTCAGGACACTCTGGCCGTTTCTCAATCGCGAGGAAACTGGCTTCCAAGCCAATATTTCAAGGATACTACGTCATCGAGTGCCGCCGAAGGACTGTTCCAATCTCCAGCATACTTGGAATTCCACCGAGGCCGCGTCCTTGGTTTGGGGGTAATTTCGAGGCTGCACATGGGTAGACTTCGTGTCCTTCAAATCCCCACAATGCTTTGCGCACGGACCAATTTCCCCAAATCTGTGGCGGAAAATGTAAGGCTGGGCCTCTTATATGACGCACACCTGCACACTTGTTAGCCTGTTCCACTCTTCGTTTTCCGAATGCCAGGAAGGATTCTTACCTAGCTTCTGAAGGAAGTGACTCGGAAGACATGTGCTACCAAGCAAGCATCCTCGCGATTGAGAAACGGCCACAGTCTGCCTTGTTAAATCCCCCCCCCCCCTCCCCCTCTACAAGGCATTGCCAAACCATGAGATGTCAAATATTATTTAAAAAATGGAATGGCACCATCGATTCATCTCAAATGTATGAAAGCCTTTTGTACGGCGCGTTGAGACGTGTTTACTCCTCCAATAATCAATCTTTGCTCATCCAAATGCATTACTGTACTCACACAGGGAATTATGGGGAACCTGATTTTCTTTTCTTCAGTGTGAATGTCAACATCAACCTCCGCATTAGTACCTTAAGCTGACCGCAGTAGAATCAATGCCATCTACCTTACGGATTGTTAAGCACTGTAAATCAGTCTGAGATGATCAAGTGAAACATGTTTACTGATCGTGAATGCTTGTGCCATGTGAGTGATTTTTGATACACTGTAGTTCAACTAAACCAATATTTTTATATATACTGTATGTACTTGGACACTCCTTGATGTCTGATTTTGTCCTTGTGTCTTTCGAGGTTGAGCATAATAGTATGTACATATTTTAAGGACAGAATTGTAATTTCCTTTACTAATATATGGAAAACTCTTTGTTACATTTGGGGTCTTCTGTATCTCTGTAGAACGCTTGCTACTTGATGCTATTGTAATTAATCGCTGTCTATTTTTGTAGATGTTTTAATAAAGTTAACCTTTTCAAAGAAATGTACATATGCTTTACAGATGTGACTCCAGATGTTATTTCAGTTTGGTTAAAGGGGCCCTATTATGCAAATATTCAAGTTGATATTTTTATGTAGTGCCCCGACATGTCTCCATGCTTTAATGTTCTCATGCTGCAGCACTTCTTTCACCCTCTGTCTGAAACCAGAGCCCAGTCTGCTCTGATTGGTTAGCTGGCCAGCTCTGTTGTGATTGGTCAACCGCTTATAGAGATGCCCATCACATGTTGGAGCACTAGTAGCGTGAGTGTTACATGTTAATGCCTCTAGTCTGCTCCATATGTTCATAAATTAGATTTAATGAAGTACTTTGTTAAATCACCCATCAGCAAAAACACGTGGGTTTGCTATCCTGGCTCCAAGATGGTGGAATGAGCTCCCATTGACATCAGGACAGCAGAAAGCTTACACACCTTCCGGCGCAGACTGAAAACTCATCTCTTTCGACTCCACTTCGAGCGATATAATTACCAACAAAGCACTTATATACTAATAAAGGACTGGCTTATCTATAGCCAGTTGAGTAGCACTTGAAGTGTTTGGCTCTATGATACCTGATGTACTTTATGATTCTGTTTTCTTCAGGGTTGTGTCTTCCTGGTCGATTGCACTTATTGTAAGTCGCTTTGGATAAAAGCGAGTAATGTAAAACAAAGTCATTCAAAGAAAGGAAAGGCTTGACCTTTGCTAAAAGAAGCTGGATTTGACCACATCCTTCATCTGTCTAGTTTCAAATCACGATCAATCCGTACACCCACATTTGTGACAATGGGTTTCACATATGGGACAAGAGAATTGTCTCTTATTGAAAGTCGCTTTGGAGAAAAGCGTCGGCTAAATGAAATGTTAAATGAAACGAGCGGCAAAAGGCTTCAGTGATTAAATCATACTTTATTGTCTACATAAACTTTAAACATTTCACTACAGATAAATCTAACATATTTCACTTGTATACAACTTCAAAGCTATAGAGTAACTACTTGTGTCAACATAAAGTAGAGACATGCATCAACAAGTTAGGAAAGTAGAAGATTAGTCACAAGAACATACGATAGAAGTAGAGTCTGATTTGGCTTTAATCTGCAGCCCTCGCTCGTGGCGGCAAATGGCTTCGGATCAGATGGATGAGAGAAGATTCCCTGACAGAGAAGTGGAATTTAACTTAATAAAGTTAAGACTGTTGAGTTAGGAACAGGCACTTGGCGGTAACAAAATGCATATGGCATGGCAGCTGAAAAAAAATGGACTGTTAAGAAACGAAGCTCCAGATCAGAGGCGCTAACAAACACCTTTCAACATGCAAGAGCCAAAGTGTGTCGAGATCTATCCTACACACACACATGGAAAATCACTACACAAAATAAACATACTCAACAGCTCAAACGCTAGGCAGCACGCACATAAAGCAACCGGCCGTTAGTGATGAGCTCTCTCCAGAACACACTGCTACTCAATGTTTTCCCACCACCACATACTTTCATAGCTTTCACCTGGAAACCCCTTTAGCTCGTTACCATCAACCACTTCCTTCCCCTTCATTCTGAAACACAAGAACATTATGCCACGGATATGATTTTGAGCACGATGAAGAGACGTGTAGTAAACTATCGACAACTTTGTCTCTTTAGCGGACAAAGCGGGGACGAGTGATGGGTCAATTATTTCTAACCACAGCAACATTATACCCAAACACTCAACTATGAGGTGATCAAGAGCTCCGCACCATTTACTTTGTGAAAGGCACAAACAAGCTACAGCCATAAATATCTTCTATATTAAAAAACGATTGACCTATATATAATTCAGCTAGTTGCCGTTTGGATTACAAATAAAAACTTGCATGTCCAAGTATAAAACAACACGGATAGGAACTCCAACTGGGAGCTTTTCTCTCCTGGTAAAAAATAAAACCTTTTTTTTTAAAATCGCATCCCCTTGAAACTGCCTTTGCCGTCACCCACAGCAGAAAGCCGCTCAGACCGGGGGCATGGAAAGAAATCACATTAAAACAATCCTGTTTGGATGGAAGAGGAACTGGAAACAGGACACAGAAGTGAAACATGCACACACAGACGATGGGACGAGACGACGGCGCTGCAGAGCCGGTACAGTGGTTATAGGCACGAGGAGGAGACGTGGAGCTCCTAGTCTGGATATCTGATGACATCTCTTCTGATTACTCCCATTCCCTCTCTTCTTAATACACAGCTGATCCAACCTGCAAATCAAAGAGAAATGGGAGACGATTACTAGGGGTGGGGGAAATGGCGTGGCGATATATTATACAAACTATTCATATTGCAAATCCAAATTGCTTTGTCAATCCACTAGATCAGGGGTACTCAAACCTTTTTGTTAAAGGTCCACTTGTGAATTTTATACAAGGTCAATGGTCCGGGGAGAAAGAAATCAGAAATGCACCGGTCGCGTTTAAATCAAAGGTGTGGAAAGATTTTTGGATTTTTTAACCAGGAGGTGATATATCAATAGCAATATATCGTATCGCAATACTTAGCAAATCGTAGAATCGCAATACTATCTTATCGTGGCTTAAGTATGGTATCGTGGGGAGCCTGGTGATTCCCACATGTGACTCTCACAAGATGACCTCCAGTTTACCTGAGCGATGCGGACTCCGGTGAGTTTCTCCACGGCTAGCGGCAGCCTGGTCATGATATCCAGAACCTCTCCGGTCAGTTTGGCCGCTCCCACCTCTCCGTTACCGCTGGACACCATGGTGATCTTCTGAGCCTCCGACAGGGGCTTACTGATGGCCTCTGCAATCTGCAGCACAAGAAGGAAAAGGAGAATTAATGCTGAGAAGGGGGGATGAGAAGGGGGGATGAGAAGAGAGAATAGATAGAATTGGGAGGGATGAAACCCTCTGTAATGGTCACATGCAGAGCACACAGCACAGTGACATTTGTTCTCTGCTTTTAACCCATCCTCCGGTGCCTTGCTCAAGGGCACCACGGCAGGGCAGGAGGTGAACTGGGACCTCTCCAAGTAGCAGTCCACTCTCCATATTTTAGGTCTGTTTGGGGACTTGAACCGGTGACCCTACAGCGCCCAGTCCAAGCCCCTACTGACTGAGCCACTGCCGGTTGACAGTCTAGATTTAGCAAGAGCACATGTGAAGAAATGATACTCAATTCAGAATAATATGTTGCTGGATTGATTAAAGTCTAGGATTAGAATATTTGCAAACTACAGAAATCAGGAATTATGGCAGACATGAACTGACAAAGCTTTGTAACATTAAGAGCCACACAACTTCATTGCAATAAGTCATTTGTGAAAACAAATGTTACTTTGTCTGTTTGAAATTCTAAAATGCTTAAAGGGTTGCTAAATTATGAAATAATAATTTTAAAAAAATGTTTTTATTAAGCGGTTGTGTGTGTGGATGAAATATTTTTCATTAATTTAAATCAGTTGAATTTGCAAAAAACAATACAATTACACCAAAATGTCAAAGAACTGGCACAAGTGAGTGGATTTATCAGCTACAACTAATTCAAAATAAACTCAAACTAGGGCCTTTAAAGGGTGGGGTAGGTAAGAATGGAGAAACCAGCTCGAGTGCGCTAGAATTTGAAACTACGCAGCCGGAAAAAATCTGTCCCTTCCTTCAGACTTCCTCACAGAGCCTCTCCTCCAACACACACGAACGCGCACATGACCAATGAGGGCACGAGATAAGTTAGTGCCCCGATGGAAGGCTGACAGGCAGGTAGGCCATCCAGTTACTTTAGCCGGCTCAGATGATTGGTCGTGCTTTTTACAGATTTATTTATGTATTTCATGTATTCATTGCTATGGGGATGTTAAGAGCATTCCATGGAATATAACAAAGTGTTTCTGAAGTGAATTACCTACTCCATCTTTGATCCTGACTCCCGTGCTGTGATGGATGTGTATTTTGTAAAATGTGTAACTTTGTTCTATATTATAATGTCTTTTTTATCTCTAATACTTGTTGTAAGCATGCTTTAGGTAACATTAAGATGTCGTTGGCTCTTTTCTGCTGTAACGATGTAAATGTCCCCTCTGTGGGACTGATAAAGGTTTTCAGCTCCATCCTTGCGAGTGCACTCAGACTGACCAGGGGCAGTTTCTCCAGCAGCATGTCCACCATGGCTCCGTCTTTGTACTGCTGGAAGGCCTCTGCTTTCTTGGTCATCTGCTCGGCCTCGGCGCGGCCCTTAGCTTCCACGGCGAAAGCCTCGGCCTCTCCCTTCATCTGAAAACAAATGAACACACAGTTAGAAATACATCTATACCGTTTTCTACATTTAAGGTTTTTAAACAAGTGCAAGCAAGTGTAAATATACACATTGAGCATTTTATCTCGTTGCACTGTCATCGCTACGACCTCTGCTTTACCACTTCTTTCTTTACTTGTGTTTTACTGCAGTGAGGGTTGCCAAAGAAATGTCGTTCTTTGTATGATGACAATAAAGATTATATTATATTCTAAAAACACACAAACAAAGAGTCAAGATCACAGTATTGTTTAGAGTACATGATCTGGAAGTCATAATGTTGGGGTAATGAGATGAGAGTGGGCAGACAGGAAGGGAGGAGGAAACAGGCAGCAGGACTCACTTTGATGGACTCTGCCTCGGCCTCAGCCTCCATGATGAGCTGCAGACTGGAGAGATTACAACTTGTGTTAGTGTGATATTTATGTGTTCACCTTATTGGTCCTGTAGGAGCCAACATGCTACTTAGCCTACCGAGTTCATTCTGTGTATTATTATTATTATTTGTTTATGTCACTTTTATTTGTATTTGATGAGCACTTCCGGCAATCGTCACTTGGTCGTGGGTTGTGTATTAAGGTCACCTGTTTCATGTCGGGGGGCGGATTACAGAGGGTGAGCTTGTGCTGGAATGTTTTCTGGTGACCGTTTTTGTCCCCTACTCTTTTTTCGATTTTGTTTATTAAATATCTTCAACCTATCTTCCTTCAGTATGGACTTTCTCATTGGAAGCGTGTCGCAGCTTATAGCTTAGCCCAGGGGTCGGCAACCTTTTTCATATGAAGTGCCATTTTCCAAAAAAATTGTTATCAGCGTGCCAACGATTGAGAATTATCAAGTGGGGGGGGGGGGGGGGGGGGGGTGAGGAGCTTGACGCTTGTCAACTATCAGCAGGAGGGCGGGGGAGCCTCTCTGCGGGGAAGCAGTGTGTGGACCTGTCAGTGCAACTTACATGATGTCGAATTTAACAAACACATTTAAATAATTGGTTTAAACAGCATAATAATAAGGACGATTGTCCGTTCTGTGATTCTCCAGAACACACATGTAATGATATTAAGGTCACGCAGAGTGAGATGAGATCGCTGTCCCTTTAAGAGAGAGAGAGAGAGGTGTGGCTTGTGCATACGTGTTTGTGGATGGTAGAGCGACAGTGAGAGAACGTGTGTATGTTTCTGGAAGTGAAACGAGGAAGCAGAAAAACAGAGGTCTGCCCTCCTCGACTACGGTCTGGGAGCCGACAGGAAAGTTCAACACACAGATGGCCAGTCCGCCCCTTTGTAGCATATTATTTCAATGAGAGATGATCAGATCGCCACTGGGCTTTCAACTAAAGACACAGCCACGCAGAAACTGCGGCATTTGTACAGCTCCTTATGGGTACTGCAATTAGTGAAGTGCTTTCCTCTCCGTGGTGAAACGATCAGCACCACGGAGGAAAGCGGCAGAAAGTCACCTGGAGTTAAAGAGAGCGGGGCTGCGTTGTGTGCATGGCTTCCTTCTGCGGGTAACGGGGAGACGCGCTCTGGCGGCGGCCTCGTTCAGGATCCCAAAATACAATTTAAATATTTTTGCACACTTATTCCACTTATTCCTAGCGTGCCACTGGTTACGGTGCCGCGTGCCAATGCTGGCACGCGTGCCAGGGGTTGCCGACCCCTGGCTTAGCCTCTCTGTGACTCAAACTGAACTGGAACTGAGCCGCCACTGAGCCTGTTCAGGATGCAGATAACCTCAGATGTTTAGCTCTCATCAGATCTACACCAGACAGCACTGCGTCACTCACCGGTTTGCCTCGGCCAGCCTCTCCAGTCGGTATTTCTCTGCTTCTGCGGGCTTCTTCACCTTGGCCTCCAGCTCCTTCTCCTTGCGGGTGATCTCCTGCTCCTGCAGAGTGATTTGCTGCGTCCTCTCCACCACCTGAATCTGCATCGTCTCCTCCTCAATGCGCTGCTTGGTCTTGGCCACCTGAACAGAGAAGTATATGAAACATTAAATTCCACTCAGCCTTGAACCACTGAAAAGTAATACGGTATTACCCCCAACTAATGTCGCAACAGGATTGAGAAAAACTTGTCCATGCTTTTATCTTCAGTAGACTCGACTACTGCAATGGTGTCTTCACAGGTCTCACTAAAAACTCTATCAGAACGCTGCAGCTGATTCAGAACGCCGCTGCTCGAGTCCTCACTGACACTAAGAAAGTGGATCACATCACTCCGGTTCTGAGATCATTACACTGGCTTCCAGTCGACCAAAGAATTGATTTTATTATGCCCCAACAATCTGGAACAAACTGCCCAAATCGTGCACGTCCGCTGAAACACTTCCTATTTTCAAATCCAGACTAAAAACGCATCTATCTGCCGCTGCTTTTAATTGAGCTGCCCATACTCACACTGCAGTATGCCTTTTAGTCATGTATTCTGTACCTGCTATCTTTATTTACTTTCATTATCTGACCTGTTTTTAAATGCCATTTAATAATGTATTTATGCTGTATTTGTTCTTAAATGTCGTTTGTTTTTATTTTGTAAAGCACTTTGAATCGCCATGTGCTGAAAAGTGCTATATAAATCAAATGGCCTATAGAGAGGCGCCTCTCTATTACCTCCAATCTGGACTGTTTCTTTTTGAACTCAACCAGCCAGCTTAATAACGTGTGGACAGCTGACCAGACCAAATGTCACCAGTATAAAAACGAAGTTAGCTTGAGATCAGAGCAGTAACTGTACCTGAAGCTGATAGGCCATCTCTGACTCCGCCTTCTTGGTGTTGACCTCCACATCGTAGGCTGCCTTTTTTAGCTCGTAGTCTCTCTGGGCTTTCGCCATCTCTATCTCGTTCTTGTACTGAGCGGAGACCTTCTCCTGCATGGCGTGGGCCTCCTGTGGAGAGAATGCAGCACCACAGAATATGAGGAATTGTGGTATGTATTTTCTTTATATTATGAATATGAGCGCAGAGGTGATTTTACCCTCATGACAGAATCTCGTTTGTACTGAGCCTCTCCGATCCTGGCATCCTTCTGAACCTGCGCTGTCCTGGCTTTACCCAGAGAGTGAAGGTAGTCCTGAGAGAAGGAAAGAGACAGAGAGTCAAAAGGAAGGGAAGACATTAAAAACACAAGATGGCATGGTAACCACAGAAGCACTTAGACGTCATTTGCTAATGTAGAGCAGCTGGGTGTCTGAGAGACTAAAAGCTTGTCTCACAGCGAGGATTCAGATTTCTTCTGCTCCATTAATTTGTGTTTTAATCATCAGATTTTTGTCATTAGCAGAAAATGAACGCCAGACGTACCTGATCGTCGTGAACGTCTTTGAGCGTGTAGCTGACGACTCCAATCCCCATGTTGACCAGGTCAGAGGAGGCCACCTTGAAGACCTGCTCGGAGAACTTCTTGCGGTCCTGGTAGATCTCCTGCACACAGAGAGAGATTCATAGCTGTAGGTGAGCACTCACTTAGTGAGTCATAAACAGAAAGCCTCTGAACAAGCTTTGATGGAGCGAGTGCACCGACCTCCACAGTCAGATGGGCGATGATGGCTCTCTGGTGTCCCTCCAGGGTTTCTAGTGCAATGGTGGAAATCTCCGCCTCAGACTTGCCCATAAACATTTGGCAGGCGGTGGCCAACATCTCCTTGTTCTGGCCCTGGATCTTCACCTGGAAAAGGATACCAAAAGAAAACGTGAAAAATAAATAGCTGGTTGGAGACGAACATTATCTTAATTTAAATGTATTGTTTAGTCGGTAACAAGAAATTTTGACAATTCATGTTATTTTCATATGGTCTCAATGACTCTCTCCATTCAGCATGGGACCTTTTTCAAGTGTCCTTTTCCTTTCCCTTGTTTACCAACAGTAAATATTTGTCAACCTGAACTGTATATGTGCGTTAGGGTGCTCGATTATGGCAAAAATCTAAATCTCTGTTATTTGGGTCAATAATTGATATCACCATTATTACATTACACATGTTAGACGCTTTTATCCAAAGCGACTTACACACTCAATACTGTGGCCAATCCCCACAGGAGCAGTTTGGGGTGAAGTGTCTCAGGGACACAACGACATGCTGACTGCAGTGGGACTCGAACTTGCTATCCCCTGATTCAAAGTTCAGCGCACTATCTCACTGAGCCACAGCTTCCATTAAAAACGATTATCCATTTACTTTGAAAACATCCATTTATTGAAAAAAAAACATTTCAACAGCTGATTACTGTGAACTTTAAGTATAATTCAACTGAAAAAATAAATAAATAAAAAATAAATAATCGTTTTATTTCGATTATGTTTTCATGATCGTTGCAAGCCAAAATCGTAAATGCGATTAATGTGCGTGCTCTGGGTTTATTTAGTTTCATGTAATGAAATCAAAAATGTGATACATGTTCCCTTATTTTATAAATGTCATTAATCAGTCACACAGAGAGCACCAGGCCTGTATTTGCAATTATTCAGCTTTTGCTTTTAATAACAGCTGATCATCCTTCCTGTCTTTCAATGTGCATACAGAATGAATTAAGATAACCTATTTGTGGAAACATGCACAGCTGTTTGACTCCATTAAAAGCCTTATGGAGTGTTTATACTGAAAGCATACCTGTGCAATGCCAGTGACAGAGATAGGGACCCCATGACGGGTGTAGACTTTGTCACTCTTCACATTAAGAGTCAGAGTGTTGAGTGCAATCCTGAGAAGAAAGGAGATATAATAAAAGAAAGGGTGAGATATAATAAAGAGTAAGAATGAAAATGCAGAGCAAACGGAAAGGAAATTAAGTAAATGATCAACCACAGGAAACACTTCCAGATTCAGAAACCACATCAATAACACATGTCTTTTCTCACAAATATCATTTCCCTTTTTCATTGACTAATAAATAAAACCAGACAGCTGAGTTCAAGTTGAAACAGAAAAGAGAAATAGAGAAAAAGGATCACCTCTGGATCTTCTGAATACACGGGAGGACGAACACTCTTCCTCCAGCAATCATTAAAGGAGGAGAACGGCCAAAGCCTGGGGGGGGGGGGGGGGGGGGGGGGGGAGGAACACTCAGTTCATACACAGAACTCTACCATTCAGTAATATACAGCTAGTTACTTATAGAGTAACTGAGTCACAGTCCAACCGGCTAACCTGATTACAACAAGAAGAAAATGCTATGGATTCATTACAGCTGGTTGTTATAGGTAACAGCAGAAACATTCTTAGTTTACTCCATGTTGACTCTATTGCTCAATATCCAGGCATGTGATGATTACATCACATGACACATGTCCACTGTTTACTAAACTTGTCTCTCACACATTACACAGTGCAGTGACCTTTAGTATTACATCATTATGGAATATGCAGGGTTTCATTATCCAACTCTTCTAAACATCCTGTGTGATTCTGAGGAATAACCATGCATCCTTGAGATGTAGGAAAACTCAATCTTACCGGACACCACCATGGCTTCATTGGGTCCACATGTGTAAAACATCTTGGTATCTGTTTATCCGCGAACAAATGAAAACAAGATATTGTCAAAGTATGAACATTACTACAGTAAATGTGTGTTTTATGGATGCATTTGGGTTGTACATAATTGTCAAACTGGAAAAACAAATATTGGATAAACGAAACTACAAAGCTGGAAACCAAAGCCTACTCTATAGCTATATATTTATTCTATTGTTGATATGTATATTGACTGTATATGTTTATCTTTTTACTTTATTACATTTTAATGTATTTTATTATATTTGTTACTGTACTATTTCAACAATTAGACAGTGTATACATCCGTGTTTATACATACTCATGTGTTATTCCTGTTAACAAGTCGAAACATGTCCTAACTTGGGAGGATTAAGTACACCTAATCTAATATAATATGTGTATTTCTATATTGTACAGTGTGCCCTGTGTGTATTTTATGTTAAGCTGTTTTTACGGTTAGAGTAAGTAATCATTAATGTGTTTATATTTAAGTATCCTTATCCTAAGAGTTTATTATTTGGGTTTGATGGATTGTTTTGGTGTATAGACAATCATGAGTAGTATCGTAGTAACTCACATTCTACAACTGACACATGTCTATGTCAGTCCTTCAAGCCAAACCCGCAATTAACTAAGCTAGCTTCCATGTTTCTTTCCAGTCAGACACACTGCTCCTCCCCCATTACAACGGGTGGGTTTGCTTATAACCTGCTCCCTTTAATGCGCAATGTCTTGTCCGTGATTAGTTTAAAAACAAAATCCCTACAGTGAACCAACAATAACGTCGGACATACAGTATATCAAATGGAAAAACAAATAACCTGCTGCAAAGAAAGCTAGCTCGCATGCTACCGTTAGCTTTAACCAACACTGGGAAACGGGTCGATAACGTCACTACGCCTGTTTGGAAAACAGACCTGCGTTTATCTACACCACAGCTATAAACTGCAGCTAAACGATGTAACAAAGCGAACTGTTCGTTGACTTACCGATATCGAGTCAATACAAAAGCAAATCCTGTTTTGTTTAGAATATATCGAGGTCAGTTTTCCGATGCCACGGGCCGTCAGCAAGTAAGCCGTTTCCCGTCAATTGGAATTGCAAAAATGTCTGTTAGAAGAAGAGGGTTGTGTGCAGTGACCACGCCCCTATAAACTGATGACGTATTTATGTCGCCGTCTAGTGGTCGGTAGTGATAACTGCACCTCCACTGTACAAGCTTTTTTGTGCAGTCAATTCTTTAAAATTACTGCAGAGGATTAGGGCCACATGAGACATTTGTGGGGGGGTATGACCAAACGTTTAGAGAAAAGTGAGTAGAGACTGAGATGAAATCTGAATTGTGAGATTAAAATTAGGAGGGGACAAATTCTTTTTCTGAAATCTCAGAGTTCTGACTTTAATCTCAGAACTAAAAACGTTAGTTTTGGTCGTATCTCAAATAAACGTTCACATGTGGCCCTAATTACATTACATGTCACTTGTTAGACGCTTTTATCCAAAGCGACATACTCAATACTGTGGGCAATCCCCACAGGAGCAATTTGGGGTGAAGTGTCTTGCCCAGGGACACAACGACATGCTGACTGCAGCGGGGTTTGAACCTGTGACCCCTGATACCAACACCAAGGCTCTATCCACTGCGCAATTCTCTTTCGTTAGTTGTGTGACTCACTTTAAAGAAAATGTGGCTCTGATGTCCTTGACAAAAATGTTTGCGTTAAATCATATTTGATATGTTAGATTAGATTAGAATCTTTAATGACCACACAGCCAGGCTGGTGGAATTCGTGTTCAGTGCAAGTATTACAGCTTGTTCCATACAATTCAACATACAATATACAGACAATAAAAAGTACAACACACAGCACAGGGCAAAGACATATCATAACATAAAGTTCAAGGTGTGGTGGATTGTTATTGTTCATTGGGGTTATTTAGAGTCCGTTTTGCAAAGGGGAAAAAGCTGTTTTTGAAGCGGGCGGTTTTGGCGGACTGAGGGCAGACGTTGGAAGACATGGTGGGAGGGGTCAGAAATGATTGTCTTTGCCCTTGTGACAGTTCGTTGGTGGTGAAGTGATTCGAGTGATGGAAGGGGACTGCAGGTGATTTATTGATGATACGTTGAAGTTTATTCCGGGAGAGGTTGTCTGAACTGCTGTACCAGACTGTGATGGATGATGTGAGGATGCTTTGGATGATGGCTGTGTAGAACTGGATTAGGAGATGTTTCTCTGAATTTCTTGAGCTGCCGCAGAAAGAATAGCCTAATATGTTGCACGATTAATATTTTATATTTAAATACAGCCAATTGCATCATATATCATCAAATATTCATAAATGTTCTGAATTTGTACAGCTAATGTATGAGAGGCAAACCCCCATCACAAAGGTACTGTTTTCTGTATCAGTCGTGTATATTTGAATGATAAGCAAAATCATAGATTTTGATGCATTTTTTTTGTGAAGTGTCTCATTTATAAAAATCTCCCACATGACATCTATTATAACAGCTTAAAGTATGACATCAGTAATAAACACAGAATTGCCAGCAAAGTCAACACATTTGTTATTTTTATGAACTTCGATGCGCCCTTTGTGTTGGTGTATCTAGTAAACTGATAGATTAAATAAAGTAGCTTTCAGTTACTTAAGTAAAGGTAAAAATCATGTTTCCATCCAAAAGTACTCTTTAGAGCGGTTTGAGAATGAGATGGTTTGAAAATGTTGATTTCCGTTGACCTTTTTCATTGCATCGCCCGAGGCACCATGTTGCCAGATGTCTAAACAAAGTCTGTAAATTAGTGTTAATATACAACATTCATTCAATAAAGATTCAACTGCTTATTTGTGCATTGCATGTCAGATTTGAAAAGAAGGGTACAGAATTTAGCAAAGGAGAGAAAACACCACAACAACCATTTTTACAATGTGCCGTTTGATTTGATTTTGAAAGTGGTTGTACTTTGCCTGAGATGACATTTCTCTAAAGTATAGGTGCACCCCATCATGTGTATTATGCATTTAGATATATCAGCAATAATGTGCAAATTGAAGTCTTGCATTAACATTTGTCAGTAATACAACAATGACCTGGATTAGTCAAATGAATTCAGTTGAGTAAATTACATAATTTTGACAACATTTAGGATAAATATTTTTTAAACCAGATTGAATAAAAATCATCCAGCAGCAGAGATGAATTGATATTCTGTAATCCAGTGTTAAAACATAATCTGATTATATCATAGAGATGGAGGTCGTTGGGTTTGCTTCGGTCTGTTCACAGAGGCGTGTGGTGCAGTGGGTTGTGCGTTGGTGTTCGGATCAGGGGTCACAGGTTCAAACCCCACCGCAGTCAGCATGTCGTTGTGTCCCTGAGACACTTCACCCCAAATTGCTCAAGTGGGGATTGCCCTGAGTATGTAAGTCGCTTTGGATAAAAGCGTCTAACAAGTCATATGTAATGTAATCACAGCTGGGAAAGGGCCTGGCCTTGTTGCTCCTCCATTTTATCAGGTCTTGGAGTTTGAGGATGATGAAGCTGCCTCCCAAGGCCTCTTCTTCCAAGGTTGTTTTAATGAAGTTTATCTTGATTTAGTTAAGTTCCTTTTTTATTATTTGTTTCACTTTTATGTCACAGTCTAACGGGAGAACATGCTAACTGGCATATGATCCACCTTTTTCAATATTTGTATGACAGCCTGTTTGCTTTAGTTTTCTTTTGCTTCTCTTTCTCTCTTAGACATGTTTGGAGAGTAATCAGCTCAAGGCCGATTTCCTCTTATGTCATCATATGAGTTGGTTTTAAAACACAACAACATACATTTATGTCAAGCAAGCTATATTATGAGGCTCACCACTTTCTAATGCAAACCACAGAGCCACAAAATGGACGGCTACTGAAAAGACCATAGCCAAAACCCATAATGAATGGGACGTCCTTTAAGTGCTTAAACAAATAAATAATGTAAAATAAACTCGATTTTATTTCACTATATCGTCAGATTTCTCTCAAATGAGTCTCGCATCACAAGGCACATGCTCACATCACCAAACAAAAAAATAGACTAACCCATATACACACATATAGAGTATGATTACACATCAGGCATTACATATAAGCAGCTGCTTTGAAATAGCTTATACATATAGCCTACACAGGTGCACATGTCTTACAAAGAAAACTAGATCCCAATGTAACAAGACTCCTGGACTACTCTGATGTAACAGTTTGACAGACAAAATTGTTGTTTAAATAATAATTGAGATCCTACAATATGATAAAAGGGCTCCAGAGCATCTTCTACATAGACCTTGTGCTGAGACAAAGGACCCTGATGAGAGGGGCTGACTGACCCCATCTTGTCTCTAGCTGAAACTGTCATCTGTCTCCGACCCTTGTCAATTAACTACAGGGGTCCCTCAGGGCTCTGTTCTTGGTCCCCTCCTCTTCTCCCTGTACACAAACTCGCTCAGATCAGTCATTAGCCCGCATGGTTTTTCATACCACTGCTACGTTGACGACACCCAATTAATTCTGTCCTTTCCCCGCTCAGAGACCCAGGTCGTCGCACGCATCTCTGCTTGTCTAGCTTACATCTCTCAGTGGATGTCTGCTCATCACCTCAAGCTCAACCTTGACAAGACTGAACTGCTTTTCCTTCCGGGAAAAGATTGTCCCACTCTTGACCTGACAATCAACATCGGCACCTCTGTTGTTTCCCCGACTCAGACTACAAGGAATCTGGGAGTAATCCTAGATAACAACCTGTCCTTCACTGCAAACATCGCTGCTACAACCCGTTGCTGCAGATATACGCTGTACAACATCAGGAGGATACGTCCCCAGCTGACCCAGAAAGCCACCCAGGTTCTGGTCCAGGCTCTCGTCACTTCACGCCTAGACTATTGCAACTCCCTCCTGGCTGGTCTACCTGCATGTGCCATCCGACCTCTGCAGCTCATCCAGAATGCAGCGGCTCGTCTGGTCTTCAACCTTCCAAAATGTTCCCACACCACTCCGCTCCTCCGCTCCCTTCACTGGCTCCCGGTAACTGCTAGAATCCACTTCAAGACACTGGTACTTGCATACCATGCTGCGAATGGATCTGGCCCTTCCTACATCCAGGACATGGTTAAACTGTACACCCCAGCGCGTGCACTCCGCTCTGCATCAGCCAAACGACTGGCTGCACCCTCGCTGCGAGGTGGACCCAAGTTCCCATCAGCAAAAACACGTGGGTTTGCTATCCTGGCTCCAAAATGGTGGAATGAGCTCCCCATGTCACAAGTTAGACACTTATTTTATTGTTTGTTTGATGCCTCATCTAAACTCTCCTGTCATTTCAGATCCCGCTTTCCTCCAGGCCCTTGTAATCAGCTCATTTCCCTCACCTGGTCTCCTCAGCCCTTCCCCTCACCTGTTACTCATTCCCTCATCACTCCACAGTATTTATACCACCTCATTATCAATTGTCCTTCGCCAGATTGTCTTGTCGTTTCCGCCAAGCTCTCCAGTGAGTGTTGTGCTCTAGTCCCGAGTTTTGTCCTGCCCAGTTTTCGATTCCTGCCTGCCTGTCTAACGGATTTACTGGTTTTGACTCTGCCTGTCCTTGACCTGGAATAAACTGAACATTACTATACTGGTTGTATCTGAGTCGTGCTATTGGGTTCTTATCTGTACCTGTGACCGTGACACCCCATTGACATCAGGACAGCAGAAAGCCTGCACATCTTCCGGCGCAGACTGAAAACTCATCTCTTTCGACTCCACTTCGAGCGATAGAATTACTAACAAGGCACTTATATACTAATAAAGGACTGGCTTATGTATAGCCAGTTGAGTAGCACTTGAAATGTTTGGCTCTATGATACCTGATGTACTTTTATGATTCTGTTTTCTTCAGGGTTGTGTCTTCCTGGTCGTATGTACTTATTGTAAGTCGCTTTGGATAAAAGCGTCAGCTAAATGCAATGTAATGTAATGTCTCCTCTGCAGGGAGTGTTACAGTAACAAGAGGGAATTTTAAAACTGCTGATTGGTTATTCACCTCTGTAAAAAACGAAAAAAACACATGTCACTGGCTTTCTCGACACCAGCTGGTAAATCCTGATGAATCTCTGCATCTCATTTCCCCACCCTGATCTGCAGCAGCGCCCCTCCTCATCCGGGCTCTGGGGCTGCTCTTTCAGCCAATCACCGCTGAGTCTGGTAGTTAAGCCACGCCACGTACACTTCCCGGCCCCTGCCTCTGGATGCTCTCCAACATTATAAATGCATGTCCGGCACTTCCACGCCAGTCTTGGGTCGGCTCCTCGTCCCCACGAAGTCACATGTCTATCTGCTCGTCACTGTGAAACTTTAGCTTCCACTATGAGGGAAATCGTGCACATCCAAGCCGGCCAGTGCGGTAACCAGATTGGTGCCAAGGTAAGAAATTATAACTGATAAGGATTTCTTTATTTCTTAAAAAATACAATTGATAAAACATCATATGATGGCTCATTATGCAGGATATAAAGCTTATTTTAAGTTTTTTAAAAGCTGATTTTTACATTACGAAAAATGACTTATTTTGTTTCATTATGCCTGAATACAAACAGCTGTTTTCATACACCATTTTTAAAAACCTCACTAAATGCAGATTCACAACTGTTGATGGTTCTTTGTGTGCTTTCTGTCTGGTGTCCGTGCACTGCAGTAGCTGGTGGTGGGTGTGGAGCAGACACTGGCTTACTACTCGCATATAGAAATAACGGGGGTCTTGTGTCTCGACCGATTTTTTTTTTGCGTCTCAACAGCTGAGGATTCTTCTGATATTGTCTGGAGAAAGGAAAGAAAAGAACCCAGTCTATTCTTCACTTTCCAGAGCCCTTCAGAGTCAGTGGATCCTTCTTTGTCTGGCAGACACAGATGTGGTTGCAACTCAGACAATAAGTTGGAGCTAGGATTGTGCTTCCCCCCCAAATCTCTAATGGATCAATATATTGATTTCCTCCTGCAGGCTGTAGATGCAGACTGTTGTTTCAGCTGGTGAGAAAGCAGGGTAGGAGGGTGAGGAAAGGGTGTGGCATGGATAATATGTGAAGAGGCAATTGTTCCTTTTAAAAGACTGATAAAGACCAATACATTAGCAGTGTTTTAAGCAACGAAATTCCATCAAAACTTTATTTTTTCATTTGAGTACTGTTAGGGAAATAATTGTGCTAGACTCCTAGATATGACGTACATGACCAACCCTGACGTCTGTTTATCTCCATAAAGTTATTGTTCCCATTCTGTGACCGGGCAACACAAGGTCACAGATGGTCTGTTGTTGTGGGTGCACTGGGACACTTCCTTCTTTGTTGTTTGTGGACTCCAACGTATGAAATCTTCGAGGCCATAAGTGACGGATGCAAGTGACTCAGTGTGCCCAACTGTCTAAGCTATCTTATCAAAATATGTTGATCACTCTCTGTGAAACCAGTTAAATGGGCTAACGAGAGAGAGGCGCTCCAGAATTGACGTGGCAACTCTCCCGTGCAGTCTCACCGTGACTGATGTGACTTGTGATGTGAATCTCTCCGGCCGTAACTCCAAATAAACCATCAGTGTTTGACATCAAAAGCTCCTGCTCTACCGTGTCTCCTTCCTGAGTCGGTGACTCCTACTGCATTGCTACACAGAAGTTTCCTCCACAAGTACATTTGATACTATAGGGCTGGGCAGTCTGCCTCACAAGTACAATAGCCTACTCCACACACCCCTGAACAATAGCAGTCTGCCACAGTACTGTCCAGTCAGCCCTTATTATCCCTGTCTTATTACCTCCTTACAACTGATCAATTGCTACTAACAGCATATGTTTAAATGGGAACTCTCAAGCGCACAGGAACCTTGCCCTAGTATTCAAATATAGTTTGGAGACCACATTAGCAATGTCCCATATATTAAAGGATACATCATTACTGTAGAGATGCTCTGCTGAAAGATTTTTAATGTACAGTAAAGCAGGGCCTGGCTTTGTAATCAATGTCCTTTTCTTTCCTGTAACCAAATTAGGGTCGGGATAGGGTGGAACGGAGGAAAAAGCTGAAGTCATTGGGTTCACAATTGACTTGATATGCAACTGCAGCTGGTTTTCTGGAAGACTAGGAAATTAACACAACATATAACCACATGCTTTAATTTAATTTGTAGAACACTGAATAGGAACTGCAGGAAATCATGTGTACCTTTAGGTGTCTGGAATTAATGAAATAAATGTATGTCTATCCCACCTTTCAAAGCATGGAGTATCATTTGTCTCTTTGTGTTGCCTACTGGTGTTAAAATAACAAGTGGCAGTACAGATCTCCATTTGTTTCCATCCCCCCAGGACTCATTGACTCAGATGTCCAGTGGATGGGATTGACGGGATTGCTGAACAGCTACATTGTGGTGAATTGGGTCAGGGAGTGGGTTTGCCTTCCTGCTTATTGTCCTCATTCTTTCACTATGATTACTTTTCAGTCTGTAGTGATAACCATCTTACACTAACATATCTATACTTTTTTCGGTCTTTAGGTCATTCTTTTTCATATTAAGGTCACTTGGAGATTTTTGTTTTACATGGTCTTTTTTAAATGTCAGGATACTTAAACCACAGCAGACTCCCAATCTCTTAAGTACTGAGCAGCAATGCAGCCCCGCTTATCCAGATTATTCCAAATCCTCCATATCGCTGCTGTTAGCATAAATTCACCAGCAGCATGACAAAAGCCATAGTAGGAAGGTGTCGTAAAAACACGTGCAGGCAAATGGCTGCATACGCAACAGTCACAACCGCTTATGGGATGTAATGCATACACACTGTGGCCTTTAACAAGTGAACAAGACATGAATACAGATCTGAACACAATCGGTGTCTTCAGTGAAGTGTGGCCGCATGCAGTTCATTTCCAGTGTTGCCCCTGCGGTGATCTGAAGCCCCTTTGTGCTCTCTCCATCTGAAAGAAATGCATTCTGCTGAGTCATCAATCAGTGGCTATGTAGATAATAACAGTGTTGCATTGCATGGGTTAATATATGGCTCTGTGAACAGGGAAAATATCATTTCCATCAAAACCTCAAAATGCAGACCCATCGCTGTTTTCCTCGTTTAATGTCCCCAGTCACAAAAAACACACTGCTAATGGGTACACGTGTATTTTCTTTGCAAGTCATGTGACACCTTTCCTTTTGTGTGTGTTCTGGGAAGTGATCAGCGATGAACACGGCATCGATCCCACCGGGACTTACAACGGAGACAGTGACCTGCAGCTGGACAGGATCAGTGTCTACTACAATGAGGCCACTGGTATGTCAACTTACATAAATAAAGGGTATATTATGAGAACACATATTCACCTTTGCTTTTTCATTCTGAGGTAAAACACATGTTATTACTTTCTCATGTCTGCTGTCATGATTTTCCCACATTATGTATTTTTGTGTAACATCCAAGACTGTGGTTTCCCACATTATTGAGCTGGTCTGTTTTCTCTCTCCCTGTCTTTTCTTTTTTCTCGACAAGATAGAAAATATGTACCTCGTGCCATTCTTGTGGACTTGGAGCCTGGCACCATGGACTCTGTGAGGTCTGGACCCTTTGGGCAGATCTTCAAGCCAGACAATTGTGTGTTTGGTGGGTGGAATTAAGCTTTATTGTCATGATATTGAAAGACTACATTCTTTTATGGGCAGGGTAATAAGATCAGCTCACCTGTATGTCTCTTATTCTCCTCCAGGTCAGAGTGGTGCGGGAAACAACTGGGCCAAGGGTCACTACACAGAGGGAGCTGAGTTGGTGGACTCAGTCCTGGATGTGGTCCGAAAAGAGGCAGAGAGCTGTGACTGCCTGCAGGGCTTCCAGCTCACACACTCTCTTGGTGGTGGAACTGGATCCGGTATGGGAACCCTGCTCATCAGCAAGATCCGCGAGGAGTACCCCGACCGTATCATGAACACCTTCAGTGTGGTTCCTTCCCCCAAGGTAACATACTCTTTTAAGAAGTTTTAATTTGAGTTTTTCTTGCCTTAGGTTTTCTCCTCTAAAATCATGAGACTGAAAACAAATGTGTTTTCTATCCTCAGGTGTCAGACACAGTGGTTGAGCCTTACAATGCCACCCTCTCAGTCCACCAGCTCGTCGAGAACACCGATGAAACTTACTGTATTGACAATGAAGCTCTGTATGACATCTGCTTCCGCACTCTGACCTTAACCACTTGATGTCCGCCACCAGGTGGTGAGCGGGGGTCACCACCTGCCTTCGTTTCCCCGGCCAGCTCAATGCTGATCTGCGCAAACTTGCCGTCAACATGGTGCCTTTCCCCCGTCTGCACTTCTTCATGCCCGGCTTCGCCCCCCTGACCAGCAGAGGCAGCCAGCAGTACAGCACCCTCACCGTCCCCGAGCTCACCCAGCAGGTGTTCGATGCCAAGAACATGATGGCTGCGTGCGACCCACGTCACGGCCGCTATCTGACCGTCGCCGCCGTGTTCCGCGGCCGCATGTCCATGAAGGAGGTCGACGAGCAGATGCTCAACGTCCAGAACAAGAACAGCAGCTACTTCGTGGAATGGATCCCCAACAATGTGAAGACCGCCGTCTGTGACATTCCACCACGAGGCCTCAAGATGGCCGTCACCTTCATTGGCAACAGCACAGCCATTCAGGAGCTGTTCAAGCGCATCTCAGAGCAGTTCACAGCCATGTTCCGTCGTAAGGCCTTCTTGCATTGGTACACCGGAGAAGGTATGGATGAGATGGAGTTCACCGAGGCCGAGAGCAACATGAATGATCTGGTGTCCGAGTACCAGCAGTACCAGGATGCCACCACCGAAGAGGAGGGAGAATTTGAGGAGGAAGCTGATGATGATGCTTGAAGATAAAAATGTGAAGGTCAAGACATCAATGCCAAAATCTAACATTATCACAAAAAAACAACCATTAAAGTAACGAAGGAACACACATATTCTGAAGTAGTGCTAGAATTCATCTTTAGCATACATTAGAAATCCCTTAAAATAAAGTTGTCAAATGAAAACGTGTCTGCCTTTCTTAAATGTGTGCATGTAACAGATCTTCATTGTCTGATACAACTTTAACTAAGACTCAGCCATTAATCACATTTCCAAACAGTAGAAATATAACGGATTTGATACAAAGCGCATTATCAGAGATGAATGAATGTTAACTCTGTTGAGGTCAGCTGTTTTTGTAGGAGGATACTGATGCATTCATGTGATGTTTCACTTTTGAGATGCTTGGATAGGGCAGTTTATGGTCTTTCCCATGAACAATAATCTTTAAAACACTTGAATAAACAGATTCTGAGTGCAGACATTCAGTGGGTCAAATATGGTTCCCAGGTATTATTGTTTGAATGAATGAGATGTTATATCTCTAGGTTTCTACTTGGCAAGAATGACGGCTATGTGTGCACGACCAATTTGCAACATCCAGTCAGGCAAAGATTTTTCTCCCGGCAAAACCACATTCCCAAAACTATGAGTCAAACCTCGTAACATATGGTATGTTCACTGCACTGCTGTTTTAATGATACATAAAATTCGTTTCAGGAGGAGGTTTAGATGTAGGTGCCCCAAAAATAATGTAGCAAGTACTTGTCTAACTTTTTTATTATATAGATTATTATATTTGTATTATATATTAGCATATGAATACAAGAATTACAATTGTTGCTGGTGCCCGAGGCATGACTGGCTATCATAAAAAGGGACCCCAAGACAACAATGTGCTACCGGGCCCACATTCAATGTAAGCTCACAATTTACATATAATGATCTTGAAAAACACAGATATCGTCTTTGAGACAGATCCTCATGTTTGGGTAAAAATGTTGCAAATATCACAAGCCCTCTGATATCAAGTTAAGTTGTTCTTTAGGACTGCATATATTCATATCCACATTTTTATTTCTTAGGCCCCTAAATTCTGGGAGGCAGGGCAGTTTGTGTGTAAAAAAACAAAACATGAAGATAGAAAATGAATCAATATCTGCAGAAGGGTATTCATTCGGGCCACTTGATTTACACATCAAACTGTTTTTAAAACCTTTTCTATTACTTTTGTATTAATGAACAAGTGCATGCCTCATAGACTATTTTAAGACAGTTGGACTAGTTTTTAGTTATCACAATCCAATAATTCTGTGTGGTCCCTTTAAGACACTACAGTTGTGCGGGAATGTCGGTCCAATCAGAAACTTTTAAAGTGAGGCTGGGGAAAAATGACCAATGGCAACAGAGTCCAGTGTGAGTGGTCGGTTAACTGGCCAATCACATGCATTTCAGACACCTCTTGTGGGCGTCTTCGATTCTTTCCAGGATATGTGTTTATTTTTTACATATCTCCAAAGCGTGTGAAGGTAGGTAACAGCAGAGTACCTTTTTTACGAATATGTGGCACATTTGTAGTGCAACAACAATGCAAATTAACTTGGAATTGATTTGAACAATTTCACCATGCAGTCGGGTGTATATTATAACAGTGAAGCCACCTCGAGTCGATGGTACTTCCTTTATAGTTTTCAAGGTAAATTATTCTCTTTCTTGAGCAGTAGCACTTTATATTTACATTGATAATTGTTATTGACAATATAGGACGACATTTAAAAAGCAATAGGTTCATTAGCCTATAACATTTTTTTTTTTAATTAGACGTTAGAATAACCAAAACTGTCAATTGAGGTATTTTGCGTAGTTGTGTTTGTATGCTGACCGGAAGTGGGATTGCTGCAAAGTGATTTGATAGACATATTGATACTAGTTCGGTAAAAGTTGTGCCAGCGTTGCTTCACTCTACACACAGGATTCAAGCAGAATTTAACAACAAAAGTATAGCGAATAAAAGCTATTCAGGCTAAAGGTAACGTTGTTGCCTAGCAATATCTACTAACGGTATATCCAGCAATGCTCTCACGGCTAGTTAAAGCTAACGTTGGTGGAAACAGACTGCTTTAACATCCATTTATCTGTGTCTAGTATAGTAGTCGTCCTGTCCTACCCTGTGTGAGGTATGGATGCTACTCAGAGGATCTGTGACTCAATATTGGAGTCAGATGAGGAGGATCATGAAGATGAGAGTGAAAACAAGAGGGGACGACCATTGGCTAAACTGTGTATCTTAAAAAATGCACACATACCTGAGACAGGTGAGTGGTCCCCTCTATTGCTGGTATTACTGCTATTGTTTGCTGATTTAGGCACTTAGTTGAATTAACTTAACTTGTCTTTTTTTCTGATGGGTGTTCTCTGTCTCCCAGAGGTTCCCCTCTTTTTGGGAGAAAACGTCCTGGGCCGTGACCCCAACTCCTGCGCCGTGCCCCTGATAGCACCCTCAATTTCAAAGCAGCACGCCACCATCTGCCTCTCAGTCTACAGGAAAAGAGGACGTCACAGTGAAGTGGACATAGAGGCTTTGGTATGGGACCAAGGGAGCATGAATGGGACCCGCAAGGGCCAAATAAAGCTGACACCTAACGTACGCTATGCCCTCAGTGAACGTGACAGCTTGGTGGTGGCAGACATCCCATGTCAGTATGTGAGCTGCGCTGAAAAGACCGTTTCCTCTCAAGGGGACGCGAGAACTCCTGTGAGCAGACATTCAGGGGTAAAGGCCACGCTGCTACATGCCACAAGCACAGGCGGCAAGAAATATGTCAACGGTGGTACAGGAGCTAGGGTGTCATTATCTGATCACGAGGACACCATGAAGACCCCTGGCGTAACCACTGTCTTGTCCTTTGAGCAAACCCCAACCTACCCAGAAGAGAGCCTGGTCCCAGAGTCTGACTCGGACTCAGACGGAGAAAGAGGGGAAAGAAGGCGCAAAGCAATAGGTATGTAAATAACGTTATTACAAATGAATTAAATAAATGCAGGTAGATCCTTTGTTTATATATCATTTGTTAGTCAATAATATTTTTGTTTATCAATTTGATACTGCTTGCGTTTGTACAGTATCATAATTCTCTTGTTTAATTTCATTATTATTATTGTTTGTATTACTGTTTTACACGTTCGAAATAAATCAAATCAAAATTAAATTGTCTTTTATAGTGTCATCCAGTCCCAGATGTTCAACGTTCCTGAGTCCCACAAACAAAACCGTCCCTGAAAGGTAAAGCATCCTATACATCTTTCAAACAAATCCTAACAGTCATTCATTTCAGTGAAGATATAGCTTTTATGCAGCATTGTATCCCTTATTTCACTTGAGTCAAAATATGAAATGAAAAAAAGGCCGAGGTGATAATGTTTGGACCCAGTGGTGGCCCCAACGCCCCGCCTGTGGTGGATTCTCTTGTCCCATATGTGAAACCCATTGTCACAAATGTGGGTGTCCGGATTGATCGTGATTTTAAACTAGACAGATAAATGATGTGGTCAAATCCAGCTTCTTTCAGCTAAGACTTAGCAACGGTCAAGCCTTTCCTTTCTTTGAATGACTTTGAGAGAGTAATACATTGTTTTACATTACTCGCTTTTATCCAGAGCGACTTACAATAAGTGCATTCGACCAAGAAGATACAAACTTGAAGAAAACAGAATCATAAGTACATCAGGTTTCACAGAACCAAAACATTTCCAGTGCTACTCAACTGGCTTTAGGTAAGCCAGTCCTTTATTAGTATATAAGTGCTCTGTTAGTAATTCTATCGCTCGAAGTGGAGTCGAAAGAGATGAGTTTTCAGTCCGCGCCGGAAGGTGTGTAAGCTATCTGCTGTCCTGATGTCAATGGGGAGCTCATTCCACCATCTTGGAGCCAGGATAGCAAACCCACGTGTTTTTGCTGATGGGAACTTGAAACCTGGATTACTGCAACGCTCTGTACATTGGAGTAAGCAAGGCTTCCCTGTCACACCTACAGCTGGTCCAGAATGCTGCTGCACGCCTCCTTACAAGGACAGGCAGCGTGAACACATTACGCCTGTACTCGCCTCTTTACATTGGCTACCAGTCAGTTTTAGAACACAATTTAAAATGTTACTGTTTGCACACAAAGCCCTAAACGGTTTAGCCCCCCCACCGTACCGGGCAGATCTTTTAAAACCATGCACCCACACGGTCACTGAGGTCTGCTGACAGACTCCTTCTGGTCGTCCCTAAATCGAGGTTGAAGCAGCGAGGAGACGGAGCCTTTGCTGTTGCAGCTCCAAAAGTATGGAACGAATTGCCCTCCAGGTTAGACTTGCTCCAACTCCAAACCCACTTCTTTTCCGTGGCATTTACAGACCAGGAGACACTTGTGCTTTTACATTTGAGTTTTTATCTTCCTAGTGTTTGGTATTGTTTTTACGTCATGTAGGAGAGTTTCTCAGTCTGTGGCTTCTGGTCTGGTTTCATCGTCTCATGTTTTAATTTGTTTCATGTCCGGTCTGTTTTTTATGTATTTATGCTGTGTTTGTATACAGTTGTTGATGTACAGCACTTTGTTCAACTCTGTTGTTTTTAAATGTGCTGAAATAAAGTGGATTGGATAGTCTGTAGTCTTTCTAAAATCAGTCACGTTTTTTTCCTCTGTGTTACAGTGAGGATGAAAGTACCATCACACCGTCCTCCTCCACTAAAAATAGGCCTCACAGAAATGTCAGCTTCAGCCTCGAGGAGACAGACATGAATGCGGGGCGACAGCAGCTGAATAACAAAAAGACAGTTGAGATTGTGGACGATAGGTCAGAGGAAGAAAGAACAGCACTGGGAGGGACACAGTCTGAAGAAAGTGAACAACATGTGCCAGTGAAAACGGGAAGCAATGTCAGTATTACAGGAGAAGATCAATTGCCTGAATTCACACCAACAGGCTTCACAGATCCGATCCCTGTGTTTGACATGGACAGTGACACTGATGAGGAGGAGGAGGAGGAGGGGGCATGTCCTGTGACCTTGGCTACAAACCAACAAGCTGATCAGCCCCCAGACACAGCCCAGTTTCACATGGACAGTGATAGTGATGTGGATGAGGATGATGATGCCTTAGACCAAGTTCCCAAAAGTTTGCCTTCCTCTGCTGACCACAAAACCTCGATTTCAGTTATTCAGCCAGAAGGCGTCACTATGGACAGTGACACTGATGTGGAAGATGATGCAATGTCAAACGCTGCAACAAATGCAAAACCCCCGTCACTTCAGAGCACACAAACAGCTGACTCTGCTTTTTCAACGCAGGTGGAAAATGTCCACCTAGACAGTGACACAGATGTTGATGAAGAAGAAGAAATGGAACGTGGAACAAATAATAAACACCCTGAAATAGATGAAACTCCCACTAGATTAGATATTAGGCCTGAATCTATCCCCGCTGCGCCTGACAGCCTGCAACTAGACAGCGATACAGACGATGAAGCTATTCCTGCACCAGCACTCGGTGAACCCTCTTCTCTCACAGAATCATGCACCACTGCACAACCAGGAGCAGATTTGGATATTTTGTCCGACAGCGACACAGATGTGGAAGAGGATTCTCCTCTGTTCATAGCTCTTGTTGTCTCAGACGTATCAGTAGATCCTGGTGCAACGTCAGATGAGGCAGACCCAGATGTTGATGAATCCGTCGTGCCACCTGCTGGGGACGCAGCTGACCTTAAAGAGGACAGTGACACAGATGTGGAGGATGCAGCTGAGAGCCAGATTCCCAGCCTGCAGAGAGAGATCGCCCCTGGGCTGCTGGCTCCTCTACAGCAGAACTGCTCCACACCTGTACCCCTAACAGGTAACCTGTCAATCACTCTTCAAATGAGAACTACATGGAATGAATGTATTATGGTTCCATGTGCAGATAACATTTCTTTGATTCATTGTTTGGTTTACAAAATGACAGAAAATAGTGAAAAATTCCCATTGTAATTCTGCATAGAAATCATTACATCTAAGAAGCTGTAGTAGTCACTTTAGCAAACAATCAAGCATTCAAATGGGTGTTTAATTTGGTTTAAGCTTACTCTAGAAATAGGTCAGAATGTCTTTTTTAAATGACTTTAGCAATCAAGATATATTTAATAGCATTCTTCAATATTGGAAATTTAGATTTGTAGAGTGTAGACATATCATCCAATCAACTTTATACGTTTTTAAATGATTCTTAACATGAAATATTAGCGGGTTAAAACTTTGAAATGTTCTTACTTTAATTGACTTTTGGATGGGTTCAGAGGGAGGACTGGAAGATATGGACACTCAGACTTTCTTCACTCCCTCTGCGGTTTCATAACATAACATTTAGACCCTTGCACAACCTCCTTTATTTGGTCTCCTCTGTCTTTCCAGGTGCCGTAGCCCCTGCTGTAAGAAGTATGGTATTGTCTGCCAGCTCAGGGAGTCAGGAGGATGAGGACTTTGTCGTGGCCGAGACGCAGTCCTTTGTTCATCAGACCAGAGAGCGTCAGGGAACCCCTCCACAGGACCTCGAACAGGCTTTTTCCCTGGAGTCTTCTGGTGATGAGAGAGGAGAGCAGTCCAGCAGAGAAGCGTCTTTCCAGCTCGGACTGTCAGACAGCAGACATCTGCACGGTCAGGCTCTAGCTATGGAGAACACTCAAGATTTTGTGGGCGGGGATGTGAGTGTGAGTATGGAAGACACCCAGGAATATGCAGCCGTCTCAAATGCTGACAGAACCTCCTTGGAGAATGTTCCGAATCTGGAGGCTACACAGGCCTATGGAAAGGAAGCAGAGCCTGCCAGATGTTCAGAAACATCTGCAAAAGAGAGTCGGGTGGATTTTGACCTCAAAGACACACAGGAATTTATTACAATGCCAGACAGCGATTCAGAGGATGACACTGATGATGAGTCAAGAAACATTGCTACTGCTGCCACTCAGACTTTCAATGTGCCCACGTCTTCTACTCTCGCAATGGCTGAAACCCAACTAATACCTGCCTTTGAGGAAGACGAGAGTTCAGATGAAGAAAATCTATTTTCCTCTGTACTACAGGTTAAGCGAGAAGAAGATGGAGAGGCAGATCAACCTCAGAAGAAGCATCTCAGTGAAGCTCTGTCTGTAGCTGAAACTCAGCCCATGCATATAAGTGAGGATGAGGAAAGTGATGATGAAGACTTGATTGCAGGTCCACGAAAAAGAAAGGCAAAGCCGCTGCAGCTTGACTCTGAGCAGACACAAACGCTCTCAAACTCTGAGTTATCTCTTGAAGCCCAGCCTATGCACATGGGTGTTTCTGAAACCCAGCCCATGGCTACAAGTGGAAATGAGGAAAGTGATGATGAGGAGGAAAGTGATGATGAAGACTCGATGCCAGGTCCACGCAAAAGAAAAGCGAAGCCGCTACAGCTTGACTCTGAGCAGACACAAACGCTCTCAAACTCTGAGTTATCTCTTGAAGCCCAGCCTATGCACATGGGTGTTTCTGAAACCCAGCCCATGCATATAAGTGAGGATGAGGAAAGTGATGATGAAGACTTGATTGCAGGTCCACGAAAAAGAAAGGCAAAGCCGCTGCAGCTTGACGAGGAGCAGACACAAACGCTCTCAAACTCTGAGTTATCTCTTGAAACCCAGCCTATGCACATGGGTGTTTCTGAAACCCAGCCCATGGCTACAAGTGGAAATGAGGAAAGTGATGATGAGGAAAGTGATGATGAAGACTCGATGCCAGGTCCACGCAAAAGAAAAGCGAAGCCGCTGCAGCTTGACGAGGAGCAGACACAAACGCTCTCAAACTCTGAGTTATCTCTTGAAACCCAGCCTATGCACATGGGTGTTTCTGAAACCCAGCCCATGGCTACAAGTGATGATGAGGAAAGTGATGATGAAGACTCGATGCCAGGTCCACGCAAAAGAAAAGCGAAGCCACTGCAGCTTGACGAGGAGCAGACACAAACGCTCTCAAACTCTGAGCTCTCTGCCGTCCAAACGCAGCCCATGGATGGAAATGAAGAGGAAGAAAGTGATGAAGAGGAGAATCCGCCCCTCGCTAGTTCTTCTGACGTCTCTGCTGTTGAAACCCAGCCCATGGTTGCTGGAGAAGATGAAGAAATTGATGATGAGGAGGACTCAATTCTGCGTCCACGAAAACGAAAAGCGAAGCCGCTGCAAATTCAAGAAGAGGGAACGCAACCGCTCACAAGTTCAGAGGAAAGGGAAGATCAGTCGGAGAGGGAGAGAAAGGAGAAGGAGAGATTAGAGAGTGAAAAGACAGAAAGGGAAGAGATGGAAAGATTGGAGAGAGAAGCTAATGAAAGAGTGGAAAAGGAGGAACAAGAGACATTAAAGTGTGAGAAAGAGAGAATAGAAAAGGCAGAAGAGATGGAAAGATTGGAGAGAGAGAGAATAGAAAGGGAAGAAGAGATGGAAAGATTGGAGAGAGAGAGAATAGAAAGGGAAGAAGAGATGGAAAGATTGGAGAAGGCGAGAATAGAAATGGAAAGAAAGGAGAAGGAAGAAAAAGAGAAATTGGAGGTAGCGAAAAGGGAACTAGGAGAGAGACTTAAGAGGATTGAACAGGAACACCAGGCAACACTGGAGAGGGAAGCAAAGGAAAAGGAAGAAGGAGAGAGGTTGGAAGAAGAAAAGCAGGAAGAAGAAAATAAGTCCAAAACCCCAGCGAGAAGCCGAAGAGCCACCAGAGCAACGACTGCTGCCACGCCGCCTTCAGCAGAAGCAGAAGCAGACTCCATATCAGCCAATGACGACGTCCCAGCCAGGAGAACCAGGTCTCGCTCCAACTCTTCCAACTCCGTCAGCTCAGAGAGGTCAGCTTCAAGTGTGAGCACCCTGGGGGGCCGGGGGAGAGGCCGGGGGGCCAAGAGGGGCAGCAGTGCACCCCCCCCAGCAGCCAGCACCAGAGGTACCAACAGGAGGAGGAGGAACACGGCGTCAACACAACAGGACACGAATGATGCTCCTCTTCCTCCTCCTCTTCCTCCTCCTCCTCCTCCAGGAACTCAGTCCAGGTCCAAGGTGTCCAGCTGCAGCGTGAGCTCTCAGAGCAGAGGAGGAGGAAGAGGAGGAGGCAGGCAGCGAGGAAGAGGAAGAAAAACTGAGCCCATCCCTGCTATCAATATTCAGAGTGAACAAATAGTGGATCCCACACCTGCAGCGAGAGGCAGGAAGAGCAGGAGAGGAGAGCAGCTTCCCCAGGAGGACGAAACTGAGAAGCCAGACCCTCAGCAGGCCCCTACCACAAGAGGGCGACGGAGAGCTAATGTCTCAGAGCCTAATGCTGCAGAAAAGCAAGAGCACTCAAGTCAGGAGTGTGCCAGTGGAGAATCACCTCTGCCTAAAAGGACTGTGAGGGGAAGAGCGGTAAAGAGTGAGACTGTGGAGGCACCAGTAGCTCCTGCAGTCAGTGAGGGAGATAAAGAGGTGGGAAAAGGGAGGAAAAGGGACTTGGAGGAGGCAAATACAGAAGAGGCCTCCAGCAGTAGCCACAAAGTGTTCCAAGGGAAGCAGAAAGTCCACACGCCAGAGGAAGCAGGTGAAACAAACGATGAGACTCCAGTGCCAGCTAAGAGAAGAGGTAGAGCATCCACCGCTCAAGCAAACAAGATCGCAGGTGTCTGCTCCGCTAAAGTGGAGGGAAGTGAAGAGAGTGAGACAATAGAGGAGGTACCTGTTAAGAAGAGAGGCAGAGGGCGGCCATCAGTGGCTCAGAAAAAGATGAAGGAGGAGCAGGAAGAAAGTGGATTATCTGTCGACCATGTGGAGGCATCAGAGGTGACTTCATTATTACATATTGGAAATGTTAAGGTCTCAGAAGTGTTTTCTCTTTGAGACACACATACATTAGTGCTGAGACATACATCAGACCAAAGGGAAAGCTTAGAGGTATACAGTATACCAGGAACTCGTGTCCTTGAGGAAGGCTTTTACCTCGGCTTAAGGCCCTGTGGCTTTCTCTCTGTGAGTCAGCCTTTCATAATGCACTGCATCAACATCAGGGACTGTCTGCGTCTCCCCAACTCTCTGAGCAACAGGAGTAGTCATCACCATTAATACACTAATGAATGAAGTAGTCACACTACTCTGCTCCTACACACATCACTCTCCTTCTGTGTTTCATGCTTCGTCCTTGTCTGCCTTTTGTCCTTGTCTCCCCTCCCTCCCTCCCCTCCTCCATTTTACAGCCCCAGACTCCCACCAGCGCTGCATCCCGGAAGCGACAGGCTCTTGCCGACTCGTCACCTGTGGCAAAGACCCCTCGCTCCTCCTCTGCTTCCCCCGGTGGTCGATTACGATCTGTCAGCCATGCCTATAAGGTTTATATGGTTTCTTACCTCATAACGTGGCATATTACCAGCAGTCTGAACCGTAAGACGTAAAACAGAGAAAATCATTTCCATTGATGAATTGAAGGGAAAGGTGTGTGTGTGTGTGTGTGTGTGTGTGTGTGTGTGTGTGTGTGTGTGTGTGTGTGTGTGTGTGTGTGTGTGTGTGTGTGTGTGTGTGTGTGTGTGTGTGTGTGTGTGTGTGTGTGTGTGTGTGTGTGTGTGTGTGTGTGTGTGTGTGTGTGTGTGGTGTGTGTGTGTGTGTGTGTGTGTGTGTGTGTGTGTGTGTGTGTGTGTGTGTGTGTGTGTGTGTGTGTGTGTGTGTGTGTGTGTGTGTGTGGTGTGTGTGTGTGTGTGTGTGTGTGTGTGTGTGTGTGTGTGTGTGTGTGTGTGTGTGTGTGTGTGTGTGTCACAGGTGCTGTTCACCGGCGTGGTGGATGAAGAAGGAGAGAGGGTGTTGGCTCGTCTGGGAGGCCGCTTGGCCAAAGGCGTGGCCGACATGAACTGTCTGGTGACCGACAAGGTGCGCAGGACCGTCAAGTTCCTGTGTGCCGTGGCTAAAGGAGTCCCCATCGTCACCACACACTGGCTGGATAAGGTTAGTTCAAACATTACCATTTATCCCTCTATATACAGAGGTGGGAAGTAACTCAGTACTCCTGTACTAAAGTACAACTCTGAGATACTTAATCTACTTGAGTATATCCTTTTTATGCTTAGTTACTTTCCAGATCTGGATGAATGGTGTGAAATCTAATCAAGTGTTAAATAAGACTTGAGTTCCACCTGGAGTGAATTCACAAGCTACCCTGCAGTATACAAAGTACTTCAAACTAGCTGCACCTTCACCAGCTTTGAGAACACTTTCATGATCAATCATTATAAAACATATCATATATATTATTCTGAAATGGACCAATCTGCACAACGACTACTTTTACTGTCGCTACTTTAACTGTATTTTGATGATAATACTTTTACTTAACATTTTGAATGCAGGACTTTTACTGTAACAGAGTATTCCTACACTCTGGTGCTTCTACTTTTACTCAAGTACAAGATCTGAGTACTTCTCCCACCTCTGTATATATACACAAATACTGCACTCGTTTAAGGAGACTGACTAATACAGACGCTCTTGTTGTGTTTCTACTTTCTTCCTGTGCTTCAGAGTTGCAAGGCCGGGAGCTTCCTGTCTCCTAACACATTTGCTGTGGAGGATCCGGAGCAGGAGAATAAGTTTAGTTTCTGCCTGCAGGAGTCTCTGAGGATCGCCAGCAGTCAGCCTCTCTTACAGGTACTCCAATCGTAGTTTTTAGTTCTTATACTTTTCCTCAGAGTGAGAGGTTGGCAGAGTGTCATCTCCCTTGGCGGGTGGCACAGGGGTTGTGAATAATATCGACAGATACCAGATGAATCATGACTCGCAGTAGGAGTCCAGACATGCTTGTGTAAGAATCCTCCTCGGCCTATGAAAGATGTGAAACCCCTGACATTTTACCGTTAAGCATCGCTTTTACGCCAGCCTCTCTGTAGTTGAACAATATTTCCATTGGCACAGTGGAGATTGTTCACCATTAATCTTTGTCTTGTGGAAAGTAGTTTGACATGTATTCTTAATGTACTGTTAATGTTTAATGGGCACTTCAAGTAGGGAGGCAGTAATGTTTCCATTTCTGTTACACTCCCTAGCCTGCACGGTTAAGATCCAAGCTGGACAGATATCGTTTGGCACCACATACCATACTGACATAGCTAGCTAAATGCAGGCAGGTATACACATGTATACAAATGTCCATTCTTAAAAGCTTGTATTGATTTGTTGCCACATGATGTTTATTGAATCTCTTCTCTTTCTCTTAGGGTTATCACATCCATGTTACAGCGTCAGTGAAACCAGAGCCAGTCCAAATGAAGGACATCATCTTCTGCAGTGGAGCCACCCTCCTACCTAAGATGCCCTCTTCTCCAAAGGTAAATGAACATTATTTTGGGACAGTCTCTTTATCTTATCATTCAGTATATCAGTAACTATTTGACCGCCTCTCTCAGCCGCAGACTTTCGTGATTTCCTGCGAGGAGGACCTGTCTCTGTGCGGCCCGGCGCTCTCTGCATCTCTTCCAGTCGTCACTGCTGAGTTCCTCCTCACTGGGATCCTTCAGCAGAGACTTGACCTTCAGACCCACAGACTCTCAGCCCCTGCACATTCCCTTCAGCCGGCAGGAGGCAGGGGAAGGGGAAGGGGCAGGAAGAAGACTTCGCAACACAGGGGGGTGCTGTGAATAAAAAAACACCATGTAGGAAATCATTACTCGTAGAGGCCGTAGAAACACTGTTTGTCTATACAAAGGACTTGAATGTATTGTAACAAAATGTTGAAACATTCTTTTACATTTGAAGCTTTCTATTTTTGTGAGACAGCGATTAAAGTAACTTAATTTTGTCTGTAGTGTTTCCCATTTTCATGTTTAAAATATATGTGGAAACAATTTAGATTTTAAACTTGCCATGATGTTGCTGCTATGTAAGGTGGGACATAATAACCCATCAGCCGTTCTTATCACGTTCCCCATCTCTCATCTGTGCTTGGTAGGAAGATAACAAGCATATTGTATCACTATTTTTATGAGACAGCGATTAAAGGAACTTAATTTAGTCTGTAGTGTTTCCCATTTTCATGTTTAAAATATGTGGAAACAATTTAGATTTTAAACTTGCCATGATGTTGCTGCTATGTAAGGTGGGACATAATAACCCATCAGCCGTTCTTATCATGTTCCCCATCTCTCATCTGTTCTTGGTACGAAGATAACAAGCATATTGTCGCTACTCTTTACCTGCTAAGTGCTTCGGCAGCTCAATCAGCCGGTTTGGCAGGTAGCCGCAACGAAGCAGGAGATTTATAATCATGTTTGGGTGGGGGGCTAGTGGAAGCGATGGGGGTCCGAAAAAGGCTTGTTTCCTGTCCTGATAAGAAGTGCCTTTTTATACCGAGCTAATCGTGAACCAGTGAGTCTTCAGTAACCATCACCATCTACTCCATTAAGGCTTCAATCAATCCCATTACCTCCAGCCATGGGACGCGATTTATAGGCACATCTTCTACATCAATATCTTATGGAGATACGTACATGTTAAAAAAGACTTGTATACAGAACACTTGGTTTCTGTCATACTAATAAACGAATTAATACTTAAACATGTTTGTATGTCATGTTTGCATGTTTGTTGGGAACGTATTGCATTCCCTTATCTGAGAAAGATCTCTGTCGATCTGATACATTTTTTACATTTTGCCAGGTTTTTCCTCTAAATTATTTAATTTTAATTTAAAAAAAATGTTGTTCTTCTAGAGCTCCTTGAGTTTGGGATGCTTGCAGATGATCATCTTTCAAAACATCTGAATTATTCTTATTGGGAGATTAGATATGTAAATATGTCTTCAATTGGAATTGATTATGTTATTATTATTGAATTATGCTATTGGCGAAATCCCCTTTAATTTACTTTCACCTTTATCTAAACCAAAGCCAATCAACCAATGAAATGCTTTTATTTTGTAGAAAACACTGAGATTTATGATGCGATTGGAACCAATGCATCAAAGCAATCCCTATATTTCAAACACGCCTGTTCTAAACTCATTACCATCTACTTTGGACATAATGTGTGAGCTTAATCTCTTTAAGGACACTAGATATGTGCTGAATCAGCTGCATATTCTGCGGCTTGCCAGTGTAACATCTCATTAAACCCCCCACCCCCCAGAGGAGAAGGTGTCTTTCAGCAGGACCGAGTCTCACCGGGGATTCCCGAAACCAGCCGAGTGAGCAGAGCCACATTCTGAACACCTTCCAAATGTTGAGCCGGAGTCGTGAAGTGCTGTTCTTGAGGGGGGCGAGGTTGGAAGAGAGGGAGACGACGAGGGAGAAAACCGGCACCGTTCACGCACATTATTTCCTCCTCTGAACGCGCCTCTGCACACCGCGACCGGGACTCTACAGAAAGGTGAGATGCTGAGCCATGTTTTTCTTTTTTCCTAACATGCATGTGATGCGAGTGCTAAAATGTGACCGGTGCACGAAGGGTTAAATTCTGCAGCTTTTTGGTTGATGCGCTTCTCGGCTATCCCGGCCCGGAGGACACTGATCAGACATGAGGATGCGAGCTTTATCAGCGAACACACATTAAACTGTCACTGAGGGAAAGGTGTGCACACATCTTCATGCGGTGGGAGCCGGCTTCGCCATCATTGGATCATTTGAGATGTGTTTCATTCATTTCCAGCCTCCTGCTTGGATCCTAATGTAATGCAGATGTATTTTGTTGCATGGTGTCAAATGTGTTTCATTGCCTTAACATCTTAAATGGAAGCAGGTAACATTAAGTTGGTCATTAGTGCACCTTAATTGGAAATAATTGCCTTATTTTTATTATCATTATAGGATAATTAGGTTATATTTTATAGACGTATTTCATTATCTCAGCAGCTGCTTTCTCGTCATATGGAAGTCAACTGGTCTATAGGTGATATTTAATGTACAGTTAATAGTAGCATCCATTATGTGAGGATGCTCCATTGCTCCAGCCTGAGGCTCTCCTGCCGGGTGCTGCATGAAGGCCGAGCCACAGGAGAGCAATGGCTGTATAATCTCTTTTTTCTTTAACCTTTGTCCATTTCCACATCTCCCCTGCTCTTGTCCGTGTGTCAATACTGTTCACAGCTCCTCCTCCCTCATAATGTCTTCTGATTTGACTGAATCTGACAGCTGCAAGCTATATGGTGGAGACCTTCCTTATCCTTTAGTTTGCTGCAGCAAGATTTGGATACAACAGGTTTTTAGCTGCTACAGGCTTCCTCAATAATATACACTTGAGACATGATATGATTTGGTGTTCGTCTGGTTGTGTGAGCCTCTTGTCCCTGCATCATTATGAAATGTTATATAGGTTGTAGTGAGGCAAAGAGTAGTAGTTTTGACATTTGGGATAATGTCGAGTTTTTGAATTTTGAAAGCATCTAATTTCAAGCCCCAAATGTGTCTGAGCACCTGAAGTAAACATTCAGACATTTGCACTCGTTCCTCTTGACGCAGCAATCCTGTTTTTTCTTCTTTTGGATGCCTCATGATTTATAGATGTCTTGCGCTCTGAGAGGAGGGCACAGCATGTGCATCTGAGTGTTAGTAAGTTTGTTTTTCAGCTCACTTCTAGCATGCCTCCTCACTGTCAGAGGGACCCCACGTCGAGCCATTTCTCCTCATCACTTGTGCAAAGAGTAAGGTGAAAACGAAAGAGAAATGATGAAGGGGTAAGGACACAGAGGTGGCTTTGTAAGGTCCCCGCATCTGCAGTCATTGAAGGCATTTCCGCCTCTTTAAAAGCCTGCGGACAAAGACCTGCCTGTCCTTCCAGTCAGCAGGGAGTTTGGAGTTAGAAGGAACACAGGCACAGGCTTTGATTTCAGAGTGGGATGCACAGGCTTAGATTATATAAGATAAGGAGGTGGAGAGGATGAAAGAGACATGATAAAAGAGAGACAGATCCAGAGAGAAAAGGGGAAACGAGAGAGATGCCCTGAGATCGGCAGCCAAGGGTTTCGGGGTTGACGGGAGGGATGGCACGTAGCTGTCAAACAGAGGCATGTAATGTTCAGGGAGGCATCAGAAGATGACAGGGAGGCTTCAACAGGGTCATGATGTTGGTCAAATAACACTTTAAGATGTGACATCAAATGGAAGAAAGGAGGGAAGAAAGAGTGAAGGGAAGTGAGGGGAAGGAGGGTCAGGAAGAGATAGCAGATGGCATATTAGTCCATGCTCTACAGCCCAGAGGGCACTGTGTGTTCTGCTCATAATATACAGTAGCTTATTGCATGTGTTCTTGCATGTTTGTGCTCAGCGAGTCGAACACTTTTAGCTTTGGCCTCAAATGCTTCACATCTCAGAGTAAAGAAGAGTATTCTTACAGTTTTTGCTTCACAGATCTTGTGTGGAAACACCAGATTGGCTGCGGTGACTCCACGAGGCCCCCTGCTGTGACAAACAGATGGACTAGGTTCACTTTTTCTCTCTTCAGAGACAACCTCAGATTTCCATGTTAATTAAATGCTGATGGTAACAAAGGTCAACAGCTTAGTTTTGAGTTACTATCAGTGCATGATGCAGTGGCCTCACGTGAGGTGTCACCCCCCTGAGAAAAAGGCTAAAGGAATCCAGAAACAAGGAGAAGTGCAGGACAGTGTCATTTGATCTGTATGGATGACCGTTGGAAAGGAAAGGTGTGTTTGCCAAGAGACACGATTCTGTGTGACGCAGCATTGTTTCATATTTTATTATACAAAAAACCATCAGTGGGCTTTTGGGATTTGGGCCTAGTGGGGTGTGCAGATGGCAGATTCACTGCAGAGGGCTCTAGGAGACATTCTGTGTAACAGCAACTTTAAAGGTCAGATGAGGATGCAGTCAAATGTACATGTTTCCATTTAACTATAAGAGAAAATAGCCTCTCTGCTCCGGTTGTTTAGATTACTCATATACAAAGAGGCGGACATACAGGAAGTGCCCACATACATCTCTACACAGTGTGAAGATGACCTAATGCTTCGTCATTTCCACTGGGAATAGTGTGTCTTGTGATGTCTGCTGTGTTTACAATGACACACTTTAATCTTCGGTGCATGTTTATTAGCTGCTGCAAAGTGTGGCTGTGAGCACTGCAGGTCTCCCCGTCCCCTCCTGGGCTTTCAAATGAAGACCGCAGCAAAATGTCTTTTAGCAGAAACTCTCTTGATGTGTTGCCTCAGTCTAGCAGAAGGCACTTCACCTCACCATATCCCCCTCAGTGTTGCAATTCATAATGACTGAATGTCATAGTGCGGTGTAGGAAATGTGTTTGCTATGTAGCGCTTCCCGTCCTGGACACTTCCAAGTCATCCTTCAGACCTCGACGGGGTGGAGACTTTGAATTATCTGGAGATTCATGAATTATTCTACCTTTAAAATCAGGCATATAATCAATACACGATCCTTGACAGTGATTCAAAGCCAGCTGGCTTTCTCAACATGCACATCCACTTAAAAGAGAAAGGCCTCTTTAAGACATTATTGCCTGTTTCTATGGCCCTATATCCAGTCTATGGATTGGCATTTAAACAACATAAATCTACTCATGACACTGGCTTGCAATTGAGTTCATGTATGCTATCTAGTTTTAATGAAACTGTCATTAGTTTTCTCAACAATGCTTTTACCACTGGCTGTTTTTTTATATCTGAACTTCATTAACAACCTCCAGGCAATGGCAGATAAATTGAATTTACAGTGACAGTCGATCAGCAGATTGTCTCTTCAGGGAGTTTTTTTTAGATGTTCTGTGTGATTGGATAGCCTAATGGATTCCTTAATCCACTCCAAACAACAAATACAGGATAAGATGAAAGAAAGAAAGAAGACAATTACATTACATGTTAGACGCTTTTATCCAAAGTGACTTACAGACTCAATACTGTGGGCAATCCCCACAGGAGCAATTTGGGGTGAAGTGTCTCAGGGACAACGCTGACTGCAGTGGGGTTTGAACCTGTGCTCCCCTGAACCCAACACCAACGCACCAACACACTACGCCACACGCCTCCCAATTCTGACCTCAAGGTTATGTAAGATTAAACTGTTTTGTATGAATAATTAAGCACATTCGTAAAATTATTATGAGGTTGCTTTTCTCATGATAACGTCCCTTATAGATAACCTTGGCTGCGATCTGCTGCTCCTGGGCTTTTAAAATGAAAACCACAGTTTCTTTAGATGTGTTGCCTCTGATGTCTCACAGTCACAACATCAATATCCCTCTCAGAGCTGCAATCAATCTCCTCAGAAACCGGCCTCTGGAAACAATGATGAGGAAATGTTGTTTGGGCCCGGTCCTCTTCCTTTTGTGGAAGCGTTGCCTTTGAGACTCATGTTATTAGTTAGAGGTGTATACTGCGAGGAACAATTCAAACCGTAGATTGCTGCCAGTGACCCTACTGGATTAGAGAGCACTTGTATTGGCTGCTGACAATTTTCTATTAAAGGGGACCTATCATGCAAAATGCACTTTTTGATGTCTTTTATAAACATGTGTCCCCGGTGCGTCGAGGAACTCACGCAGCATCAGAAAATAAAACCCTCTCTCTTTTCCTCCGTACCCAAATCTCTAAAAACGGGGAACAACGGAGCTGATCCAGATTTGCGTCCGATATGACGCAATATCTGAAATGTGGACCCACAACAGAAAGTTGCTATCAGAAACAATGCCCGACTGTTTTGGACGTAATATGGTCGGTGTTTACATTAGCATCGCTAACACTCAGAGCTAACCTGTACTGGAGAGCATGTGTGTGAAGAAGCAGGAAGTAAAAAGGAACTCACCTTGTGGTATAACCGGCAAGAGAGAAAGCCTTTGAGCTCCAGACTGTTTCAGATCCTTGATAATCCATGATATGGCGTTTCATCACGGCAGCATTTAGTTTAGACAGTAGCTGCCGGGTCCCGCATGAGCTCAGACCCCTCCTTTTTATATACATTTTTTTTTCTTTTAAAGCTTTATACCCCAAATCAGCACTTTTGAAACAGGAAGTGAAACCGAGGGATATGGGGCATGGCTAGAATGGGTGATCTGTTTGGTATTTGGAGCAAAACACTTCATAGACATGTTTTTTTATATATTTTTATATATCTGAGACCTGTGCTATTGCCTAAAAATAGCTTATTGAAAAAGTTGCTGCACCTAGATCCAATTCATTTGAGTCTATTTGGGGTTAAGCTGAACGTATGATGGAGGTTATTATTATTTTCTGCTAATATGGACATTTACAGCAATAACTTCCCAAATCTTGTAAATACTTTAAAGAAAATCTGACACTTTGAATAAAAATATGCTTTCAGTTTCTAGGTGAGTGCCTCAGTGGATGCTTCAGTCATCATTGAGTGATATCATCCGGGGATTAAGTCCTTCACCTGTTTATATGAGGAAAAGCAACCATTTGGAGCGAAATCTACCTGTCCTTGATACACAATATTAAAAAGAGGACAGAAAAATACCGAATATTTCATTTTTCATTTAATCGTTTATTTGAAGAGGGACAATTCATATTGATGAACATTTAAAACAAATAATGCTTTAAAACATGCCGGATTTTATCTTTGAGCTAATTTCCATCCATACAACATTACATTACATTACATTGCATTTGGCTGACGCTTTTATCCAAAGCGACTTACAATAAGTAAAATCGACCAGGAAGACACAACCTTGAAGAAAACAGAATCATATAAGTACATCAGGTTTCATAGAGCCAAACATGTCAAGTGCTACTCAGCTGGCTTTAGAGAAGCCAGTCCTTTATTAGTATATAAGTGCCTTGTTATTAATTCTATCGCTCGAAGTGGAGTCGAAAGAGATGAGTTTTCAGTCTGCGCCGGAAGGTGTGTAAGCTTTCTGCTGTCCTGATGTCAATGGGGAGCTCATTCCACCATCTTGGAGCCAGGATAGCAAACCCACGTGTTTTTGCTGATGGGAACTTGGGTCCCCCTCGCAGCGAGGGTGCAGCGAGTCGTTTGGCTGATGCAGAGCGGAGTGCACGTGCTGGGGTGTACAGTTTAACCATGTCCTGGATGTAGGAAGGGCCAGATCCATTCGCATGCATGGTACGCAAGTACCATTGTCTTGAAGTGGATTCTAGCAGTTACCGGGAGACAGTGAAGGGAGCGGAGGAGCGGAGTGGTGTGGGAAAATTTAGGAAGGTTGAAGACCAGACGAGCCGCTGCATTCTGGATGAGCTGCAGAGGTCGGATGGCACATGCAGGTAGACCAGCCAGGAGGGAGTTGCAGTAGTCTAGGCGTGAGGTGATGAGAGCCTGGACCAGAACCTGCGTGGCTTTCTGGGTCAGCTGGGGACGTATCTTCCATACAACATACAACATTTAAGAACCTGACATTTATATACATAGCAAACATAAATACATGATTTGAAGAAAGAGCCTGAGCAGCATATAAGCATTAACCACATGGCAGTACAATGTAGCAGCTACGATATATTAAGTGCAAGAGGA
>CADEHL010001160.1:42500-257500 GCA_902827135.1 Harpagifer antarcticus | reverse complement strand
GAGCGCCACACCTCGCTCAGCGCGGTCTCCGGGGCCGACGAGGGCAGCTACACCGTCAGGGATGCTGAAGGTGTGATCCGGAGGAAAGTGTGTCTCAATGTCAAAGGTAAAAGTGCAAATTCCACGCTTGACCTGTTTTAAACGGTCCCCACCTTCCATCAGGATGTTGTTGTTGTTGTTGTTGTTGTTTCATCTCTAGTTATTACGCTCCTTCTGTCTGCCGTAATGGCTTTTTAAAGACCCTAACGTTAATGGACTCCAGCAGGCTAATGCATTTTAGATGATTCATGTAAACAGCGCTGCGATGTACTTATCCTACGTCCTCATCCTACGTCCTCCCTTCTCTGTCTCTCTGTGTCGCAGAGCATCAGAACTTTGTAAAGCTGCACCGCGGTAAAACTCTGAAGATCCACCTGATACTCAACAGCTCCTTGGTGCACCTGTACTACACCTCCGACTCCGACCACACACACCATCTGCTGCTGGACAAGGGAGAATTCACAAGTGTAACCGAAGCCGTTTTATTCATTTTAGTCCCATTACTGCTGTGATTACTTTAGTCCCTGTATTTAACGTCAGGGATGAACTGATGTGAAAATAACTTTTAAAGTAGGAACATAACAGAGTTGATATGACTGTAGGTTAAATGTGATTTACAATAGAAATCCTCTATGTGTAGGAAAAGAGGTCATTACCTTAGGGATTAACACATTACATGTCATTTGTTTGACGCTTTTATCCAAAGCGACTTACATACATTCAGTACTGTGGACAATCCCCACAGGAGCAATTTGGGGTGAAGTGTCTTGCCCAGGGACACAACGACATGCTGACTGCAGTGGGACTCGAACCTGGTACCCCCTGAGAAGTCCAGCGCTCTACCCACTGAGCCACAGCCGCCCGTAGACACACCATAGACACTCTTTCCCCCTGCAAAATCCTTATATTTTATGAGATTTGTATTGTTTAGGGTTACATTATTAACTGAATTTATATTTTTTTGATTTCAACCTAAGCCAAATAATCCTGTGGGAAACTGGATTATATTCTTTATATGACACTTAAATCCCACAATTTGTCAAGCCAATATTTCACTTTTTTTAAAGCTATAACCTGTGAATAATTTCATAATTTAGCAGCAGCTGTTTTATGCCAAACAAAAACTGGTAATGGACATTTAATCCAGTATGACTCACCTTTTATACTCAAGTTAAAGGTGGGGTAGGTAAGTTTTGAGAAACCGGCTCGAGAAACACTTGTTGTTATATTACATGGGATGCTCTTAACATCCCGATAGCAATGAATATCTGAAGTGCTTTGACAAAAAATCCATAAAAAAAGCCACCAGTGGAAGCCGTAGTACTGTGAAAAGCATGACCAATCACCTGAGCCGGCCCGGCTAAAATAACTGGATGGCCTACCTGCCTGTCAGCCTTCCATCAGGGCACAAACTGATCTCGTGCCCTCATTGGTCATGTGCGCGTTCGTGTGTGTTGGAGGAGGGGCTCTGTAAGGAAGTGGCAGATTTGTTCCGGTTGTGTATTTTCAAATTCTAGCGATCTCAAGCTGGTTTCTCCAAAATTACCTACCCCACCTTTAATTCCCACAATTTGTCTATGTCAAGCCAACATTTCACTTTTGTTGTGGTTAATCTGGTAATGGACATTTAATCCAGTATGACTCACCTTTTTTACTCATGATATCAAGTTAACTTCTACATTTTAGTCTTTTACAAACAATAAGGATTGTTGTTTTACAGTATTTTCTCTATTGCAGCATTCATTAATGTCATCTGTATCTTTTCAGTTTTTTTATGTTAAATGTATAAATGTGTCTCTTCTAGGCCCAAGCAGATCTGGGTTTCGAGGAGCGTCTCTATATGGATGGTTCTTGGATTTTTCTGGATCAGGTGAAAGCTTCTGATGTGGGCGAGTTCAAAGTGACCGACATACTGGGCTTCACCGTGTCCAGCACCCACCTGGGACTACTGCGTAAGGACTGGGATGTGGCTGATGAGGAATGATTGAAAGATTAGCTAAATAATGTTAGATCTTAAAGGTCACCTATCATGCAAAATCCACTTGTTCATGTCTCTTCCACATCAACATGTGTCCCCTCTTTTCCATGTCTCTTCTACATCAACATGTGTCCCCTCTTCTTCATGTCTCTTCTACATCAACATGTGTCCCCTCTTTTCCATGTCTCTTCTACATCAACATGTGTCCCCTCTTCTTCATGTCTCTTCTACATCAACATGTGTCCCCTCTTCTTCATGTCTCTTCTACATCAACATGTGTCCCCTCTTCTTCATGTCTCTTCTTCATCAACATGTGTCCCCTTTGTGGAAAGAGACTCTGAAAGTTTCAGGAACAAAGATTCTCTCTCTTTTTGATCCATTTCTATAAAAACCTGTCTGAAAATGAGCTGATCAGATGTTGGCCACTTTGTGATGTCATTACGATGTTTTGTCTTGTGTAACCATTAGCCAATCACCAACCAAGGTAACCCCCCCCCCCCCCCCCTTATCACCTGAATCTCCTCCTAGAGCACCATTAGGCGCATTCACACCGCAGTACTTTTCCCACAAAGGTTCATGAGAACTTAGTTCATGCGAACTCTTTAGTTCGCATGAACTAAGTACAGATCGCGTTCACACCGGAATAAGTCCCTGGGGGTGGATTAGGCAAATGAAGCCGCTGACGTCACTTCTTCTTCTTCTGCTTTGGGTTTACTGGCAGGCTACAAACAACTTCACGGCGTATACTGCCGCCCGGAGTCCCCGGCCGGAAGTCCCCGGAGTTGGGGACTGGCTTCAGTAGAAGCTGCTGGGACTCCCAGCAGCTTCTACTGAAGCCTTCCGAGTAAATCGCCAGAACGCCGACACCTCCTCATCTCCACCGCTCCCATGTTTTATTTTGTGTTGCCATAAGTTAGTCTCTCTGCGTTTCTGCGCTGGGCTAATGCTAATGCTAATAATGCTAATGCGAGGATAATAAAATGGCGGCTTCACAAAACTTTTTGGGAGTTTTACGGGGCGTGGTTTGCAATCCGCCCAGCCAATCAGAAATATAGCTCTTTTCTCACAAAAGAGCCGCTCGAAAGTCCCTGCTCTCTAGCAGGGACTTTCGAGGGGGTAAAAAGGTTCTCATGAACTACTTTTAGTACCGGCTCTTTTTGGTGTGAACGCGATAAAAGAGTTCTCATGAACTAAGTTCGCATGAACCTTTGTGGGAAAAGTACCGCAGTGTGAATGCGCCTATTGTGTTCTTTCTAACCAAATCTCTCTCAGAGGGGCGTGGGGAGGGGCTCCTTATTTTCATCTAAAGTAACAGACAGAGAATCAGCACTTTGGAAACAGGGCTGAAACAGAGGGGATTATGGGTAATGCTGCAATGATCTGTTTGGAGCACTTCAGAGACATGTTTTGTATATATCTGAGACCTTTAATATATGGATGAAAAACAGTATAATAGGGGACCTTTAATATTGGTGTGGTAGCTGCTGAAGGATGGATGTTTTGTGGCTGAAAACTGGAATTTGAATACATCAATGAGATGTCAGATGAATTATTAGCTCTTCCACCTTTTCCCACGTTGCCTCCACACAGCCTACAGACTGGAGTCGCTGTACGTGGCCATCATTGCCATGTTGGGCTTCCTGGCTTTCCTTCTGCTGGTGTGTCTGCTGTCCTGCCTGTACAAAGTGAAGAAGAGGGGGCAGAGGGGAGCGGCCCTGGAGAAGATGGCCCAGAAATCAGGGGAGGACGAGGGAGAGGCCTTCAGACAGGTGGGGGAGACAAATGCACATATTACATTACATTACATGTCACTTGTTAGACGCCTTTATCCAAAGTGACTTACATACATTCAGTACTGTGGACAATCCCCACTACCCAGAGACACAACGACATGCTGACTGCAGTGGGGTTTGAACTTGCTATCCCCTGATTCGAAGTCCAGCACTATCCACTGAGCCACAGCCGTACATATAATAATAATACATTACATTGGATTTTTATAGCGCTTTTCCTAATGACAATTAGGACAATGACATTGACATATAACAGGATGAGGGTCATGTTGATGATGATTATCCTGCAGTGGTGGATGAACTACAGACATATTAAATTACTTAAGTGCAGGAAGCACGACCATAACATATCATCTGCTAAAAGTAAAATCCTGCAATCTAATTGTTTGTTAAAGAGGACTTATTTTGCTTTTAAGACTTCTGCCTTTCCTGTAGTGTGTTATATTGGGTTTAAGCATGTCTGCAAAGTTTCTCTCCCACATGCCTGAAACACCTCCATTGGACTCCTTTGTTTACTTCTATGACATAATGACATCACTAAGTAACACTTGCGAATTCAAATATGGAACATGAGAATTAGCATAACAAGGCCCCCTTAAAGTACCAAAAGTATAAATATATGTTCTGCACAACAGACCCTTCTACAATTGCACCAATCTTTTTGTTTTTTATATAAAATGATTAAACCATTAGTGTGTTCATCACTTTAATGTTGCAGCTGGTAAAGATAGAGCTTATTTTCTTTTTTAACTATAAATACGGCTTTTAAAATTCACTACAGGATCAATAATATTTAGTCTTTCATTTAATTAAACAATAATCCATTATTTGTTGATTTTGTTTTGTATTAAAAATGTAAATCTGAATCTTTAAATACATGTAGTGAAGTAAAAAGTACTTAATGTAGTACAATTCTAATACTCAAGCACAGTAGCAGTACCTTAGAAATGTACTTTCTTAATCAATCAATCAATCAATCAATCAACAACTTTATTGATCCCACAAGGGGCAATTAGTTATGAGCAGCTTATGTCATGTACACAGGCAGGAACATACAGGAAGAAAGCACACAGATACACCCGGGAGCCTGGATGTGGATCATTCCAATTTACACCATAAATAGTTCATAGCATGACAATAATAAATAAATAATCAAGTTAAAAAGCCTATCAAGAATTTAAAAGTTTGAGCGCAGGGGGGATGAATCAATCAATCAATCAATCAATCAATCAATGTTTATTTATATAGCCCAATATCACAAATGTTACATTTGTCTCAGTGGACTTCACAGTTTGTACAAAATATCCATATGACAATACGACACCCTCTGTCCTTAGACCCTCACATCGTACAAGGAAAAACTTCCGAAGAAAACCCACAGTTTAAAGGGAAAAATGGGAGAAACCTCAGGGAGAGCAGCAGAGGAGGGATCCCTCTCCCAGGACGGACAGACGTGCAATAGATGCCGTGTGTAAATTGAAAAGATAATACATTTGCAACATAGGTAGTCCAAATGTTTGGAAATGCATGTGTGTATAATAGGAAGATGAATCCACGAGGATATCCATCCAGGACCTATGATCCAAGACCACAGCCACGACTCAAGATCCAGGGCTCGCGATGCAGGACACAGGACCGCAGGATCATCCATGACTCCGGATCCCAGCGTATATAGACACCAAAAAGAAAGAAATTTGGAGAAGCTGGGTTAATCGGAACATGGGAGTACACAGGTATAGACAGAGAGAAGGAAGAAGTAAGATGTCCCCCGACAAACTAAGCCTATATCAGCAAAACTCGGGGCTGAATCTAATCAGCCCTAACTATAAGCTTTATCAAAAAGGAAGGTCTTAAGCGCGCTCTTAAAAACGGATAGGGTGTCTGCCGCCCGAACACAAACTGGAATGGATGAATGATTTGAAAAGCGATTTGTCTTAAGAGCAGGTAGATCATATCTACGCCCTGATGGCAACAGATGAAATTGATCTGCAAGAACATGACCTGGAGAGGCCAGTATGCTCTCTGCTTTCAATACAGTGCTTGACTAAATGTCCACCACCTCTATAAGATAAGAAAAAGATAAGAGTGTTGTGTGCCAGAGTTACACAAAGACTCTATCCTGATATCATTACATGACTACTCTTGTCTGTGTGCATTTTCTCAGGTGGTCAAGAACATCACCAAACTCAGTGAAGACTCCAAGCACTCCCAGGTCGACAACACAGAGAAGTCCCAGAGCACTGAGGTGGATATCAAAGTAAGGATATTTAACATTTCTTTCTTAAGTCTTTGAGAGGTTTTAATAATGTCTGAATTGACTAAACTATTTCCTGCGTTCAGACGGCTGCAGTTTATTCAGAGCGCTGCTGCTAGAGTCCTCTCTCACTTCACCAGAGCGGATCGCATCAGTCCAGGTCTCAGATCTTTGCAGTGAAGAAATCATTTTATATCTACTCCTGTTGGTTGAAGCAATGAATGGTTTAGAGCCCAAATTGATTTTTGGATCTGCTGCTATGTTATGAACTATCCAAACCTCTCAGGTCTTCTGGGACTGGCCTGCTTACCGGCCTGACTATAATAAAACAGTGGGCAGTATCTGGAGCAAACTCCCAGAAGATCAGAGACGTGCTCCAGATCTCCGTTCTTTTAAACAACTCCTGAAAAAGTTTCTGTTTGCCTCTTCCTATAATTACATTTCATTTTGGACTCTTTCTTGCACTGCACTGTAGCTGAGCTGGGACCTGTTTCAATAATTTCTCCTCTTATTAAACCATTTTATTTATGTATCTATTTATATCCCTTTGTGTCTGATTTACCTTGTCCTAACATCTTTTTATGTCTTCTGTAAAGCCCTTTGAAGTGCCTTGTTGTTGAAGGGGAAGCGATCCAAATAAACCTGCCTTACCTTGTTGTCTGTTTTAATCTCAGGGTCTGGAGGTTTCCTCTAAAGAGGTTGGGATCGGTAACCTCGACACCAGTGACTCTGGCGTTGGGTTTAACACCGCCCTCCCTCTGGACACTGACACTGATGCCGCCGATCATAACCTCGACTCTGTGGCTGTAAGCGTCTCTGAAGCCCCACCCCCGCCCGCTGCTGCTGCCGAGTCCAAGCCAAGCACTCCTCCTGCTGTGGAAGTCAAATCAAGTCCAGTAGTTAAAACTAAAGCCCCTCCAACACCTGAGCCTACAAAAAACCCTGAGCCCACGAAAACCCCGGACCCACCAGTTGAGATTAAGCTAGACGTGCCCAAACCTGCAGATGTTAAGCTCAGCCCAGCTTCAACCCCTGAGCCCAAGTTTAGTCTGAGTCCAGCTGATCCAAAACCTGCACCCACCCCGAGCCCAGAGCCCAAATCACCTGCTCCGAAAGCCCCCTCTCCATTACCTGAAAGTAAAAGTGCCCTGACTCCAACCCCTGAAAGTAAAAGTGCCCTGACTCCAACGGCTGAAAGTAAAAGTGCCCTGACTCCAACGGCTGAAAGTAAAAGTGCCCTGACTCCAACGGCTGAAAGTAAAAGTGCCCTGACTCCAACGGCTGAAAGTAAAAGTGCCCTGACTCCAACGGCTGAAAGTAAAAGTGCCCTGACTCCAACGGCTGAAAGTAAAAGTGCCCTGACTCCAACGGCTGAAAGTAAAAGTGCCCTGACTCCAACGGCTGAAAGTAAAAGTGCCCTGACTCCAACGGCTGAACGTAAAAGTGCCCTGACTCCAACGGCTGAAAGTAAAAGTGCCCTGACTCCAACTCCTGAGCCCTCTAAGCCCACCACACCCGAGCCCATCACCAACGGTACGCCTGAGCCAGAATCCAAACCCAGCCCGGATCACATTGATATCATCGAGGCTCCAAAAGCAGCTCCCCCGAAAACCCCTGAAGTCGAGCCGAAATCTAGTGGCGCTGCAATGGAGGCCAACAAAGATGGCGCCGCGGCAGAGGATCCAACCACCACCACCACCTGAGAACTGCCCCTGCAAAACACCAAGGGAAGCCTCACAGATATTCTCAATCTACCACCACTGACAATCGAACACCCCCCACCAAATAATGAAGAAACCACTGAAACTGGAAGGAGGACTTCGGTCCAACATGTCTAACACCTGAACACAATATTACTTTGATAACGGTATCTAACTCACAAACTAACACATAGCCTGTGAGACTTTTTGATTCATAACAACGTATACATATACAGTAACAGATGTGGCTTGTTGTTAAAATCAGTTTTTTGGTAACTTTATATTAGAACTGTCAGACTGCAAATTAACTCCTTTGCAGAGTTTACACATAAAACTCCACATAAGGGTTTTCTAACATAATGAGGTAGCCAGAGAGGTTTACAATATTACATTAAAACAAAAATATACTGGAAGTATATTGTCAGACCTAACTGTTTCCAATCTAAAATGCTTGTTCCTCTATCAGCATGTGGATAAAATGCATGAAACTTCAGCCACTCGGATCTTTTTTTTAGATTGGACGTCATCAAAACAAAATTAAATTAAAGCGCTCTGATCACACGCTGTACATACTTTGCTACCTTTGATCTGGATTTCCCCGCGGCTCTATAAAGGTCCCATTAGTCCTTCAGTTTAATAGCAAGCTTATAACCGCAGCAACTCCAGCACTTAATAGGAACACCATGTTCCTGCTGTGTTTCCAAGGTGAAACCCTGAATGAAAGCGTCTGGTGAGGTCAAAAACCTTCTTTTTTTTAATCAACCTTCCCTTCTTCATTGTCTACTAATTAAGTAATTCTTCCCTGACCCCCCCCCCCCCTTCTTTTTTTATCCCTTTTCTCCTTTCCGTCGCGGAGCATTACTTACTTAAAGGGACAGATCACCCAAAAACACAGAAGGCATATTTGCTCCGTTATCTGTGGTGCTGTTCAATAATCTAAATCGTTCTGGTGTGTGTTGCCAAGTGTTGGAGATACCTGCCGTAGAGATGTCTGCCCTTCTCTTAAATATAATTAAACATAGTAGGCTACTTGGCTTGTGGTGCGCAAGTGTGCCATAACATTTAAAAACACAACAGCAATGTTTCTTTCTAAGTTTCTTTCTACTAAAATACACCTGCTACAAAGGGAAGCGTGCATCCACCTCCTTTTGCACGTGAGCGGGTGTAATTTGGCAGTAATAAAGTTGTTTCTACATTAAACTGATCGTAACAAGGTGTCTGGATTATCTTGATTATTGTGATATCTGGAAAGAAATATTGCTGATGAGTTTTTTTTTGCAATCTACATTGATACATGTTACCGGAAGTAAGAGCAGACAATTATTTTGCGGTGTCTCTTAAAGGTGGGGTAGGTAAGTTTGAGAAACCGGCTCGAGATACACTTGTTGTTATATTACATGGAATGCTCTTAACATCTCGATAGCAATGAATATCTGAAGTGCTTTGACAAAAAATCCATAAAAAATGTCATCTGTGGAAGCCGTAGCACTGTAAAAAGCACGACCAATCATTTGAGCCGGCCCGGCTAAAGTAACTGGATGGCCTACCTGCCTGTCAGCCTTCCATCGGGGCACAAACTTATCTCGTGCCCTCATTGGTCATGTGCGCGTTCGTGTGTGTTGGAGGAGGGGCTCTGTAAGGAAGTGGCAGATTTTCTCCGGTCTGTATTTTCAAATTCTAGCGATCTCGAGCCGGTTTCTCAAACGTACCTACCCCACCTTTAAAGTACACAGCTTTTGACAGAGATTTGATTAAGACTTATTGGTTCTTTCTAACTAGATATTTCCTCTGCAGTATTTGGTTGTGTTGACAGTGACTTACAGTAGCTCCTGTTTCTTCAATGGGTCAGAACACTTCAATGACGCATTTATGGAAGCCACAGCATCATCTGTGTGGCTGTTTAACACAGATCAAACGTAGCTGAACCACCTGTATGGTAGAGGGAGGTGTGCAGATACATTTTAGTGTTACAAAATGCATGTCTCTGCCTCATATTTTAACCAACCAATGGAAAGTCCAGGTTCATTGCACGGAAATCTATAAAAACTTTTTTCAATTAAGCACAAAATGACAGCCATGAAATTCAGTTAGTGAGATGTGGGAACATTTCTTGGTAGCTTTCCTAAATAATAGATTTTTCTTACAGTTCAATTAATATAATGCGACACTTTAGCATTTTAAAGAACCGTATGATGAGGGAGGTTTAGATGTCAGATGTGATACTAAGATCATCAAATATAATAAACAAAAACAATGAAGGGGCCTCGATGTTCAATTTACAAAAAGTATCAGATAGTCAGATGTTTTACACAAACTCTGGATAGGCCTCATGTCTAGCCTGGATCTGTAAAAGAAACACAAACCTATATTGGCAATACTAACAATTGTCTTTACACACACACACATACACACACACACACACACACACACACACACACACACACACACACACACACACACACACACACACACACATTCCAGCCTTGTAAATATTGCATGTGTACGCCGGTGTAACCCCCTGCAGGCTGAATGTTTCTAGTGTATAGAATGGTTGTTGTATTATACTGAATAATAAAGAAGAATTTAACATTTCTCACTCAAATTAAATCCAGAATATAAAATATATACGCTCACAGTACTATAATCTATCTTCACTAATATTCACTAACATCTTGAACTAATTTAAGAACCAAATATTGTAAAAAATCCATTAAAGAGTATATTAGATCTTTTGAGATCTGCTGTTATTGCCAACCTGACCGTACTCGCAGCATCCTTCACAGTATTTACATGTTGTATTCAAATGTTTAACCTCCGTCACCTAAAGCTGCAGCATGCCCACGACATGAAAAACAGGCTTTTCTCGTCCCAAAGTGTGTGTGTGTGTCCAGAGGAGTGACGTTTCAATGTTGCCATTATTGTGTGTTTGGGGTTTCTGTGTTGTTGCCTATGACGCACACGTGTGAATGATTTACGAGTGGTTTATTGCGCGTGCTGAATCTATGCATAGCCAGCGTGTACCGAGTGACCCGACTGTACTTTATTTGAGCTTCTCCGTGTGTGTTGTCGAGTGAGGTATTCATGTGCCTGCTTAAATCGTCCCGCAACATGAAGAAACCACGTGCTGTGTTTAAGTGTGAATGTGTGTAAAGCCACAGAATATTGTAAAAGATATCGTAACTTTAAGATATTTGAGTGACTCTTGTCTTTGTTTAGTGCCTCTTGTCATTTACCGACACTCCTAATGGCACCTTCTTCTTGAAACGTAGGGTATTCACGAAACATTTTCACACGCCCGACTGAACAACAAGTGGCTGGTCTGTGATATGCTTTGGAGATATCTATAATGTATAAAAACTATGAAAGTGATTTTCCAGTAGCATAATGAGTGCTGGTGGCGCTCTGTAAGTGAGTGGTGTTTCAAATAGCATTATTCAAGTCTGTGGCACAGCGAGGAGTTAGTGAGTGATCAGATGAAAGCTTTGTATGGGTAACCAACAGGGTTTGGTTGTGGTGAGCATTTGAGAGAGACTGACGTAAAAGCATTCCCATGCACCACCGCTACTGTACAGTATTATTGTCAGTGATTGTAATACCAAGCCACTCCAGTCAGAGTGAGTAGGGTTGTGAGAGAGGCAGGACAAGCCTTTTAGTTTACCAGCATCTCAAAGAAGGCTCAGGCTGGTGGGTTATTGGAGATTCTGGTGTTTTACCCACCAATAACTAATAGATAACTACTAGTTTTACTACCACTTCTTGCACTATGTGAGTCATCTCTGCCCTGATCTTCTCTGTTTACTTCTGCTGTTCTGGCCTTGGTGTGTGCGTATATGTGTGTGAGAATGTGTGTGTGTGGTGTGACATCTCTCTGTACTCCCTTTTTGCACAACACTTCACACACAGATGTTTTGTAAAGAAAATATTTGTTGTTTCTTTATTTCATGTCTAAAGGAATACTAAGAATAAACAAGCGATTATGACATTTCCGCCGTCCTCTTGTCTTTGTTTTCCTATTCTCAAACTGTCTTTCCCTGTCAGTGAGTCGTCTCACTCAATGTCAGCCATCAGAGTGTCACGCGCCACTTTCTCACCCTTCAGGCCCCACGTGCCGCTAATACCCTCGCAGGACACATCATAGCTAAGCAGCCACAACAGAGATATTTATAGCCGAACTGGGGTGACATCATGATGTTCACACTTGCTATGGACCCCAGAGAGCCAGCAGCAGATAACAACCTTCATTTGAAGCAAATATGTATTTTACTTTTTAAGTAACTGTAAAAGATCATTTAAGGCGAGACACGGCAGGCAAAAACATCGTTTTTCAAGTACTGGTCAATTTTGAGATTTTGTGCTATTTTGATTCCATAACATGTTTTCTTTCAGGCTTTTGGAAGGAAAACGTACAAAATACACATTTAAGTGTTTATTTTACTATAGTTTGTCTATTTGCGTCTGTAGATTTCTCCTAAATTCACCAAAAGTTAGCATTCTAACGTAACATAAAGTACCGCGACCGCTGTGTGCACCATGTCAACAGAGATATCGTTGGAAAGCTCCGTCTCTCCTGCACAATCTCATCGGATCCAAATATGGTCATTTCCTTTGTATCAGCAACCAATCGTGAAAGCACAAAGGGCTCTTAAACCAAGAAACGAAATCTCATTGGCTGGTGTCAATTTCTGACAACGTGATTCGTTCAGATGCGTCACGTGGCGTGCTAAAACACTTCCTGTTTAGCTTTCCGCTCGAAATTGAAATCTCAAAATCGCAAAAGAACGGCGAAAAAAACGTTCACAGAGAAGACGACAACAATTGTCACTTGCACGAAGCAAGGTTATCCAAAAAACAAATGACCCCGAACATGAAACACCTTCACGGAGTGCGTCGATGCGCGAGCTATCATCCAGAGAACAGGAGGGTTTAGCTAGCGCCTCACTGCAATCTTTAAAGGTCGTTTTCTCAAAATGAGTTTTTTCTCCTACTCTGAGTTCGAAATTTCAACTTCAGAAGCACGTAGAGACACCAAACTTTCCAGTTATATTCCTATCAATATTATGAAGGCTTTTACAGAAGGGTTTGTTCATATATAATTCATAGCCTGAATTATACAACATTGTATACCTAAAAACATGGAGAAAATGGATATTTTAGGGCTGTTGACAGTATTTTCTGATTTATTGAGTGATAAAAAGAGATATCCAATATCCCTTCTGTAAAAGCCTTAGATACTAATATGACTACAAAATGAAACAAGAATTTGGAACCTGGCTTTATCCAAAGTTCAGATTTCGATTCCTGAAATGTGTTAAAATATGTGCATATTTAATGAGATAATGGCTAATTTGCATATTTAAACATGCTATTTCAGAAAACTTGTAATACAAAAGACAATTGCCTTATTGTAAGACATTAACTGGAGAAATTTCTAGCTGATACCTTTAAGTTAAAAAAATTACCCTATTCACCTGGGGTGTCTCGCCTTAAGGAAATTGAACGTCCAAAGAAAATTGAAATGTTGTTATTTCACACAAGATGAAAATGATTTTATACTAACCATACTTAATTAATAGTTGCCACTTAATTATCTTGTCTCTTAAGCCCTGCCCAAAAAATGATATATACTGTAGTTTTATTAACATTAAATGAACAATTTGTGTTGTAAACCTCTGCATCAAATGGAAGGGTTAAAAATCTTAAGGGCCGCCACGTTCCTCCCTTCGTCTGCGTCACACGGGTTAAAGAAGGGGAACAGAGCCACGTCGACATACTCCATGGAGAAGGTGTAAATAGGCGACATGGTGACAGCGTTATAAAAAGACACCTCCTCCTTCTCACAGTCTAAGAACAACCCGATGCGGACGAGGCGGGCGGACACGTTGACCTTCGTGGGCTCGGGGTCGGTGCAGGCCACCACAGACCCGCCCTTCATGGCCATAGTCCAGATGCCGCTGGAGGTTCCTGTCGCGTCCATCTCCCCTCGTGAGACGTCAGCTCGCGCCACGCCCAACCTCCACGCTGTCTTACGTCCCACCTCCACCTCCCAGTAGTGCCGTCCAGTGGTGAAGCTCTGGTTGCCGAACACAGAGTAATAATAGTGGAAGCGCTGAGGGTTGGGCTGGCAATCCTTCGTGTCTTTATCCTCCTCAAACCACACTGAGGTGCAAGACTTGGACAGGGATAGGTTAGGATGGGCCGTCTCAGGGTCAAAGGTCATTGATGTTATACCTGTAGGCAAATAGAGATAAAGTAAGTTTGTATGTGGTCAATCAAATGACAAAGTGTAATGGCAACACAGCGAGCAGAGTACTAGGAAACAATGGAGGCGGGGAATATTTGTATTTAGTGCCTCTACTCTTTTCACCCTCTGTCTGAAACCAGAGCCCAGTCTGCTCTGATTGGTTAGCTGGCCGGCTCTGTTGTGATCGGTCAACCGCTTGGAGATGTCCCGCCCCTTAGCACTATCACGTGCAATGTGTTTGGGCACAGGCCAATAGAAGCGCGAGTGTTACATAGTGATGTCTTTCAGTGTATGTTTCAAAAGTAACTAAAGGAATCCAATGGAGGCGTTTAAGGCAGAGACACATTTGGGATTTTAGCCTCTGCAGACCATTTACATGCACAAAAACACGATAGTTTGGAGCGATATGTATCAAGTTTAAGGTTTGAATTTGTTTGCACACATGCACACACTTGTAAATGGGAGATAGTGTGAACATACTTGGGTAGAGCCAGCTTTTCATGTGCTTCCATATCCGGTACTGAATGGGACCCAGAAACTGTCCGGAGCGCACCTCAGTGTCCACCTCTGCTGGAGGTTTGAAGCTGACCTGAGACCTGTTAGGACAAAGCAGGAAGGGGGAGGACTGAATGACGAATGGTGGAACATCGATCGGCTAAACACACCACAGTTTGAGGGTTATGGAGATGGATTGAAATGAGAGGAAATGCCCAGCATGCTCACACAGAAGATTAATGAGAGAAAGGGAAAATGTTGGAGAAGAAAACAGTTCGGTTGAGGACCTGCCTTTTTATGAGATCTTGAATTTCCTGCAATGAGACAAAACATCGTCTATTATGTCATGTTATTATCTTTTTTAATCCATATACACAACAACTATTGCACTTGTCTTTAATTATTTTGGGGCAGGTTTTCTGAGAGCAATTTTTTCTTGTTCACCCCTTCAGACAAATGTGTAATTTGTTACATTGGACTTTATAAATAAAATGTGATTGATTCAGTTTGAACAAAAAATACAAGCTTTGAGCTCAGCCAGATTGCTGCCTGTTCCTATTTGCTGACTCCCTTTCACTTTTAAATGCGAAATTGATTGTGAAAGTCAACCGTTTAGCCAATCAATGTAATTGCTCAAAGGAGTGCAGAGGGAGAGGGGCAGAACAGCTAACAGGGTTGCTCTGCAGCTCGTCATGTTAATCTGCACAGTCACATTGTTTCCCAGCAGCTCCAAGAGAAGGAGCAATTATAGACAGTTATTTGGACAAGTCACGAGTGGTAAGTTTGTCGCAGGCCAAGGGGAATGCTTGCAGTGACCCTTAGTGACCCCGTGTGTGGCCCTGCTGCTGGGGAAGGGAGTCCAAACTATTTTACACCTCTATCTTACATTAGCTCACCCTCTGTGGAAATGGCTACAGAATATTCAAGCTAATAATAAGCCACATCTCTGCATGCTAATGTCTTCCTCACTCTGAGCAGTTTGGGATGGTCCTCCTCGGTCAGTTTTTTGTTGAGGACTGATATCGCTGTCTCCAGGTCTGTCGCTTGCGCTGCTATTTTCTTCTCCCTCTCTTTCAGCTGCTTCACTTGTTTCTGTCTCTCTCTCTGAAGTCGCTCCAGATCCTTACATTCCTCGTCATCCAGGAAACGATGGAGGTTCTCAAACTCGGATCTGACTTCTCGTTTGAGGACATCAAAACTGTTCTGAAAGAGGAGGAGTTTAGAGATGATTAATGTGAGGATATGGATCATCTTTTCTGTTTTTGAACTGTAAAGAATATACAGTATGTGCGGAGTAGGATTAGGAACACATGTTAACATTGTTTTGAGAGCTGATCAAAAGTGATATGTTGTTTTTAAGTTCTGTGATCAAAGTTAGACTTCTGAAAAAATCTGATCTATTTTTTCTCAGAAGTCAGAAGAAAATGCCACTTTTGGTCAGATCTCAAAAATGTTTTCACATGTGGCGCTAATCCTCTACCGTAGTGTTAGTCAAACTTCTTTAACTGCGTCTAAAGAGTGTATTTTAGTCAAAGATGAGGATTAATAATGCAGCAACAATACCTCTACTCCCAAAGACTCTATGAATGTCTTCCTCTCTGCTTCCCTGCATTCGTCTACCTCGTGCTTGATTCTTTTAATAGCCTGGATAAGCTTTTCCTGCAACACACACACACACACACACACACACACACACCACACACACACACACACACACACACACACACACACACACACACACACACACACACACACACACAGACACAAAATTGGAAAACAAGTACACATGAAACAGAAACATTACTAATTGAATATCCTGCAAACAAGTACGATGTTTGAAAATGAATACAGTCACATTATGTTGGACAATGTTTCCATGTCAGCTATAACTGAAAACCATGAAACATCGGCGCTTACCTTTTGATCACTGAGAAGACTTTTACTGCAGTTGTTGTTGTTGGTGCCTTTGTAGTGATCTTGGTTCATTCCAGTAACTGCAAATTGGACAAAATAGAAATGTATTGAGCAAAGTGCAATATTAGAGGTGGACTGAGTGAGAGGGAGAGACACATTGGAGGACAACACAATACAGAGAGGGAGAGGGAGTAAAAGAAAGAGGGGGGGAAACACACACACACACACACACACACACACACACACACACAGAGACATGCTAGAACAACAGTAATTTAACCGAGCAACAAGAGAGAGGACATACATCTTAAAGAAAATGAAAAGGAGAAAATGTATTGACAAGCACAGATCAGGGTCCACAGCCTGACTTGAGAATATATAGATCCATTAAGAGTAGAGAGTGAAGGGGTGTGGGGGGCAGAGGACTTTAGCTGTCAGGAGGTTAGCTGTTTTAGCCGACAGCAGCGATTTATGGCTGGAGACACAGGAGGGTCTATTCTATTTCTGTCCGCCAGCGTCTTTGGAATCAAAGCAGATTCTGTCGGTGTTGAGGGGCAGATATTGTGTTTCATATCGACAGGTTTCTTTCTTTCTTTTGGCCTGGAAAGGTAGACAGTACGTGTTTATTTTTGCAAGTAGGCTCGACTAATGTCTGGAAGAGGATGCAGAAACTGAGACATCACAGCTCCTGCTTTAGTTGCAGTAAAGGATGCTCAGTTATCCCTGCTGGGGTTCATATTGTCTGGGAGGTTCATACAGTCAGCATTTCTGCTCTGCTCCCCTGCAGGAGTAAATATCTGCCTCCCAGCCAAAAGCCTATCCTGTTTTTATCTGTCCATTTATCTCAACTTCTTATATATTTTCCTCTGCCTGACTCCCCCATCAACCTTGACACACACGGAGGTCTGTGTGTCTGTGCGTGTGTGTGTGTGTGTGTGTGTGTGTGCATGCGTACCTGTCTGTGCGTGCGTGTCTGTGTGTGTGCGTGCCTGTCTGTGCGTGTCTGTGTGTGCGTGCCTGTGTGTGTCTCTGTGTATGTGTGTGTGTGTGTGTGTGTGTGTGTGTGTGTGTGTATGTGTGTGTGTGTGTGTTTGCACTGAAGCAGAATTGCTCATCTCTGCAAATGTTCATAATCTATAATTCATGGCGCCTGGTCCTGGCACTGCTCTGATCTGCAGACTCAGAGCTCTACAGTATGCGGCAGGGGGAGAGGACACTGACAGGAGGATTCAACATGTGAGAAACTACTCACATGTTGTTTTACTTAATCAATAGTAGTATTACTAATTTGTAAAAAATACAAGGTAAAGTCCTGCATTTAAAAATCTTACTTATTTGAGCAAGTAAATATACAAAAGTATTGGCATCAAATTATACTCAAAATATCAATCGTAAAATTAGTCAGTGCATGATATTGACCATTTGAGAATCATATATATCAAATTAAAGTAGCTTAACGTGAAAATACTTGAGTAAATTACAATAACCTTGAAATTGTTCTCAAGTACAGTGTGAAGCTACTCCTGACTGAGCATCAAAGCAGCTGTAAATGCACATTTTAATTTATAGGTAGGTAAGAATGGAGAAACCAGCTCGAGTGCGCTAGAATTTGAAAGTACACAGCTGAAAAAGATCTGCCCCAATCCTTCAGACTTCCTTACAGAGCCCCTCCTCCAACACACACGAACGTGCACATGACCAATGAGGGCACGAGATAAGTTTGTGCACAGATGGAAGGCTGACAGGCAGGTTATGAAGGTAGATATGGTGCAAAATGCGAGAGCGTATAAAACCTGATGTGAGCACTTGCAGGAAAAAATCTGAGCTTGTGTGCATACACTTACACTTGTATAACATATCCACGTAACTGTGACCCAAATGTACACTTGTATAAAATATCCACGTAACTCTGAACCAAATTTGAAGTCACAGAAGAAAAAAAAAAGTTGTGTAGCTTGTAGAAAAAAAATGAACTTAGTGGTGAAATGTTCACTTGCAGAAAAATACATATTTTTTAAATATATTTTCCATTACAACTGCAACTTGGTTATTACAACCTCTCAAATCAGTCATTACAACTTGACGAATCTGCTCTGTGGCAGACAGTATAAATCGACGAATCTGCGGTCTTGACTTTTGTTACACTTCTTGTGATAAATGTGTTGCAAAAGTAATTTTCACCTGTAGATGTGGGGGGGGGGGGAGGGGGGTTAGAGCGAAGGGGAGGAGCTATCAGAACAGCAGAGTGGATCGTGCTGTTCATCCATATGTAATCTATAAAGAACAAAGTCTAAATATTTAAGATAAAGCTGTGAAACAATCTCAATATTTGGCAGCAAAAATGTAAGTTTTTTTTAATTGGCATAAAATAATATCTTAAGAGAAGAGCTTGAATATTAAAAAATACAAACTCTTTTGGCTCCTTCCTGTCTTACTGGGTCTTTCTTGGCTTTGTACTGGCTATCTTCTAGCTAGCTCTATTCAGGGTTTTGGAGTTTTTTTCTAGCTCTATCCCTGATCATTTTCAGAACCTGAAGACTCTATACGGACTATCTTCTGGTCATAGGCGGCACGTGAGGCTCAAGTTTGGGAAGGCTAAACTACTAAATTAAATTGTTTCGTTTATTAACGCTACAACATAGCGTATTGTGAGGCGGTTGTCGTTGTTACAACGTTACAATGAGGGGCCATTGATAATGAAAATAGATTTGACCCTTAAAGGTGGGGTAGGTAAGTTTGAGAAACCGGCTTGAGATACACTTTTTGTTATATTCCATGGAATGCTCTTAACATCCCGATAGCAATGAATATCTGAAGTGCTTTGACAAAAAATCCATAAAAAAAGGTCATCTGTGGAAGCTTACTGTAAAAAGCACGACCAATCATTTTAGCCGGCCCGGCTAAAGTAACTGGATGGCCTGCCTGCCTGTCAGCCTTCCATCGGGGCACACACTTATCTCGTGCCCTCATTGGTCATGTGCGCGTTCGTGTGTGTTGGAGGAGGGGCTCTATACGGAAGTGTCAGATTTTCTCCGGTTGTGTATTTTCAAATTCGAGCGATCTCGAGCCGGTTTCTCAAACTTACCTACCCCACCTTTAATGTCTACCCCTGCCCGGTGCCGTATAAGCTTTTTATTTTATTGTTTATCAGTAGAGGTTGCTGCTTTATTCCTTGTATCTGTCCAACAACTTTTTTAAACAATAAACAGTGTCAATATCAATACTTGGCAGCTTAACATTGTCCTACCTTAATGGAGAAATATGCGACGCTTCGCCGTGGCATCATAGGCGTCAATAATGTCCTCTGCTTTGATGTTTTCTGTGAGGTTGCTCTCAATGTGAAGCAGGCTCAGTGTTGTCAACCTCTCCTGATGCATCGTTGTTCTGAGCCAGTTTCGGATACGCGGCATTGCTGAGAACGATCTCTCGCATGTTGCTGTGCCAACAGGTAATGAGAGAGCCAGGCAAAACAGCTTTTTGAAGTTAGGATAATGTCCAGTGTCAAGTTCCTTTTTTATATTTTCAACCGATACGCTTGGGAGTTTTGTCGTCACCATTGTCATCTCAGTCAGTGCAAGTTGTGGGTTGATGGAGAGGAGACTTGCGTATTGGCTGAGAAGGCTCTCTGCTCCTCTGAAGTCACATTTAAACACTGCATCCACACTTTCTGCAATGGACATTGACTGCGGTGAAAACCGTGTTGAACACTCACCTAGAAGTGTATCCAGCACAGGATAGTAGAGCTGAATTGCCCATTTCTTTTTCAAGCTGTTTTTGTCTGCTTGTTTGGTACTCTCTTTGACCAAGGGTGCTGGTGACAAATGCACAGTCGAGAGCAGACGGTTGTTTGACAGGCCTCTTGCGCGGTCTCTCGTCGTTCTCTTCAATGCATACGCCAACTGACTGACAGAATGCTTGGATTTCAATCTAGATGTCTCCCACTTTTGACTTGTTGCCCTCATGTTTTCAAAGCATTTCATCATGGACTCAATGACACTTGCAGCCTTATACAGGGTTGTCTCTTTCCCTTGAAGTGCCTTGTGTGCGACATGCACCATGCTGAGTAACTGATGGAAAATAATCAGACTCACGCAGAAATCTGCACTTCTCACAGCATTTAACAGACCAGACGCCTCGGTGCCACCTTATCGCAGATTTGTTATCTGCGAGAAGGTGGCACCGACAGTTCGGACAAGGTGGAGATCAGGGCCTTCATAGAGTCTTTTACAGCAGACACGCTTTTCCATCTACAAAACAAGGTTCAATTTGTGGGCCATGCAATGGATGTAAATAGCCGATGGGTGATCCTGGCGTAGTTTTGTTTGAACACCATTAACATGACCAGACATGACGGCTGCCCCATCGTAACCCTGTGCCACAATTGGTAAACGGTACAGTCCGCATTGCTCCAGAAACAATCCACAAATCAGAGGAATCGCTCTTTGATTTCCAGTCCCTCTGCATATCTAACGCACACTATCATTTGCTCCTGCTTAAATGAACGTGCCTCGTCCACAAGAATGGTATAAAATCCTTTATCCTCAATGCTACGAATGATGATGTTTTGTACTTGTTTCGCTGCTATTTCCAACAGTTCATTTGGAGTGTTATGGCTTGTAAGTTGAATGGGCCATTTAACCTGGAACTGAAAGCAGTGTTGCGCTTTGAGAACCATTTGCATAGCTCCAAAAAGTGTCCTCGATTCGAAGAGCTCTCCCGTTCATCGTGCCCTCGTAGAGGAAGCCCCTGTTTGCCTAGATAAAGCACCATATCCACAATAGGCGCATTCACACTGCGGTACTTTTCCCACAAAGGTTCATGCAAACTTAGTTCATGAGAACTCTTTTATCGCGTTCACACCAAAAAGAGCCGGTACTAAAATTAGTTCATGAGAACCTTTTTACCCCCTCGAAAGTCCCTGCTAGAGAGCAGGGACTTTCGAGCGGCTCTTTTGTGAGAAAAGAGCTATATTTCTGATTGGCTGGGCGGATTGCAAACCACGCCCCGTAAAACTCCCAAAAAGTTTTGTGAAGCCGCCATTTTATTATCCTCGCATTAGCATTATTAGCATTAGCATTAGCCCAGCGCAGAAACGCAGAGAGACTAACGTATGGCAACACAAAATAAAACATGGGAGCGGTGGAGATGAGGAGGTGTCGGCGTTATGGCGATTTACTCGGAAGGCTTCAGTAGAAGCTGCTGGGAGTCCCAGCAGCTTCTACTGAAGCCAGTCCCCAACTCCGGGGACTTCCGGCCGGGGACTGTGGGCGGCAGTATACGCCGTGAAGTTGTTTGTAGCCTGCCAGTAAACCCAAAGCAGAAGAAGAAGAAGTGATGTCAGCGGCTTCATTTGCCTAATCCACCCCCAGGGACTTTTTCCGGTGTGAACGCAATCTGTACTTAGTTCATGCGAACTAAAGAGTTCGCATGAACTAAGTTCGCATGAACCTTTGTGGGAAAAGTACTGCGGTGTGAATGCACCTAATATCGGCTGCATATATATAGAAATTTTTATTAATTGGGATAAACCCCTTGAGATGCACCATCTCGTTTTCAAGGGGGTCCCGACAATAGCAACAACTTACAGATACATAAACAAAAAGACAAAAAGCAAAACATGACACACAAGACAAACCACATACAGTCTGTTAAGTGAAATTCAAGCAATGCATACAATCATTACAATTTGAGACAGTCAAGCAAATCAGTTTCATCAATATCAGTTATAACAAGTACAGACCAGTTGAAAGTGAGATGATAATGCATGTTTAAACATACCCAATGATGCAAAAGATCTAATAGCAGCAGGTAAAGTATTCCAGTCAGTTGGAGCTTTGAACATGAACGCTCTTCTGCCAATCAATTTTTTTGCAGAGGGGACAGAGAAATAAATCTGAACAGAATGTCTAACTTGATGATTGGACGAGTAGGGTACAAAATACTGCTTTAAATAAGGGGGATAGTTAAGATAAATGCATTTAAATATCAGCTGGAGCCAATGCATGTGTCTTCTTACATTTAAAGAAGGCCATTTAAGTTGGTTATACATTGTGCAGTGATGTGTACGAAAAGGACAACCAAGAACAAATCTGCATAATCTGTTGTAGGCTATGTTGAGTGGAGCAAGATCTGATTTATGTGCATTTTGGTAGACAACATCACAATAGTCCATAATCGGAAGAATAAGTTGTGAAGCAATTCTCTTTCGGACACTGAGCGTAAAACAGTTGCGAGAGCGGTGTAAAACACCGATTCCGTAATTGACTTTTGTATTACATGCTTTATATGTAGTTTAAATGAAAGTTCCGAGTCTAGCCATACACCAAGATATTTAAAGCTATCAACTTTATGCAGAGAAGTGCCATCCTTACATGTTATTACTACATTAGGTTTGGATTTGAGCTTCTGCCTGGTACCAAAGACCATGGTATAAGATTTTGTTCTGTTAAGCAGTAGTTTATTGTGTGATAGCCAATCCTGTAAGATATTAAAATCCAATTGAAGAGATCTGAATTTGTGAAAAATCTGATTTGGATGTATATATGACAGTGTCATCAGCATAAAGGTGAGTACAACAATTAATGAGACAAGAAGATAAATTATTTATGTAAATAGAGAACAGAAGTGGGCCCAGAGTTGATCCTTGGGGTACACCCTTTTGTTGGATGGATCAACAGGTCAGACTGTTTTCCATTAACAACCACACATTGCTTTCTACTGTGAAGGTACGAGTTAAACCATAACACTGTATTATTAGAAAGGCCAATGCCGTGAAGTTTATCCAAGAGCAGATATCGATCAACGAAATCAAAGGCTTTTGTCAAGTCAATAAAAATGGCACCTGTGAGTTCACCATCATCTGCAGCAGAGTCATTCGTAAATTTAAGTAGGGCAGTTGTTGTGGAGTGATTAGGCCTGAAACCAGATTGAACCGGAGATAAAATATTATAAGTATTGAGATAATGTGACAGTTGATTATAAATTATTTATATTATATATATATATATATTTATATTCCCTGTTACACTTAACAATTGCTCTGTGAGAGCCACTCAACTGGGCAGCGACAGAACCAGTGGTTTTAGATGCTACATAGCCTTGCCACAGCTCCATGCACTGCCGATGTGATCCACATTCCGCATGTAGCTGTAATTTTGGCAACACATTCTTCCAATCCCGCACACCGTTAGTTAAAAAGGCAGAATCTCTGTAGCCGCTGCTGCACTGGAATTGCCTGCATGGAAAACAGAACACAGCGTCTGCCTCTTTGTTGTATTCTACAAAAGTGTAGGTCTTGTAGTACTCAGATGAAAACGATCTTCTCTGTTTCTCGAAAACCGTTTTTGGGTAGTCCGGCAGGATGGGCTGAGATGGGCCGCTTTCTCTGTCTCCCAAGTCAGTAGCGGCAGCAGTAGGACTAACGTAGGTTAGACTCGGAGGCAGAGCACTGACTGGCTGGGCTCCAGTCTCGGCTCCCGGCTCGCGTCCCGCTGCTCCCAGCTCGCGTCCCGCCGCTCCCGGCACGCGTCCCGCCGCTCCCGGCACGCGTCCCGCCGCTCCCGGCTCGCGTCCCGCCGCTCCCGGCTCGCGTCCCGCCGCTCACGGCTCGCGTCCCGCCGCTCACGGCTCGGCTCACGGCTCGCGTCCCGCCACTCCCGGCTCGGCTCACGGCTTGCATCCGCTGCTCCCGGCTCAATCCCGGCTTGCCCCAGGCACTGCCCGGCTTCGTTGTAACCTTATTTTGGCAGGTGTTCGTCGTGGCATCGGGATTAGTTTTATTGTGTGCCTCGAAAAAAGTCCATATATCAATTTTCGACCGCCAATGTACACTATACTATACAGTAGCTAATTTTGCATTTGAAATTAGCGGGCTTCGCTGTTGGATCGTGATGTGATTGGCCACAGAGGGGTTGGCCAATCACATCACGATCCGACAGCAAAGCCCGCTTGACACAAAGATGCCTGCGCATGTGACGGCTTATTGGACATGGCCTCAAGACTGTAACCTCTTCACATTCTGTTGAAATAGTCAATTACTAGCCATATCTCACACATTGCTGTTTTGAATCATTAATATGTGGAGGACAGTTGAACTGGATGATGTAACATGTATGCCATCTGCTGGAAAGAAGACATATCTCTCATTTGGCGTTGTTTAGACAACAAAGACAGAGTGAAGCCCTCATTTCATAAACAATCTTTGAGTACAGACACCATCCTGCAGAGAGCACACAGCCCAACAGCACGTTTTTGGTCTAGCATCACTTTACAAAACGTTTGCATTAAGACACTAAGACTAGCTGGTCCCTTGTAAAGGTGAGTCCACCTTAAATGAGCATTGGGTGATCAGAAGGTGAAAGGCAGGACACGGGAACTTGGTCCTGAGGAGATGTAACGATTATTAAACGAGAAATAGCCTAATCAAGGGGTCAAAGAAATTAACATTTGTGATTATTAGTGAATCGGTTGCAAGTGGGTGAAATCAGGCTTAGGGAATAACGTATTACATGTAACGGCATTAGGTCATCAGGATACAAAATAGACAAATGTATTCCCTTACAGTTACAGAAACAGCTGAAGACCAACACACTTTTGAAATGATAATGCCATTTTAATCTTTTGTCACAAACATTGCAGCTCTATTTTTCCTCTCCTGTGTGGACTCTCATGTGTTCCTTGAAATGTCCACTCTGTGAAAAAGCTTTCTTACAGACTGAGCAGATGTGTGGTTTCTCTCCTGTGTGGACTCTCATGTGTCTCTTTATATTTCCACAATAGGCGCATTCACACCGCAGTACTTTTCCCACAAAGGTTCATGAGAACTTAGTTCATGAGAACTCTTTAGTTCTCATGGACTAAGTACAGATCGCGTTCACACCGGAATAAGTCCCTGGGGGAGGATTAGGCAAATGAAGCCGCTGACGTCACTTCTTCTTCTGCTTTGGGTTTACTGGCAGGCCCCAAACAACTTCACGTCGTATACTGCCGCCCAAAGTCCCCGGCCGGAAGTCCCCGGAGTTGGGGACTTCCGAGTAAATCGCCAGAACGCCGACACCTCCTCATCTCCACCGCTCCCATGTTTTATTTTGTGTTGCCATAATTTAGTCTCTCTGCGTTTCTGCGCTGGGCTAATGCTAATAATGCTAATGCGAGGATAATAAAATGGCGGCTTCACAAAACGTTTTGGGAGTTTTACGGGCCGTGGTTTGCATTCCGCCCAGCCAATCAGAAATATAGCTCTTTTCTCACAAGAGAGCCGCACGAAACTTTCATGGGGGTAAAAAGGTTCTCATGAACTAATTTTAGTACCGGCTCTTTCTGGTGTGAACGCGACAAAAGAGTTCTCATGAACTAAGTTCTCATGAACCTTTGTGGGAAAAGTACCGCAGTGTGAAAGTGCCTTATGTGAAAAAGCTTTCTTACAGACTGAGCAGCTGTGTGGTTTCTCTCCTGTGTGGACTCTCATGCGTTTCTTTAAATTTCCACTCAGTGAAAAAGCTTTCTTACAGACTGAGCAGCTGAATGGGTTATTTTCAGCACTACGTCGTGGATCACTGACAGATTCATGTTTATTTTTCAGTGAGTTTGAGCCTGATGCAGGTTCTCTGGTCTCTTTCCAATCTGCACTGTCTCCAGTGTCAGATCCAGAAGAGTCTCCAGTGTCAGGTCCAGAAGAGTCTCCAGTGTCAGGTCCAGAAGAGTCTCCAGTGTCAGGTCCAGAAGAGTCTCCAGTGTCAGGTCCAGAAGAGTCTCCAGTGTCAGGTCGGGAGAGTCTCCAGTGTCAGGTCCAGAAGAGTCTCCAGTGTCAGGTCCAGAAGTGTCTCCAGTGTCAGGTCCAGAAGAGTCTCCAGTGTCAGGTCCACAAGAGTCTCCAGTGTGGTCCTCAGTCTCAGGTTGTAAACTGCTCTCTGGATCTGAGTTCCTGGCTGGTTCTGGTCCTCTACAGTCATCTCCATCAGCTTCTGTTTCCATGTGTTCAGTTTGTCTTTGATGAGGCTGTGAGGACTGAGGTCAGGAGTGAAAGTGGACTTGGTGATATCAGCCTACTCCAGCTCCTGAAGCTGCTCTCCCTCCTGTTCCTGCTTAATGTGTGGGGGGGGGGGGGGGGGGGCTCTGGGTCCTCCTGGTCTAGACTGGAGCTCCACTCCTGCTGGTCAGGGAGAAGCTCTTCTTGAACCACCACCGTCTGCAGGAAACAGGAAACACACATAGGCCTGGAAATTATTGCGTTAAACGATAATATTGTCTGCACCTTTGTAAGACCATTTTATTTTGCAATGTGAAATAATATTAAAATATATAAATGATATCTAATAAATAAAACAAATTAATTAAATGATAATAAATTAATTAAATCACACACTACCAAAACAATAAATTAAATAGACTCAGGCTGGAAAACAGAGCTCTATCTATCTATCTATCTATCTATCTATCTATCTATCTATCCATCCATCCATCTATCTATAGATATACAGTGGGGCAAACAAGTATTTAGTCAGCCACCAATTGTGCAAGTTCTCCCACTTAAAAAGATGAGAGAGGCCTATAATTTTCATCCTAGGTATACCTCAACTATGAGAGACAAAATGAGAGAAACAAAAAACCAGAAAATCACATTGTCTGATTTTTAAAGAATTTATTTGCAAATTATGGTGGAAAACAAGTATTTGGTCAATAACAAAAGTTCATCTCAATACTTTGTTATATACCCTTTGTTGGCAATGACAGAGGTCAAACGTTTTCTGTAAGTCTTCACAAGGTTTTCACACACTGTTGCTGGTATTTTGGCCCATTCCTCCATGCAGATCTCCTCTAGAGCAGTGATGTTTTGGGGTTGTCGCTGGGCAACACGGACTTTCAACTCCCTCCAAAGATTTTCTATGGGGTTGAGATCTGGAGACTGGCTAGGCCACTCCAGGACCTTGAAATGCTTCTTACGAAGCCACTCCTTCGTTGCCCGGGCGGTGTGTTTGGGATCATTGTCATGCTGAAAGACCCAGCCACGTTTCATCTTCAATGCCCTTGCTGATAGAAGGAGGTTGTCACTCAAAATCTCACGATACATGGCCCCATTCATTCTTTCCTTTACACGGATCAGTCGTCCTGGTGCCTTTGCAGAAAAACAGCCCCAAAGCATGATGTTTCCACCCCCATGTTTCACAGTAGGTATGGTGTTCTTTGGATGCAACTCAGCATTCTTTCTCCTTCAAACACGTCTAGTTGAGTTTTTACCAAAAAGTTCTATTTTGGTTTCATCTGACCATATGACATTCTCCCAATCCTCTTCTGGATCATCTAAATGCTCTCTAGCAAACTTCAGACGGGCCTGGACATGTACTGGCTTAAGCAGGGGGACACGTCTGGCACTGCAGGATTTGAGTCCCTGGCGGCGTAGTGTGTTACTGATGGTAGCCTTTGTTACTTTGGTCCCAGCTCTCTGCAGGTCATTGACTAGGTCCCCCCGTGTGGTTCTGGGATTTTTATTCACCGTTCTTGTGATCATTTTGACCCCACGGGGTGAGCCCCAGATCGAGGGAAATTATCAGTGGTCTTGTATGTCTTCCATTTTCTAATAATTGCTCCCACAGTTGATTTCTTCACACCAAGCTGCTTACCTATTGTAGATTCAGTCTTCCCAGCCTGGTGCAGGTCTACAATTTTGTTTCTGGTGTCCTTTGACAGCTCTTTGGTCTTGGCCATAGTGGAGTTTGGAGTGTGACTGTTTGAGGTTGTGGACAGGTGTCTTTTATACTGATAACGAGTTCAAACAGGTGCCATTAATACAGTTAACGAGTGGAGGACAGAGGAGGCTCTTAAAGAAGAAGTTACAGGTCTGTGAGAGCCAGAAATCTTGTTTTACCGAGGAATTTACCAATTAATTCATTAAAAATCCTACAATGTGATTTCCTGGATTCTTTCCCTCCATTCTGTCTCTCATAGTTGAAGTGTACCTAGGATGAAAATTACAGGCCTCTCTCATCTTTTTAAGTGGGAGAACTTGCAGAATTGGTTGCTGACTAAATACTTTTTTGTCCCACTATTTTTCTTTGTGGGGGTCTGCCCCCAAAAAACAGTTTTAATTACTGAGAAAGTCAAATAAGATGTAAAACTACACTGCCCAGCCAGCCAAAGAAAAGTAACCACTTTGCTCCTAAATTGTCTGCAGCAATAGTCTGAACTGTACCTTTCAGCGATGTTCCAAGTTGTGGGACAAAAATTCCATCAACTTCCAAAGACCTGAGATCACGTAGAAGTGGCTCTAAAACCTTGTCATAGCCATAGGTCTTAACATTGTCTGTTTTGCACAAAATGGCTAAGTAAATGGAGGACAAAGAGGAATGAGACCCTGGGGGTAGGTTACTCAGCACCCAGTACACAGCACAAAGTTTGTGGGTTTTACGGGAGGTGCCAAGAGGGTTGCAGACCTCGAAGTCATCAACATACAAACCAATAGATACCCTTAACTCTTGACCTGACAATAAACTGTTTTGCTTACAATGCAGACCATCCCTGAAACACTTGTACACAATTTCTTTAGCTGTCTCTGTTTCCCTTTGCGTTTCGTGACTACAAACTAACTTGTCCACAATATCTTTCCTATTCAACAGCACCTGTAGAGATTCAAGAATGGGGACATACTGGAAGGTTTTGTTCTCTTTAGCATCCAAAATACATTCAACTGGTTCAACAATGTTAAAGTTTGCCTTGTAATATTTCTTACGTTGATATGTAGAACTCAAAGGACCACCCTTCTCTATGGCTTTATTTATAGGATTCCCAGTGCACAGAGAGGTGGTTATTTCCTCTGGAGCTTGTGCTTCTGAAAAATATCAACTAGAACGCCATCAGTGTGGGAACGAGAGAGAGAGCTAGTTAAGTGGTGAAGCTCTAGCAAAAAATCATTGATTGCTGTGCTTGGTACATGGGTTAAATGTTCTAACTTTAGCAAAGCCGCTGCAGTAGTTTGTTCAATTACATTTGGAAGGTCATTCGGGGCATAAACGCTGCAATCTGGTTGTGCATCAGAGTATGCCTCACCTATTTCATCATCTGAAGTATTTTTTGCAGATTCCAGAGAAACAAAGGTGGTTGATGTCACAACTTCTGGTTTAAAATCTGTAACTGAATAAGAACTATGTTTTCTGCTCCTGTGGGATTTAAATGTTCCGTAGATATTTGTTTGAAAGTTGCAATCTAAAAACATGCAAGTTACAACCTCATTTTTCTTAAGGTGTGCATTAATGTGAGCCCAGTAATACCTTTCCGAGACAAGATCCTTACAATGACATAACTGGCACCTAAATATACAGCTCTTGGATTGATAACTGGTTTTAGTCACATGAAATCTATTCAAATGAATTAAAAGTGCATTCCACGTTCTAAAAGTGCAGGGGCAGCTTACATATACACAAGGAAAACGATTATTATTCCCATAATATCTATGTTTCACTCGATAATGTTTTAATATTTGGGACCTACTTGGTAAAACTGAAGGGCAGGCCTTACAACGCCACATTCACAGCAACATTCTGGAGAACTTGCAGCACCATTCACTGCAAAAGAGAAATGAAAACAAAGAAGGATTAATGTAAAACGAGAAAATGCTGACAAAAATGCAAGACAAGCTGTCAAAATGAAATATGAAACATCAATCAATAATAAAATGGGGAAGGTCTAAGTAACAGTAGTGACACAACTGTTTTAAAAGCATTTCAAAAAGTGTGACACATCACACATGGCCAATCACATAACCGAGTGGGACAGGGTTAAACCAAAATACAATTGTATTCTCACCACATAAATTTGAGCCCACAGTAAAAGCGTCGACTCCAGACACACACAGAGTTCGCGTTTCAATCTGCAGCAACAAAGAGCAACACAAAAAACACTTATACAATGCAAAAATGTATTTCTATAAACACAAATAGTAAATATTCTACGAGTCAACAGATTAGGTTTTTTTGAGGGATGATGGCAATCTTTTTTATAGCAGAGCAACAAATAGCCAATATACATTTCTGCATCTGAAAATGTAAATGACACCATTTCTCTCTTCAATGTACATATATATTTAGGGCTAGGTACCTACCAAAATAACCTGGTACCAAGTAGTATCGACTTCTCAAATCAAAGGATACCTATCCTTATCATAATAATCACTGCTACATGGGGTACTGGGAAAGTCCGATGATGTCAGTCTGCATAATAATTAGCCAGGTAACTAGAGCATATAGCCTATCTGTATCACTTAGACCAGGGGTGTCAAACTCAATTTCATCGCGGGCCACATCAGCATTATGGTTGCACTCAAAGGGCCGGTTGTAACTTTTAAGACTATATAAATATACAAATATATAATATATATAAAATAATGTATTATATGACGTTATTGCCTGTGAATTGGATTATTATCGGATAGGGTAATAACTTCATAATTAACTACGTCTGAAAGCAGAAGTCTAGGGCAAATAATGGCAAGTCTCTTCAGTGCGCATGTCACAAAACTAGATGCATTGTGGGACATGTAGTTTATGGGCAACGTGCTTTTGTAAATCGGCATGTAACCGTATAATAAACGTATTATATTCCTTGGATGCTCTTGCGGGGCCACATAACATGAAGTCGTGGGCCGGATTTGGACCCCGGGCCTTGAGTTTGACACCCCTGACTTAGAATGATGCACACACACTGCTAACCATGCTATGCCGTTAGCCCCTAAGTAGCCGTTAGCCCCGTTAGCACGTTTCGCTAAGTGGTGATTTAGAGCTTGGTGTTGGAATTCTGTTTTGTTTAGGTAAACATTGTTAATATTGTCAGTTAGCCGAGTTTCTTTCCATTAACTGGGTATTGCATATTCATAGTTTGTTAAATGTTAAGAAGCCCTCAGACACTGTTTCTTGTAAGATGTTGCATCTGCACCGCCGCGGTGGGGGCAATCGGGCTTAACAGGTTTTAAGGGTAGCCTACTGGTATCATAATTCTGTTAAACAATACCCACACTTCTAATCCTGTTATTTACAGATAAAATACATACTCACCACAGAACTTGAGGCACTACGGTCGTCTGACGGCAATCTGCTGCAGCAAAAACAGCATTGACATTAAAAAGCATGGCCGTTTTTCCCTTGCTAACATTTAGCATAACTTTGGAGCTTGGCTTGGTTAAAACGTGAGTGCCCCAGCCTCTTAGCGACAGTAAAGTAAAGTTTAAACTCGTACTGCTCACTGACCAATGCTTTCGTTTGAAAGCTAATGTTAATCCTAATGCTATGTTAGCTAACAATGGCAAAATTAACAGATAGCATTAAGTAGCTACGAACCGACACACCTTGCAGCGGGTCACACCCGACTGACTAACGTTACTGTTGGGGCGGACATGTTCATGAGTAAACGTAGCACACGGTAATTCAACAGCACGAGAGCAAATAACTTCATGACAGTTCATTAACTTATTTTGGTGACTTTTGTTATCTGTGTAATAATTCTCGCGTCCAGGAGAGAAGCTTAAAAAGGAGACTAAATGGAGTCTCTGAGATGGTTTCAAATTGGTACTTTAATTAAAATAAAGGCGCGGTAATGTTACAAACAGAATATTGTTCGACAGAAAAGCAGCTGTGTTTCTGGCTCTGCCAGGTGAAGAAAGAGGCCGAACCCCTCAGGTCCCGCTGTATTTATATCCTCAGCTGGCTCCTCCCTGCAGGCCGGCTCTCCAACGTTTTAATGTCCGTTGTTACGCATATCAGAGGATAGATATATTGAATCTATATTTAGATTCAATATATCTAAACACGCCTTTTCTCTTCCTTAACTCTTTCATAACTTTATATGTAATACATGTTAACGGCGTCAATAGCCACTTTAGTGATACTAATGGACAGTAGTCCCGGATGTCGTCATGAAGGATTTTCAGAATAAAAGCTTGGTATTGAGAACTTCCGGAACTTCCAGAATAAAATAGCATTTAAACGGTATGTTTAAGCTACATTATGCTATTAAACATTGATTTTAATTTCTAACACTTTCAATGCAGTATACTACATATGGTTACACATTAACTAATATTCCAATGTATTCCAGCCATCCATACTTACCGATCCGAGCTGAGTGACAGAGCTGCCTTCCTTGCGGCTGTCTTCTTCCAAAAAGAAATGCATTGCGCGCGATTTCGCGGGGCATCGCTGTTCTGATAGCTCCTCCCCTTCGCTCCAACCCCCCTCCCTCCCCCCACATCTACAGGTGAAAATTACTTTTGCGACACATTTATCCATGGGCGCGGGAAGGGGGGTGCTGAGGGCGCTGCAGCACCCCCTAGCGGCAGGCAGGGGGTGCGGAGCTCCCCTGCCTGCCGCGGAGGAGGAGGTGAGGTCCGCTCCCCACTCGTAAAAAATAGCACTTTACCCCAATGCGGTCAAGCCAGCCTCCACTCGGGAAAACTTGGTCAAGCCAGCCCGCACATGATATTGCGGTGCGCGAATATCCTATGCATTACGGTAGAATCCTGAAAACACTGCCTCTGTGTTTAGATGAGAATAAAACAAAAACTGTCCAGTATCAAAGACTCATCTCACTCCAGGGTGATGGCAGGACACCCCATCTAGTCACTTCGAAAAAATCAGGACATTCTGATGTAGAGTTTCAAAATAAAATACCTTTGAAGTCAAATATAAGAGCTATCATCCCTGTTTTTAGATGAGACATCAGAATGTCCTGATTTTTTTCTAAGTGACTAGATGAGATGTCCTGCTATGACCCTGAAGTGAAATGAGTCTTTGATACTGGACAGTTTTTGTTTTATTCTCATCTAAACACAGAGGCAGTGTTTCCAGGATTCTACCGTAATGCATAGGATATTCGCGCACAGCAATATCACGTGCGGGCTGGCTTGACCAAGTTTTCCCGAGTGGAGGCTGGCTTGACCGCAGTTTTACCCCTGCCTATATGCCGTGAGCTGATTATCGAGCCTTCATTGTAACAGTCGCGGGTGTACTGTGTGTTTGCGTGTGGGGAGTGCTTTTGTGCGTGCTCTATAGTGCCCGTAATAGTGTTCACTGGAGTCCAGCACCTCAGCACCCCCACTCAAAATACCTTCCCGCGCCTCTGCATTTATCGCAAGAAGTGTAGCAAAAGTCAAGACCGCAGATTCGTCGATTTATACTGCCACCGTGCAGATTCGTCAAGTTGTAATGACTGATTTGAGAGGTTGTAATAACCAGGTTGCAGTTGTAATGGAAAATATATTTAAAAAATGTGTATTTTTCTGCAAGTGAACATTTCATCACTAAGTTCATTTTTTTTCTACAAGCCACACAACTTTTTTTTTTCTTCTGTGACTTCAAATTTGGTTCACAGTTACGTGGATATTTTTTACAAGTGTAAATGTATGCACACAAGCTCAGATTGTTTTTCTGCAAGTGCTCACATCAGGTTTTATACGCTCTCGCATTTTGCACCATATCCTACCTTCATACAGGTAGGCCATCCAGTTATTTTCAATATAATCCTAACATCTAATACTCACATGTTTAGAGCGTGTACATTTTTTTAATGTCATGCAGAAATAAAAATGTACGCATTATTTCTACATAAAGGCATATATATATATTAATTTTCGGGATCATAAACTGTCATACAAAGACACACCATATCACGAAAATGGCATTACAGCTATTTTATTTTGTTTTATGACATTTTTCTATTTGTTTTCATCTATATACATCAGATTTGAAAAATAAAAACAGGTAATGTTTGATTTTGGTGCAGTCTAGGTTCAGCCCTTTAACAACTCTGTTATAGAAGCTTAATAAGATACAAGCCCAGAGACAGTGAAGTCAACTCCATTCCCAGCCCTGTGTGGTGCAGGCGGGAGAGGTGCCACTAGATATTAGAGGTAAAGTGGTTAATGAGCAACTCCTGGGCTAACCTAACAGGACAGGAAGAACAACACCTCTCTGAAGTGCTGCTGCAGGAGGAACAAGGTTGGTGGTTAAGATTGGTAAAAGATACACAGAGGCAAATTACATATATTCTCTATCACTTTGGGTCATTTTGAAACAATCTTAACGTTCGATAAATCAAAACTATATTGCATATCTGCAAAAGGTTACTCTTACTGTTTTTGTTATTGTGTGATGTTATTAAAGGACTGATTTTGTTTGAGGAATGCAGTGATAAAGTGTTGGTGTAGGTCTGTAAACTGATTTGGATGGGGTCAATTGATTGATTGTATATGTTGTGACTCAACCTGTCCAAACATTTTTAGATTTTGCATAATTCTGCTTTATTGCAATTTTATTTTCCTTTTTTGTAATATTTTTTTATTTCACCATTACATTACATTTAGCTGACGCTTTTGTCCAAAGCGACTTACAATAAGTACATATGACCAGGAAGACACAGCCCAGAAGAAAAACAGAATCATATAAGTACATCAGGTATCATAGAGCCAAACATTTCAAGTGCTACTCAGCTGGCTTTAGATAAGCCAGTCCTATGTTAGTATATAAGTGCTTTGTTAGTAATTCTATCGCTCGAAGTGGAGTCGAAAGAGATGAGTTTTCAGTCTGCGGCGGAAGATGTGCAGGCTTTCAGCCGTCCTGATGTCAATGGGGAGCTCATTCCACCATCTTGGAGCCAGGATAGCAAACCCACGTGTTTTTGCTGATGGGAACTTGGGTCCACCTCGCAGCGAGGGTGCAGCGAGTCGTTTGGCTGATGCAGAGCGGAGTGCACGCGCTGGAGTGTACAGTTTAAATCACCAGATCCTTATTCAAAAGGTCTCAGAAACTCTAGAATTAGGGATTTTGATATTAAAAGTATCATCATTTGATTTGATCAGACAAACCATTGAAAACTGATTAATGGTTATACTTTAAGAGAGGCAGCAGGTGGCGGTAATGCTCCGGATCGATGGTTGCACACCGCCATTGAAGGCGTAGAAGAATATAAAAACGACGTCACAACGTAAACAAAAGCATGTCGCACAGACAGAATCAAGCTAGAGGTACCAATGGGTCTCAATAATAATAAAAATGTGCTTTGAAATGAATAGAAAGCTTGTTTGCACACTTGCAATTAATATTGGTGTATATTTTCAGCAGCTTCTGAGAACAGCAGCTCCGTTAGTTAGCGAGCTAGCTAGGTGAGCTAACGGTTAGCTTAGCATGCATACAGTAGCTTCTTATGTGGTTTGTAATGCAGTCCGAGTTACTACAATTACCTCCAGTTTATATACATTACTGTTAGCAGGTGGTTTAGTCATTAATTCATTATTTGCATCCTTTATTTTAGAAATGAACGGTCAAGCGGACGTCGAAGTTGACTACAAGCGGAAATACAAACATCTCAAGCGAAAATTAAAATTCCTTGTTTATGTAAGTACAGATAATTTATATGTGTTCAGTCAGTCTTTAGCAATCACGTTTAGTACTTTATTAACACATATATGTGTCATTTTCAGCATTGATTTCGTGTTTGTATTCCCTTTCTTCAGGAACAGGAATGTTTTCAGGAGGAGTTGAGGAGATCACAGAGGAAACTTCTCAAAGTGTCCAGGGACAAAAGGTGAGGGCACATTTTTGCCATATTTATATTAATTAGACATTTTGTATTTGTACACATTTGTGTTCCAATGTTACTTTCCACCTTTTCGGTGTGTTAAAACATAACAAAAATAAAGCAACCCTTTCCTCTAACCCTCACTCAGGACTCTTAGCCCAGATAAAATAACCCCCAAAAAGGAAACTCACACAAAATAATGTATTTAAGGACAATGAGAATCATTTTAAAGGTACTTACTTCAGGGAACAGATGCTTAGGGAATCAAGTATGGTCCAGAAAATATTCAACAATTAGATAATAGGCTGGAAATTGTCAGATTAACTTGTTACGGAATTTTTCACATTTTCTGATTGAAGAAAAATACATTGAATGATTTAGCAAGGATGTAGAAGGGGTTATAGCGTTTATAATGTGACATGATATGTCAACAGCTTGCTATGGCAAACCTAAAGGCAACAGCATCAGAATCTGTAAGATGGCTGCTATAACAGGGCAGGGTTCCAGTGTAACATCAAGGGCTTTCTTTTATGTACTTAATAAACAAAAATGGCTTATTCTAGACAAGAAAAAAACTTGAACGTGATCAAAATGTGAAGGTGAGATCACATTGTGTGTACTTGAAAATGTGTTAAACAATGTCCTTCACTTGTTTTCTAGCTTCCTCCTGGACAGACTGCTACAGTACGAGAGGGTAGATGAAGACTCCTCAGGTAATCCAAACTTTCTTAACAGTATCGAGTGTTTATGACTACGTAAATGTAGGAGTTGTAAACAGTAGGTGAATTTATGTTTGCTTGTCTTCTGTTCCAGATTCAGATGCAACAGTTTCTTCAGAAAACAGTGAAGGAGAAGGCCCCAGGGAGAGGGAAAGAGAACGAGATGTAACAAAGAAGTAAGCCAAACATTTATACTCACTGACTTGGTGTTGCCTATTGAACCGAATGGACCACTGTGAGAAAACATGTTGCACTGTGAATGCCCTTTCTGCCACACTGAGTTTCTCTTAATCTCCCATGTACTCTTTTCAGGAGAAGAAGTAAATGGTAAATGTACTGTACTTATATAGCGCTTTATCCAGTCTTTACGACCCCTCAAAGCGCTTTACATACTACATGTCATTCACCCATTCACACCCATTCATACAGAGCAGTGTACCTTACTCTAGGAACTAACATTCACACACACTCACACACCGTTGGCCATCGGGAGCAACTCAGGGTTAAGTATCTTGCCCAAGGACACATCGCCATGTTTGCTGCACGGGCTGGGATCGAACCCACAACCTTCTGGTTGAAAGACGACCGCACTCCCTCGCAGCCACAGTCGCCCACTGTGAATGCCCTTTCTGCCACACTGAGTTTCTCTTAATCTCTCATGTACTCTTTTCAGGCGAAGAAGTAGTCCTGGAGCGTGTCTCCCATCTTCCTCCTCCCCTCATCTCTCCCTGCTGTCCCGTTCTGGTGTGAACCCCCTGCAGTCCTCAGGCTCTGGACCTTACCTCAACACCGTGAGTTTCCATCTCCCTTTCTCATATCTTAGTGCGGCCAGCAAGAGGAACATTGCTGCCACTGCCCTGTCCTCATCAGCAAACATCTGTGTTTTAATTTGGCATTGTTTATATCATTTGATTATTTGTTCATACGTTTTTATATCTTCATTCGGTGCTATTCGATGTCTATTATGGCTCCACTGTCGTTGCATTGTTCATTTTTCTTTGTATTTGTTTGTGTGTCTGTCTTGTAATGTTGCCATGCATGTGTGTTTGTGTGTTCATTTGATGTTTGGGGCCCTGCGTGTGTCGGGCAGATGCCCTTCCCACCGGAGTATTTGGCTCCTCCAGCTGAACGAGTGAAGAAAGAGAGAAAAACAAAGACGCCTAGAAACAAGAAAGAGACAACGGGGAAGGTGAGAGAGGAAGAGAGAAAATATATCCATAGCTTACAAAATACATATTCGCTGCTTTCCTCTTACATATATTAATGTGCCATTTATGCTAATTAGCACCCAAGTCAATTCCAGTCGGTGGTATTTAGGTCACAGAATATATGCATAGCAACAAGGAAATAATATTTGTTTACTTTTATGTTCTCCTTAGAGAATCCAAGATGTATGTATTTAGTGTGTCCACATGAGCACTAGCATGAGCTATTGTTCCTGATGTCACATAAACACTCAAACAAACATTTACACACTATAGTCACATTAACACAACTCATCCCAAGTATGGAAGTGCAATCATCCCCTTTCAGCCATCTCACAGAGGCCCGATATTGGTTTTTTGGTTTTTTCCATTTCTTGTAGTGTGTCATATAGGTTGTTGTGCATGTAGATGGTCTGCAAATAAGTGTCTGCAAATAAGCATAATATGTCCTCTTTAAGCCAAAGACAAATGTAAATGAAATAGTTTGAACACAGACGCAGTTCAAATATAATTTCTGAAATGAAAGTAAAGGTTGTAGCCCATCTTTAGTATTTTCTTGAACAATATGCACCGGCATTGAATTGGTTGAGTTGACCTTCTTGCGCAATATTGCAGACAGGTGTTGAACTCAACTTCAATATGTATTTTAAATAATGACATTCCAGGACACTGATTGGTTGATTACTGATTTACTATCTTTGCTGATGTACATCTGTAATGCAGTTATCCATCCAGTTAAACCCCTCATTCCTTCATCTTGTCTCCATCCCTTTGTCCTTCCTCACATTTTCACTCTTATTGTTTGCATTCCTCTCAGGTTGTTGCCCCCATGGCAGCTAATTACCCATCAGCCCCTGCGGCCCCCCCGGCAGCCAGCAGCCCGTTCAGCTGGGTTCCCCGACAGATGCTGAGCGGAGACGCAGCGGAGGAGGAGGGGGAGAGCGACGGAGACAGTGACAGAGGAGATGAAGACAGAGGGGAGGGAGACGAGGCTGAACTGGTCATTGACCTTCCTAATGAGTGAGCCGCAGTGTGTGGTTAGATGTATTTATAAGCAAGGGATGCAGGGTTTGTACATCTGTGTATGTGTGAGAGTGAAAGACAGAATGTGACTGAATGTGTTTCCACTTCCTAATTGCAGTATCACTATCAAAGAACTCTCCCAGATGGATGTGGTTTTTACATGTGGAGAATTACATTTGCGACTAAATAACAGTTTGACAAGTGTTTAGGAGAAATCCACAGCCAGTGAGATGAATGGATCGTTTTTCCTGTTAACATTTCCAAGCTGCTGATTATTTGTCTAAACAGTTTATCAATCTACAAAGTGTGACTAAGACGAGGTGTGTCCTGCATATAGAGAGCTTTTGTTTATTTGTTTTGCATGATCTAACACCATCTTGGTATTGCATACATGCTGCACTCCATTAAAGCGACTGTCATTTAGATCTTTTCAGATGTTACGTCTTTTTTACTCGTTACAGGAGGTTCTGTCGTTTCTACTTCTACAATTTCTTTTACACAATGTGTCATAAGTCAAAGCTACACCCTGTCAATTCCAATGTGTTTTGCACCTTTTCAGATGTGTGTGTAAAATGTCAAACTAAAAGATTTTGTTTTAAATTGAGTCACGTTTCATTCACAGATTCTATGGACACAATGCTACACACACTACTTTACATAAAACGATGTATTAAGGTTGTATGTGTGTTGTCTTAAACTAAGTGTGTAGTGTGCCCCACCCAAAGCATCACACCCTAAAAATCTCATTCCAGACTTACAGTCACTCACTAAGGTGTGCTACAGTCTGTGTGAACACTTATTGTACCCAGGACATGTGTACTTAGCACATTCACTACATACAAGCTGTGTTTAAGAACATCTTATTGAAACCTGGTTCATGTTAGTTATGCACATGTTGCTTTTCTTTACTTGATTGCAAAGAGTCCTTATTCCACTCTTGATAGAAGCCCAGGGGGACATTTGGCGGATGTTTGCAACAACTCTTTAGCAACTTAAGGGCAGCATAGCTGGACTCACTCCACCTCTCCTTCATGCTGAAAAAGAAAGCTGGACTTGCTTGTGTTCACTCTTACTCATGCACATGAAAATTAGATGGCATGCAGATAGCTGTTTATGTAACTTAGCTATTTTATAAAAACGTGTCGCAACATGCAAGGATAGAAAACCAGAAACCTTTAATAGAAAACCAGCTGAGTGTGTTTTTATCCAGGAAGAGCTCAATAATCGCTGCACTCTGATACAATGACCCGTGACTTTGACACTGTCAGGATTAAGTTTTAATGAGGATGACATTGTTACATTTAGCTCAGTCAGTGACATTTGAGCTGCTGTTATAAGTGAGCACTCCTGCCTGATAAGGACCTATCTTATCAAAGCAGCTGTACCTTTTTAGCCCTTCTCAGGAATGTGATTTACACAGAATAATGGACAATGAGAGTGTGTCATTCCAGGCACTAACCTCTACAACGACCATTGTTTTGGAATGTGGACTTACAGGTATTGGGAAGCTTTTGATGGGTGTGTGCGTTGCTTGTATACTTTACAGCAGGGGGAGTTAAAGGTGTAACCATAGAGCGCTTAAGAGGGAGGGGTGAAGTAGAGGTACTGCCAGAGGGAGAGTGGAAGAGGGAGGAACTGACAGAGGGGGCGAGGTTGTCAGTGAAAAGGGAAATTAAGGAGTAAGCAGGATTGTGCCTGCAATACAGATCCACTCTGCTGACTTTCAAAGAACACAGCCATGGGTGGACACAAACTGCAGCAGAGAACCAGGAGCCAGTGAGGAAACAACAACCTTATCTTTCCCATCTATAAACGGAAACCACTGGATAATTTAAAAGCCTCTCCCTCCTGCTCTGTGTGTGTGTGAGGCAGAGGGGGGATTTGCTGAGCTCACCACCACCATGCTGCGTCCTGCTGCTGTCAGTGCAGCTGTGAGTGTGTGTGTGTGTTTGCTGCTGGGCCTGTCTCTGGCAGATGAGGACTCCTCGGAGCCGATTCTCTGCAGCGGCTGCTTCCACAGACGGACGCCTCCTCGGGGGGTGTCCTCGGGGCTGCGCTCGCTCTGCCACAGTCTCCCCGGGGGACAGGCGTTCGCCTCGCTGTCCAAACCGTCCTGTGACACAGCTGTCTGCACCGCCTTCACTCTCAGCATCGCAGGGACGGAGGAGGGGGGAGGGCATGTTGATGTGGTAAGGCAAATCTATCATGTTGTTTACAGTAGGACTACCTGCTTTTGAATGATGGATTTTGAAAAGGTAACTGCATAAATCACAGATGGGGATTCCAGGATGCAGTTTCGTTACTTGTACTTTGATATATGCTCCTTTATACTTCGACTCACCTTCAGAGAAACATGATGTGTTTACTCAACGTATATTTGACAGATATAGTTTCTATTCAGATTAAGATTTTATATACATGATAAGATAATACAATAAAAACATTGTTGAAAATTAATCTATTTGTTCCTAAACTCTTTGTGTTTATTTAAAAGAACTCCTAAGCTTTTGAAATGATTAATCAAACATGTAATACAATAAATCATATTTGAAAGTACTAGCTGAAGTATATGTAAGTTAAATGGGGCCTATTTGTCTCTTTCCTGTAGTGTGTTATATGGGTTTGTGTGCATGTAAATGGTCTGCAGAGGCCAACATCCCTGTATTCCTTCAAGGAGTTTCTCACCCCCCCCCCTCATGAAATGTACTCCTTTGTGTACTCACGTAACATAGTGACATCACTATGTAACACTTGAGCTTCTATTGGCTACAACACATTGTACGTGATAGCCTAAGCTGTTGACCAATCGCAACAGAGCCGGCCAACTAACCAATCAGAGCAGACTGGGCTCTGGTTTCAGACAGAGGGTGAAAGAGGTGCTGCAGCACAGGCAGTATGAGAACAATAAAGAGCTTTTTGAACATTAAAGCATGGAGACATGTCCCAGTAGAGCAGGGGTGTCAAACTCAAATACACAGTGGGCCAAAATAAAAAAATGGGTACTAGTGGAGGGCCGGACTGGTTCAATGTTTATTGCAGAACTTATTGAAATGAACTTATTGCACATATTAAACCTGGAACTAACAAAGCTTAAATGATTGCCTATAAAAACAACATTAAATAATCAGTTGCATTCATTTCTTATGGCTCTATCTGAGTCATTTCTTATGAGTACATTTTCCCACAGGCCAACAACAGCTTCAACAAAACAATTCCCCTCAAAGAGAAACCAAACCTGCCCTGTTGTCGTGAGAGAGAAAGTGCAGAAGGAAGCATCCATTAAACTCAGTGTGCTGCTCTGTGATGCTAGTTCAGATACTTGGCATCTCATCTTGGGGGCAAGGTCATCAATGTTTGGGCTCAGGCTCTGAGCGGAGGAGACCCTCAGGATGGAGTGAAGGTGTGCGTGCAATATACCGGCGGGCCAGATCTAATAGGAATTAGAAATTATCCTGCGGGCCGAAATCAAATCCACCAAGGGCCTGATTTGGCCCCCGGGCCTTGAGTTTGACACATGTGCAATAGAGGAACAAAATACTACCTGAAATTAGCATAATAAACCCCGCTTCATACAGGGTTATAATGTACACTTTCATATATGTTACACTCATACTGTGGCTCTTCTTGTTTCTGGCAGACAGAGGAAGACAACAAAGTAGCGGTACCAGCCCTTCTCAGAGGAGGGGATACATCTCTCCCTGTCTCACCCACAGACTCCCCCCTTCAGCTCTGGGACGCCACAGTCACAACACTGGTCCGGTCCACTATCTCTCCCAAATGCAGCTCTTTAGGCGGAGATCTCTACATCATGACGGGGGTGGGGGGTCTCGGGGCGGCTGAGGATGGAGACGAGGAGTGTCAGACGAAGCCTCTGTGGTCTGCAGTGTGCTGCGACGTCCCGGAGGGGAAGAGGGGCTTCAGTTTGGGGTTAATCACAGAGACAGGGGAAGAGGAGAGGCACATGAGCGTTAAGGAGCTGGAGGAGATGCTAGGAGTGGCAGAGCTGTTCGCAGAGGGATGTGGAGGAGCAGCTGGGGAGATTGTTGACATCAAAGAGGGTCTTCACAGTGAGGGGATCCCTGGAAACCTAGAAATATTGGATGCAAATCTTACTGATGAAAACAAAGAAGACAAAGATGCAGAATCAAACACTGCAGGTGGAGGCGCTGATGGAGAGGAGGTTAGTTCAGATTCAAAGAAAGGAGAAGAGGCTGGTTCAGAAGGTAGTGTTGAAGAGCAGACCGATGTGACTCAATCACGATCTGTCAGTTCAGAGTCTCCTGAGTCCTCAGCCGACTATGGGGCTGTGGAAGAACAAGAAACAGACACTAACTCCAGCTCCATGTTGGTCTACGTCCTCTCCACCACCTTGTCCATCCTCAAAGCTCCGCTGCGACCGGTGTTCTCCAGAGTCACAGATTTCCCTGGACAGGTGATATAAGTTACTGAAGCACTGTTTTATTTGATGTGGATTAAAGGGACACTCCTGCATCGCTGCCACAAGGCTCACAAGAGAATGGTCTGAAGCTAATTGTAATGGCCATGTAAGTGATCCAATGTCCTATTCTGCTAGCCTTACACGGTCGAGTGGAGAAAGTGATCTCACGCAGTCACAAACAGGGCCATGTTCCAGTCATTGGATGCAGTTTAGTTGAATGTATATTGAAGCAGTTTAACAATTCTGCATCTGGTAAGAACGGCCTTACCGGTCACCTATGACCCTATTTATCAAATATTTATATAGCACATTTATAAACGAGTTTTGGTCGAGCCAAAGTGTGTACATATAATGAAAATAGCCTACAGTAGAGACACTTTACAGCAAATACAACAGCACAGATTGTTCAGAATATCAGTATGAGAAAAACGACACCCTCTATTCTTAGACCCTGACATCGTACAAGGAAACACTTTCAGAGAAAACCCACACATGTATACACTCTGTGCAGCTAAATACTACTGCATGTATAATAATATAACATGCCAGCAATAAACGGAAAAAGCTCCTTCTCAAATCATTCTACTCTTCCTGTAATGCAGAGGACTCAAAGGCTTTATTTGTCATATGCACAATAGCTACAGTGTAGTTAAGGAAATGAAAATCTTAAGAGCCAGGCTCCTCCAAAAATGCAACACAAGAAGTAAAAGACAAAAGAGGCAGCCACAACCTCATTTCTAACGCAGGCTTTCTACTACACATTTTTGAAGTGAAAGGCCAAGTCGGATAACATTTTCAAGTTACCTTTTTTAGACTTTAGAGAAACAGAAATGATTACAACTGATAGACTATTACAGCAAGAATCTATTCATTAGAACGTGGAGATGTTTAGTGTGTTTGCAGGGAAACAATTCAGTTTAAACAGGTTGAGTTTCAGTGATTGTTAAATCTCCTCATGCCAGTGTGCTCCTCCCAGACACTGGAATGAGGTGCGACCTGCAGCAGTTTACTCCTTACAGGCCCTCAGGTTATGTGTCATTTTATTATTCACACCATTCTCTCAGATAAAATATTAAATAATTGTTCTCTTCCCAGGTGACATACGTTCTTCAGGAAGACCTCGGGGTTCTGTCTGCCCTGCCTGGAGAAACCTACTCTCTATTCCACCTCCTGACCTCGGAGTTCTTGTCCTGTATGCGCTCAGCTGGAGATACAATCCTCGATATCGGTGAAAACTGCTTCTCCAACACCTACTACGTGTCCTCCTCCATGCTGGGGGCTTTAGCAGACAGCTGCTACACGGGGGTCACCGGCGTGGGGACCCTTGCTGGAGACACTGTGGGGATATGTGGGGAAGCGTTGGATAATACTTGGTGGGTGACCAAGTTCTTCGGGGCGCGGCTGTGGGAGCAGAGCGAGGGCTACGTGGGGACGGTGGTGTCAGAGATGGGGGGTCAGGCCACCGCTTTAGGTGGAGGGTTTGGGAGGCTGGTGTGGAGAAGTGGAAGTGGGGTGTTTAATGTCTTTAGAACGGGAGGGGGTTTAGTGTTTGGAGTGGTGGATGTACTCATTGATGGGATGAGAATGGCTTTGGGGAATTAGTCAGAGTAGAAAGTCCACATGAAGCCATTAAAAACGTTTCAATTTATTTCTCAATTTGTGAATTTCTTTAAAGAGTGTGAAAAAGGGGTTACTGTTTCACTTTGATGTAATTTAATAATAATTAAATAATAAATATAAATTGTATTCAAGGCGGCTTTCATGACACCCAAGGACACCGTTCGATTTGTTGAATATTCTAAGAGGTAAAAGCATGAGAACAAGATCAAAACACAAACATACCATCATGGAGAAGACAATTATAGTGGACACAATGATAGGGTCAGGTTATTCAGGGGAAACAGATCTGAGATCATTTGATACTGTATGCCTTAGCTGTTTTAGAAGGATAGCCATATGTTTTTGAGTCGAATTTAGTGGTATTTACACCGTAGGTCTTACACTTCACTGTGGCTGGCTGTCCAATACATCTGCTGCTGCGACAAGCAACCCCACTGTGATTTAAAAACCACTGTGCACAAGGCTTTTGGATGTAGATATATTCAAAACTATTCCTGTATGATAGTTGTTATGGTTAATGTTTGCTTACGTGTACATTTTAATAAAGAGAATGCTGGCTTATCGCATTGTTTTGTCTTTGTGTGTGCTTGTGATATATGCAATATTTTACTCTATACTGAGCTGATTAACTGACAGAAAGGTATACCTTTACATTTTGCAGAAAAAGCATGATAAGTTTAACCAGAGGTGGAAATTCATGAAACTGGACTGGGGTTCTAGTTGACACTCCTACTTTATTTGGGTATTACCATTTCAGTTTATTTTTTTACTATTTTTCAGGGTGAAGTTAAATGCTTTTGAATCACAAAAAATAACTCAACAAGTAAGGATTTAAAGGTGGGGTAGGTAATTCACTTCAGAAACACGTTTTGTTATATTCCATGGAATGCTCTTAACATCCCGATAGCAATGAATACATTAAATGCTTTGACAATAAATACATAAACAATTTTCATAAAAATGTCATAGTACGCCGTAGTACTGTAAAAAGCACGACCAATCATCTGAGCCGGCCCGGCTAAAGTAACTGGATGGCCTACCTGCCTGTCAGCCTTCCATCTGGGCACACACTTATCTCGTGCCCTCATTGGTCATGTGCGCGTTCGTGTGTTGGAGGAGGGGCTCTGAAAAGGAAGTCTGAAGGAAGGGGCAGATTTTTTTTCCGCTGATTATTTTCAAATTCTAGCGCACTCGAGCTGGTTTCTCCATTCTTAACCTACCTTACCTTTAACATAATAACTTCCAGAGGTGTATACAGGGACGCGGGAAGTCAGTCAGAGTTGCGTGTGCGGGGGTGGGTACAAGGCACAGGTGATGTGAAGCTCATAAAGTGAGGCAAATAGAAATAATCAGCTGATGGAGTGTAGATGTAGAAATAGCTGCATCCGATCGGCTGACTGTGTTTTCACAATAAAAGTAGTTTCTTAGTGAATGTCCTGTACTGGTCTTAAAATCTCATAACATCAGCTTTTAATGTTCCTCTTGGATGTTCTTCTTGACCCTCAGAGAAGGAGAAGATGTCGTGTCTTTCAGGCATGTCCTTTCCTAACAAAAATGACAGGAAACATTTAAAACATATTATTGCAGAACAAGTGTGTTATTTATGAAAGCGGTGTGTGTGTGTGTGTGTGTGTGTGTTTAGGAACTGTAGCTGTAATTATTTTGTAATTGTAATGTTTTTTTTTATTTCAACAGAGCTATAAGACAATCAGATTATGAATGAACAGTAGGAAGTTCATCAACATTGAAATATATGTTATTATCAAAATAATATTGAACTGTTATCAAAACGTAGTGCAACTGTTGAAGCTTGCTCTGTTGTCTCACTGAAAGAATAACTTAATAACGTTTTTTACAGACAATATTGACTAGATAAATACACTGAACAAAAATATAAACGCAACACTTTTGTTTTTGCTCCCATTTTTCATGAAATGAACTCAAAGATCTAAAACATTTTCTATTTACACAAAATAACCATTTCTCTCAAATATTGTTCACAAATCTGAAAAAATCTGTGATCGTGAGCACTTCTTCTTTGCCGAGATAATCCATCCCACCTCACAGGTGTGGCATATCAAGATGCTGATTAGACAGCATGATTATTGCACAGGTGTGCCTTAGGCTGGCCACAATAAAAGGCCACTCTGAAACGTGCATTTTTGCTTTATTGGGGGGGGGGGGGTCCGAAAACCAGTCAGTATCTGGTGTGAGGGTAAGGGGTAGGGTAAGGGGTAGGGTAATGTTGTGAATTGAGTGGCCCATGGTGGTGGTGGTGGTGGGGTTATGGACGACGAACACAGGCCACTCGATTCACAACATTACCTAAGCTTCCCTGCAGTATCCAACGTCATTAAAACTAGCTGCATCTTTACCAGCTTTGATAACACTTTAATGATCAATAATAAAACATATCATATATTATTCTGAAATGGACCAATCTGCACAATGACTACTTTTGGTACTTTAAGTAGATTTTGATGCTTATACTTTTGCACTTCTACTTGAGTAACATTTTGAATGCAGGACTTTTACTGGTAACAGAGTATTACTACACTCTTGTACTTCTACTTTTACTCAGCTTTTACTCAAGCACAAGAGCTGAGTACTTCTCCCACCTCTGTTATTATTATTGTTAAAAAATAAATAATTGTATGGTTTTCCGGTTTGCGGCGGAAGCGGCCGGAACCCGGAAGTGTTTGGTTGCATCAGACAGCAGAGAGAGGACTCATGTGGCTCTGCTCTGGATGCTAACTTAAGCTGACGTCTCTTTCTGTTTCATTCAAAGGTAGGATTAACTTCTTACAGACGCATTCAATAAAAAGCCCCGGGTTTATCAAACACTAACTTAAGAGTGACTTTTAAATAACCGCTACGTGAGGCAAACAAGCCTAAAACTCAGCATGCACTCCCAATAACTCGAGTTTCAGTTTGTCTGAGGAGCTAAAGCTAACTAGCGTGACTTTTCGTCATCCTTTGACAGGTGGCAGAGATGGGCTTTAAAGAAAGTGAAACCTATTGTTAACGAGCTGATTCAACCGCACCCTGACACTTTGAAATGCTAAAATACGAGTCTCTGATGTGTTTTTTAGACACCTTTAACCAGTTTGTTGACACATTTCGCATCTCTGGTTTCCTTAATAGATGCCAGACTGTTTAACTGGTTTTATAGGCTAACACACCCACTCCACCATCTTCAGGCACAATGTGTTTGATTACAAAGTCAAACCAGTTCACAATCAGAATAAGAATCATAATTCCTATTTGTCCAACAAAGGGGACACTTACATTGTTACAGCAAAGTATAGAGACGAAGAAAATAGAGAACTGTTATATGTAAAGGCATGCACATAGTAGTTTTACAGAAGTCCACATTCAGGTAGAGCAGTATTTATAAAATCAGTATAAATATATAATTCAGTGTGGTGTATTATTGCACATAGCTGTTGCAGTAATGGATGGACTAACTAGGAGTAGCAGCCAGTAGTTATAATAATATTAGCTATATAATATATTGCACATACTGTCTGTGTTTTCACCAGAGATGGCCACTCTCTACGTGTCCCCTCACCCTGATGACTTCAGGAGCCTCCTGACTCTCATCGCTGCAGAGTTTTGTCCGTCCTCCCGCCCCCGGACCCTCACAGAGGACCCTCCTGCATCCCTGAATGCCTGCTCCAGACCCACCCTGGTGCTGGGCGCTGGGGGAAGTGAATCTGTCCTCAGCGGGTCCCCTGCTGTGTCCTGGTACCTGGCCAATCAGGGGAAGAGGGCCGGTGCGGATACAAAGCAGCAGAGCCAGGTGTGGCAGTGGCTCAGCTTTGCAGACAATGAACTCACCCCGGTGTCCTGTGCTGTGGTCTTCCCTCTGATGGGGATGACAGGAGTGGATAAGAAGGTATGTTTCAAGTTTCAAGGCTTTATAGTCATTAGCACATTACAGTTTAGATATGGCAATGACAACTTAGGACACAGGCTCCTCCAAAAGTGCAACATGAATATATATATATAGGACATGGAACAGATAAAACAGTGCAAGAAAATGTTTGGAGATGTGCAAGTAAATACAAATAAAATAGAAATATTGCAAGAAGAGTCTATATGGAATGATATATTAGATAAATAATTAGCTAAATGCAATCGTATGGATGTTGTTTAATAGGTTCAGGTGTTTAATAGTCTTATGAGGTGCAGCCACATTTTATTCATGTGATCTATTCTCAAATAAGCGATTGTGTGTCTCAGCTCCAGCAGAGCTCCCGTGCAGAGATGATGCGTGTACTAAAGGTTCTCGATAAGGCACTGGAGCCCAGAACCTTCCTGGTGGGGGAGAGCATCACCCTGGCTGATATGGCTGTAGCTACAGCTGTTCTCCTGCCTTTCAAATATGTATGTATGATGTGCGTCACTTATCTCAGTTTTATTCTGTAGAACAAATGACTCTGTAGAAAGAACTCTCACCCATGTTTGCCAGCTGTATTTTAAATTAGGGGTGCACAGATTGTGAAATTGTGGGCCTGTACTGTTTTAATTTACAATTTGGCTGATAGCAGGTGCCATCGTTTTTATATAGTATTTTATATATAGTCATTCACCCCTTTATTACTCTATCTTTTAATGAGCACACATTCAATCATACTAAACAATTAAAAAGCACCCATCCAAAAAGCACCCATAACTGTTCTAACTACTATACATGTCCTGAAAGCTTTTCTGCCTTGATACATGTCAGTGTGTTTATCTATGAGACGCAGAGTTGAACAGCCGCTCCATCTCCGTGCCGGTACAATGTGCTAGACAACATGAAGATTATTTCTCTAATCTGAATGCAGTTTCATTTGTCTTTCAAACTGAATGTGTGGTCCTTAACTGACAGTATAACACTCACACACACTCACAGTTCGAAGTCAACAAGGCTGCAGATACTAAAGTGTATTTATCAGTTAACCATAGTATGATACTATTTGTGTCCTTAAGGTGTTGGAGCCATCAGACAGGAAAGTCTTGACCAATGTTACCAGGTGGTTCACAACCTGCACGAATCAGCCTCAGTTCCTGAAGGTGTTGGGGGCGATCACTCTCTGTGAGAAGATGGTGCCGGTTACACCCAAACCAAATGCTGCTGTGAATCCTAAAGTTGCTGTGAATCCTAAAGCTGCTGCGAGTCCTAAAGCTGCTCCTGCCAGTCCTGCTGTTGAATCCGCTGACGCTGAAGCTAACGGTGAGGAAGTCCTCTGCCACCGTTCACAAATATTTCTTTTTTGTGTGTGTGAACAGTATTCTGATGTTGTCATGCTTCCTCCTTCAGGCCCACCAAAGACAGAGGCCCAGCTGAAGAAGGACGCTAAGAAGAGAGAAAAGCTGGAGAAGTTCCAGCAGAAGAAAGACATGGAGGAAAAGAAAAAGACTCTGCCACAGACAGAGGTATGGATAGTTCACTTTTAGAATTTTAACTTATTGTAAGATAAGTAAACACATAAATATGGTCTAAATCAGTGGTTCTCAACTGGTGGGTCGCGACCCAAAAGTGGGTCGCGGACCCGTTTCCAGTGGGTCGCGGATGTGTGAGTGAAGAAAAAAAAATAGAAAAAAAATAATTGGAATTATTTTTATTTTTTTTGGGAGAAAAAGTCAAACTTCTATTTTGAAGGCCCGATTTTCTAACGCTGTGCATGCAGTCGGCGTTTGACTGGATGTTCCGGAGACCATAGACGGTTTTGAAAACTTCTGTCACGTAGTGATCATCTTCTCAATAAAATATCTTTGCTGATGTTTTTTCGAGTCTTCTGGCCTTTGATCAGAATCAAGATTGTCCCCACAGAGAATAACTTTGCGGTAGAACTATTCTTTATACATCCATGGGTACAACTTCCGATAGAAATGAACACATAATGAAATATGACCCCCGGTTTCATGATTAACAGGTCACAGAACAATGGGAGCTATCTACCCTTACCCACAATTTAAAGTCACAGACTATCTCCTCTTTGCTCTTCTCGCAGCAAGATGTCAGAACAAAGTGAAAAACAAACAATAGCATAAAATATTATTAATATGTCGGGTAGTAATAGATTTATTTATTTTCTTCTCAGTGTACCAGAATGCATAGTTTATGTTAGTATTTCTAAAAATCTCCTGGGGGAGAATCCCCCCAGACCCCCTGCTGGGGTTGGGTTTTCAGCATGCGTGCCTTTTTATATAGTTCAGCTTTGATTCCATCATCTCATTAAACCTTTTTTAAAAGCATACTTTAGTTCTGTGAAGGGATATATGCACTGTACTTCACTTGTATTAATATTGTATGCTGAAAAGCGTATATATTACAGCACGTTTTTTGTTGAATAGATTTGAGTGCTTCAAAATGTTGGGTCGCGATGTATTGACCAAGTAAAAAGTGGGTCCCGAGGCCTGACCAGTTGAGAACCACTGGTCTAAATCAACGACATAGCTTAGTTACTAATGTTTTGTCTTTCAGAAAAAGGCCAAACCGGAGAAGAAGGAGTTGGGAGTGATCTCATACAGCGTCCCCACGGCCCCCGGGGAGAAAAAAGGTGATTAATCGCTCCTGGCGCATGTGTTTCCTTTCTTGTAACGGAAGGTGTGCTTGTGACGTCACCAGATACAGAAAGATACATTTGCTGCAGATATATTTAGTTTCTCCCGTGAATCAGATCAGCTCCAACATATTGTGGGTTCTTCCTTTGCCCATTTTACATCCTTCCACCAATCTTCATGAAAATCGGGCCAGTAGTCTTTCCTGTATTCCTGCAGACAGACAAACTGAGCTGAAAAACACAACGTCTTTGGCAGAGGTAATAAAGAATAAAACACAAACTATGAGAGTTACGTGATAGTCTAGCCACAAGAACTCCTACAGAGACGCGTCACGACCTTAGACTGTATAGGTCACGACACAAGAGTATGTTCTAATGAAAGTATAACAAATTGAAAGTAACTTAAAAAGTAATTGAAAATCAAAAACAGTGCAAATGAACAATTACTATGGCTATAAGATACAAGTTGAAGAAAAAATACCAGCAGGTTTATTTTGCCCCTTAGTGGTGGTGAGGGGTATTGCATCATGTCAGAAACGGGCCTCCATGGATACCCTTAATAATGCAAGGATCTTCTGTTTTTCATTATGATTAGATTCAGATAATATCAACCCTTGTTCTAACTTTCAGATGTGATAAGCCCGCTCCCTGACGCCTACAGTCCTCAGTATGTGGAGGCGGCCTGGTATCCGTGGTGGGAGAAGCAGGGATTCTTCAAGCCTGAGTACGGGGTAAGGAAGTCCTCCCCGTCACAATATGTTCACATTAATATTTGTATGCCTCTACGCCTGCGACATCTGTTGATTTTGGGTTTAAGCGCCACTTTGAACTGATTTAGAATTTGCTGACTAAAGGTCAGGGTCACTGTGACCTAGGGCTGCACCCGAATACTCGAATATTCGTTCGTTGGAGTACTATTCGGGTTTCAATTTCGTTATTCGTTTTGTTTGTTTTTTTCCCGTATTTTTTTTAATTGAATTTATTGAAATCTCCAATCTCAATTTAACAGCTTGTTCGGGGGGGTGCTAAGACTTAACCATAAACATTATCGTTTACTTTCTATGTAGATATTACTTTTCTCTGTTAATCTCCGTCGCGTTGTTTCCAAAGCAACAACAACTTCCTGTCAACAGAAACAGCGGGCCGAATATTCGCTGCTGATTACTACCGAATATCCGGAGCCCGAAAAATGGTATTCGGGACAGCCCTACTGTGACCACACATAACATGTTTCAGCCGTAACTCAAATATTCACATGATTTTAAAGACAATTTCACACTAATGTCAAAACAGGATACAATTATGATATTAAATCTAGTTTATCACTTGATTTGAAAGTGATTTTTAATGATTTACAAGGATCTACATAACCCGACATATTTAAGTGACTGTCTCTCATTTGGTCAACCTGCAAGGACACTTAGATCCTCCAATGTTTCACTTTTAAAAGTACCTAGACGTGCATCCCATTTGATCTTAGAACAGCAACCATTATCAATTTTAGTAGTATCACTGTTCATGTTTTATTGTTTTTACATATTTTAATTATGTTTCTCATTTGTTATTGTGATTTTTGTTTCAAGCATGAAAGGTGCTATATAAAAACATCTCTGTCTGATATAACATGCGTCTCCCTCGCTACGTTCTGCAGAGGAAGAGTATCAGCGATGCTAACCCTCGCGGTGTCTTCATGATGTGCATCCCTCCCCCTAATGTGACCGGATCCCTCCACCTGGGTCACGCTCTCACCAACGCCATTCAGGATTCTCTGACCAGATGGTAACTACCCTTTGAAACAGCCTGAAACACAGAGTCAGATGTTCAGTGAGGCTTTTGTTGCTTCATGGGATTTCTCATGTGTGACTTCTGAAGTTTGCAAGATGGCTGCGTCGGTGTTTTGTCTTAGTGCGTTAATTCAGTGTTTACATACATCGTGTTTTACTTTTATGTATGCACCGTGACATCAAGTTAAATTCCCCGTACGTGTCAACCTACCTGGTAATAAACGTGTCTCTGATTCTGATTAATTGGCGTGTTTTCCTCTCTGTTTCCAGGCACAGGATGCGGGGGGAGACCACCCTGTGGAACCCGGGCTGTGATCACGCCGGCATCGCCACCCAGGTGGTGGTGGAGAAGAAGCTGATGAGAGAAAAGGGCCAGAGCCGGCACGATCTGGGCAGAGACAACTTCATCCAGGAAGTGTGGAAGTGGAAGAACGAGTGAGTGGAAGGAGTAGAAGAAAGGAGCACATATCAGCTTTGAATAATACTGGAATAAACATCATCTGTCAATCACAAACTGGAACTATTTGTGTCACGATGGAGGAAGTGGACTGATTTCGTAAAACCTCATAGGCCAGATTTAATTTTTACAAACCTATGATTTTACTGTGAAGTCCTGATCACTCCCTAATGTTCGTATTGTTCGTACTTGTTACTGTAAGGCATTTCGGACAGACAAACTCAAGATGTACAATTACTATGTCTTGAAAAAACACTGTAATTGTTTGCTGCCAAATGTCAATACAAAATATATTACAGAATAATACTAGAATAAAGACACAGTGATAACCTGGCCCTTTTGCCGTTTTCAGGAAGGGAGACCGTATCTACCACCAGCTGAAGAAGCTGGGCTCCTCTCTGGACTGGGACAGAGCCTGCTTCACCATGGACCCTGTAGGTCCTCTGAAATCCCTGAACTCATTTGAAGAATATCCTAATTTCCTCTTTCTCATGACCATATCCGCTTCTCCAGAAACTCTCGTATGCTGTCCAAGAGGCCTTCATCCGCATGCACGATGAGGGAGTGATCTACCGGAGCAAGAGGCTGGTCAACTGGTCCTGCACGCTGAACTCTGCCATCTCCGACATAGAGGCAAGTCTGTACTTTATTAGAGAGATACAAATGTAGGGTTGCGGTCGAATAGTCCAAAAATCAGCTCCTACCGTCTATTCCTTGACCTCTGAGTGAAACGTCACGGGGTTAAGGGATAGTGGATAGGAGAACTCAAAAGGATTTAGGAGAAGAGACTGCGGTGCTTTAGAGAATCCGACTGCACTTTCACTATCTGACGTGTTTATGATGCGCCAGCGGACGTCATTTTGTGCGTCTGCTGCTGTGGGGAAACTATGGAAACTACAGTTTTCTATAGCGGACTACAACATGGATGTTTAATAAGAACGAGGGACTACTGTAAACTCATCTAGAGACTCTGCACCGTGCTCTGATGCTGTTGCTTTATGAACGTGGACAACAGAGAAACATATTCTTCATGACTAAAGTTGGAATTGAAATAAAAAAGGAAAGTGAAACTTATGCTCGTCATCCTCTCCCTCCGGTCCACATTAATACTAATGATCCCAATACGTATGAAAATATCTTCTTTAACACCTATCACTGTGTATATCACCATTCAAACATCTTTTAAAAGTTGCAAACCCCACACCGCTCAGTAAAGACAGTGAAATGTTGACTTTATTTAATCATTTCAGTAAAAACTAACGTTCATATTTCTCTTTTTGATCATAATACTGATGAACGTTCAAAACAAAGCACTTTGGCAACTTACCACATACGTTTTAAAAAGCTTAATAAGCACCGTAACTTTCATGATATCATTTCTCCGTCATAATCGGTTGTTTCCGTGAACGGCCGACTGTTGTCTGACGGCAAATGCTGCGGCTGCAAGGCATTGTGGGGCAGCATTTTCTCCTCTCCTTTCGGTTAGGGAGGTCCAGTGGTTCCTAAGCTAAAGGAGGTTATAAAGGAAGTTTGAAACCTCCTTTCCTATCATGTAGAGAATTGGAACGGCACTTATCATGGCTGCCACTGAGGGACTTCCGGGTCATTTCACTCGGTTAGGAAGCTAAGCTAAATGGACTATTCCACTGCAGCCTATGTCACTTACAGTCAAATCACAAACATATGTCGGCCTACTTGTTCCTATTATGTTCTTATTATGTTTGAATCTTAGGGTTTGACGGTTGGAGCATTTGTTTACTTTTTTTTAGCAACCAGACACTTATTTTTATAGTTGGGTAAGAAACAACAGTTGTTATAGATCACTACAAAACTTTGTCTGAAGCACATTATAGTAACAACTGAAGGATGAAAAAGTGGTCTGAGTTTAGAGTCTTTGTTCAGATACGTTTCTTAACCCTCAAGTTTGAAAATGCATCCTATATTTCATCCAACACAAAACGTAATATTGATGCATTTGAGAAGTTTAGCGTGTTCTTTTGCTCCAGAAGTTACATTTCTAAGGAATGGGAATGTGTTGCATTTCTGCTTCTTCTCTCCTCACATCCCTGGTCTGCCCGTGCGTTTGTGCTCGCTATAATAGTGCTGTAAATAAGGGAAATAACATTTATCTTTTGTGGCTTTTCTGTAGCTAATTAGCACTCAGTATATAAGTGAGAATCAGTGTTAGTATACTCAGGTTCTGCCAGAAGGGTAAACACACACACACACACACACACACACACACACACACACACACACACACACACACACACACAGGTATACGCTGAGGAAAAGTTTTCCGATTAGTAATTGCGTTTTAAGTGTCATGTTGTGTAGACTGATTGAAAGCTGATTTGTATTGAATGGTCAACATTTACTAGAAAATAAATGCTCTGTTCAATTTAGAACTTTTGTACCGGTTATTATTCATCAGAGGTATTGTGTGCCTCAGTTGTTGTAAACAAAGCTACAGCTCATTGCCTTAAATCAGGGGTTCCCAACCCCGGGCCTCGAAATAGCTGTGAGTTTATCGTAATATTTGCAGAATTATAAATATATAAAAATATTTTATCATAATAAAAATGTTTGCACCTACACCAGTCATATTATTTCATCCAGTAGCCCAGTTCATCTTTCACCAGAAAGCCGTTGAAAATGGCTTTTATGATGTTCCGAGGGATTCGGCGGCTCAGCCTGAGGTCTCAGCCTCTCGTGCGCCCGGGGAATTCGGGTATTCCCAAAAGAAGTTAGTTTAATCTTAATCTCAATGTAGTTCTAAATGCTGTCACCGGAACGAACGACACAATCATAATATCTTCTGAAAACAAATGCCAGTGTCACACACACACACACACACACACACACACACACACACACACACACACACACACACACACACACACACACACACACACACACCCTGGCGACCGGACATCTCCTTCATAACGCGCCTTCTCCTCGTTTTCCCATCACTGGATTGTCCGTAAATCATACAAACAAAACCAAAACGTTGATTTATCTGTTTTCCCGTTTTGGTTTAAAAACTGAATAACATCGTTTTTTTGGTTTTCTGTTTTTCCCAAAAACCAAAAAACGACACCGGTTATTTTTTAAACGTTGTTAATATGTTTTGGATGCATAATATTATTCTAGTATTTGTTCAGGCTGTTACATAGAATTGGCCTCTGTTGCTACCTGGTGGTGAGTACATATTAAAATCAGTTCAAATTGACATGTATCTGCCGGTCCTTGGCACAATAAAGGTTGGGAACCCCGGCCTTAAAGCATTGGATGTAAGGCCTCTACAATGTGATTATATTCAGAAAGTAAAGGTACACAAAGGAAGTATGATTTTGGAATTCATAGCAAAATGACATCAGTTTTTTCCCCACCTTACTTGTTAACCCTGTTATAAGCCGTAGTTGGATCAGAGCTGTGCATGCTGTGCTCTCTTGATTAAATCTGCGGTTGGTTTCAGGTGGATAAGAAGGAGCTCACTGGCAGGACGCTGCTGCCCGTGCCCGGCTACCAAGAGAAAGTGGAGTTCGGGGTGTTGGTGTCCTTCGCCTACAAAGTGGACGGAACAGGTGAGCACATGGAGAGGAGAATATAACAAACACCTTGATACGATAATACTTTATTGGTCAGATCAAGTCTGAAATCTGTATCTCCGATTAGATGGTAGCAGTTCATATTCGCTGTTCAGAACATGAGCCACTTGTGTACCACCTTCCTTCTTTCTCTGTTGCTTAGACGAGGAGGTGATCGTGGCAACAACTCGTATCGAGACCATGCTGGGAGACAGCGCTGTATCCGTGCACCCCACTGACCCCAGGTATCAGCATCTCAAGGGGAAGATGGTGCTGCACCCCTTCTGCGACCGCAAGATGCCGATCGTCTTCGATGATTTCGTGGATGTGAGCTTTGGAACAGGTAGGCATGGTTACAGGACGAGCCAATCTGCCTGTGGCGCTGCAGTGTGCTGAGAATAAGTGATCATAACAAGTCGTTACGCCATGCCACTTGCCTCATTATGGCCTGTATTTCCCTCTCCTGTCCCTCTGCACCATTCTGTGCTCAGGTGCTGTCAAAATCACCCCAGCCCACGACCATAATGACTACGAGGTTGGAGAGAGACACAATCTGGCCTTCATCAACATCTTGGATGAGAACGGCCTGCTCATTAACGTGCCCCCTCCCTTCCTGGTAAAGTGTCTCGTTATCTCCCCTTCCCCCTGCAGAGTGTGCATTTCCACCACGTCTCACTAAAAAGTCAGACTTCCTCACAAGTTTGCTCGGTGTAGCAGTTTCATGTCTTGCGTTTTCATTTTTAAGTATTCTGTCTGTACCCCAGGGCATGAAGCGTTTTGAGGCCAGGAAGGCCGTGCTGCAGGCCCTCAAGGACAGGGGCCACTTTAAAGAGATCAAAGACAACCCTATGGTGGTCCCAGTGTGCAGGTAAATAATAATACGTTTATTTAGTATAGCACCTTTCACAGAAATAAAATCCACAAAGTGCTTCACAAGAAAGAACAAAAGTTAAAATTCAGATCACAGAAACGTGAATATGTTTTGAAATTTGAAATGTACTTCAGTAAAAAGTACCCATAGCTAGCAGCTGTTTTAAAGAGTACCTGACCTCCCTTTATATTAATAGAACAATAATGTCATTGTTAAGCTAATGAATGTTTCCATGCTGAACAACGGCAACATGACAACGTTTCCATTGGTCCCTCTTCTTTAGAGAAAGACCAGGAAGTGATGGATACACGGATCGTGTTCAAATCAATAGCAATGACTCTAAGAATAATGATCACGCAATCAAACACCATTCAGACTAAAGGAACCAGCTGTTTGGAAATGAGGAGAAAGTAGAAGTAGCAAAGACAGGTATTTGAGTTCACATGTAAGAAGTAGATAAGTATCAGGTATTTGAGTTCAACATAGTAAGAAGTAGAAAGGACCAGGTATTTGAGTTCAACATGTAAGAAGTAGAAAGTACAGGTATTGTGTTCAACATGTCAAGAGTAGAAAGACAGGTATTTTGTGTTCAACACTGTAAGAAGTAGAAAGTACAGGTATTTGAGTTCACATGTAAGAAGTAGAAAGTTACAGGTAATTTGTGCTTCAACATGTATAAGAAGTAGAAAGGTAACAGGTATTTGTGTTCAACATGTAAGAAGTAGAAAGTACAGGTATTTTGAGTTCAACCATGTAAGAAGTAGAAGAAGTATCAGGTATTGAGTTACAACATGTAAGAAGTAGAAGTACAGGTATTTGGGTCAAATAAGAAGTAGAAAGTACAGGTATTTGTGTTCAACATGTAAGAAGTAGAAAGTACAGGTATTTGTGTTCAACATGTAAGAAGTAGAAAGTACAGGTATTTGTGTTCAACATGTGAGAAGTAGAAAGTACAGGTATTTGTGTTCAACATGTGAGAAGTAGAAAGTACAGGTATTTGAGTTCAACATGTAAGAAGTAGAAAGTACAGGTATTTGTGTTCAACATGTAAGAAGTAGAAAGTACAGGTATTTGAGTTCAACATGTAAGAAGTAGAAAGTACAGGTATTAGTGTTCAAAATGTAAGAAGTAGAAAGTACAGGTATTTGGGTTCAACATGTAAGAAGTAGAAAGTACAGGTATTTGGGTTCAACATGTAAGAAGTAGTAAGTACAGGTATTTGTGTTCAACATGTAAGAAGTAGTAAGTACAGGTATTTGTGTTCAACATGTAAGAAGTAGTAAGTACAGGTATTTGTGTTCAACATGTAAGAAGTAGAAAGTACAGGTATTTGTGTTCAACATGTAAGAAGTAGAAAGTACAGGTATTTGTGTTCAACATGTAAGAAGTAGAAAGTACAGGTATTTGGGTTCAACATGTAAGAAGTAGAAAGTACAGGTATTTGGGTTCAACATGTAAGAAGTAGAAAGTACAGGTATTTGTGTTCAACATGTAAGAAGTAGAAAGTACAGGTATTTGAGTTCAACATGTAAGAAGTAGAAAGTACAGGTATTAGTGTTCAAAATGTAAGAAGTAGAAAGTACAGGTATTTGGGTTCAACATGTAAGAAGTAGAAAGTACAGGTATTTGGGTTCAACATGTAAGAAGTAGTAAGTACAGGTATTTGTGTTCAACATGTAAGAAGTAGTAAGTACAGGTATTTGTGTTCAACATGTAAGAAGTAGTAAGTACAGGTATTTGTGTTCAACATGTAAGAAGTAGAAAGTACAGGTATTTGTGTTCAACATGTAAGAAGTAGAAAGTACAGGTATTTGGGTTCAACATGTAAGAAGTAGAAAGTACAGGTATTTGTGTTCAACATGTAAGAAGTAGAAAGTACAGGTATTTGTGTTCAACATGTAAGAACTAAAAGGTCGTAGTGGAGTAAAGTACTGATATCAGAAAAATGTACTTAAGTACGGTAACAAAGTATTTGTACTCTACTACCCTCTGGTAAAGGTCAAGTGAGGTGTAGAAGTAGAATAGAGGTTGTTAGATCTTCCTGGGTCATCCTTTAAGCCCCGCTGTGATTCTACCCCATCAGTCGCTCCAAGGACATCGTGGAGCCTCTGCTGAAGCCTCAGTGGTACGTGAGCTGTGCAGATATGGCCAAGCAGGCCGCGGACTCCGTGAGGGAGGGACGCCTCAAAATCATCCCCGACCACCACCTCAAGACCTGGTTCAACTGGCTGGACAATATCAGGTATTCATCTATGCAACATTTTTCTGTTATTGTTCAGTTTTATTTTTTAGAACTTTTTATTTCTTCCACAAATATATAAAAATCACACCCGCCACCCGTCCACTCAAATCTACACGTTATTGTTCACATACACATACATACATTACCCCTTTCCTTCCAGATGATACATAATACAGACATTCATTTAAATTCTCTGACCTTTCCCTGGGTAGTCGGTACAGACAGGTATGCTTACAAATCCGAAACAGGTGCTAGTTAAAAATTAAATATAAAAGAAAATAATGATTCTTCAGTTTTATCGCAGTCTGATTTTGGTTCATTCAGTATTTGCTCTTGGCCATTGTACTGAAATCTTGGCAGTTAAGCATTTTAAATCGCAATTTCACACAGGGAATATGCAATTTTCTTTTTAAGGAATCGCATAATAGTGGGACTGCTTCTAATGGTTTCTTTCATTATAAATGCATTCATAAATTATTTTCAGGATTATTCTATAAATATTAAAGTCTGTGAATGTCAAAGTCATTTCTTCAAAGATATTCTCTAAACCCCGAACATATTTACATTACTCACAGGTAAGACATGCAACAAGAGCCACTTACTGTTCAACACTTCTAAACTGAGAATGTATAGCAGTGAAACAATATTGAATTGATTATCAAAATAGTTATCTAATACATGTTCTATCAAATAATCAGTTAATTGATAAAGGGAATACTTTTTGCAGCTCTAGATATAGATTGAAAAATGTAATAATAACATAATAGATAGATGGATATATAGTTGATTGATAGATAGAATGATAGATATAGGATGGATGAATAGATGGCTATATAGCTAGATAGATAGATTGGCTAGATGCTAGATAGATAGCATGATAAGATAGATGAATAGAATAGATGGCATAGAATGATAGATAGATGGATTATATAGATGGATTAGATAGATAGATGATAAGATCGATAGATTGATGGATGGATAGATCGATGAATAGATGGATATTATAGATAGGATAGATAGATAGATGGATAGAATCGATAGATTGATGGATGGATAGATAGAATGATAGATAGATGGATAGATAGCTAGATAGATAGATAGATGGATAGATCGATAGATTGATGGATGGATAGATAGATGATAGATAGTGAATAGATAGATATATAGATGAATAGATAGATAGATAGATAGATGGATATATAGATAGATGGATAGATAGATGGATAGATGATAGATAGAATGATAGATAGATGAATAGATGGATAGATAGATAGATAGATAGATAGATTGATGGATGGATAGATAGATAGATAGATGGATATATAGATTGATAGATGGATAGATAGATAGATAGATGGATATATAGATGGATATATAGATTGATAGATTAATAGATGGATATATAGATAGATAGATAGATGGATAGATTGATTGATGGATGGATAGATAGAATGATAGATAGATAGATGGATATATAGATAGATTGATAGATGGATAGATAGATGGAGAGATGATGAAGATGATATAGATGAATAGATAGATGGATAGATAGATGGAGAGATGATAGATAGATTGGATAGATAGATGAATAGATAGTAGATTGATAGATGGATAGATAGATGGATGGATCGATAGATGGATGGATAGATAGATGGATGGATAGATAGATAGATTGATTGAGATATCCTTCTTCCCCTCAGGGACTGGTGCATCTCTCGGCAGCTGTGGTGGGGTCACCGTATTCCTGCTTACTTCATCACCGTCAACGATCCCTCTGTGAAACAGGAGAGGTAAGAGGATGTCTGTCACTTTGTCAAGGCCTGCATGCTTTCAGATGACAGATAAAAGCTTATTTCCTGTTTCTATTTTCCCTCCAGGACATGGACGAGTCATTACTGGATCAGTGGGAGTTCGGAGGAAGTGGTCCGAGAGAAGGCCGGCGAAACGCTTCAATGTGTCCGCTGACAAGATCTCCCTCAGACAGGGTGAGACTGAACACTATTTAATTTACTCATTACTTCAATTATTCCAAAGGTTATCTAATCCCTTCATGTGTTGCTACTACACACATTCACCTAATGTGGATTAATTCTCGCTCCATATTCATACACATTAGATAACTTTTGGCCCCCGTGTTTCAGATGAGGATGTTCTGGACACTTGGTTCTCGTCTGGCATTTTCCCCTTCTCCATCTTCGGATGGCCTAATGAGGTAAAACACTGAGGTCAACCACCCTTACACACAAATGGCAGATTTTGCAGTAGATTGGGAGGATTCTGCAGAGGAAACTAAATATATATTAAAGGAAAGCAAATTAGAAGGAAATGCCACCAACCAATGAATAGGCACTCATCTTAATTAGAGAGTTTCCTTAAAATTCAATTAAATGTTTCTTATATAATGATTTTCACAACGTCACCGTTTGACCTGTCCATAATATGTTTTCCTTCAATACTTAAGATATGTTGTGTCTTTTTATTTTAAGTAAAATCAGTAAGGCGTTGTACAAAACCCCTTAAAATTACCATAAAGAATACACTTTATGAGAGGCTTAAAGAGCCAGAAACGGCTACTTAACCTCAAACAGCTTTTTATTTTGGGTAAAGGAAATTGTTATAAAAAGAAAAGTTGTTTGGGACACAAACAACCTATGGTCAATTTATTTGATCAGAAGATGTTGCGATATTATACATGTTATGTATTTGTGGCCAGAGACAGTGCATCTCTCCGTGCTTTTTCAATCTTTGTTTGGTAACGCTACGTAAAAGGGTTACTTGTCTTTTCGGTCCTTAGCAATCAGTTGAAATGCTTTTGCAACCGTCTTAAAACAATTCTTAAAGGTGGGGTAGGTCATTTTGGAGAAACCAGCTCGAGTGCGCTAGAATTTGAAACAATCTGCCCCTTCCTTCAGAGTTCCTCAACAGAGCCCCTCCTCCAACACACACGAACGCGCACATGACCAATGAGGGCACGAGATAAGTTTGTGCACAGATGGAAGGCTGACAGGCAGGTAGGCCATCCAGTTACTTTAGCCGGCTCAGATGATTGGTCGTGCTTTTTACAGCGCCACGGCTTCCACAGATGATATTATTTTATGGATTTGTTGTCAAAGCACTTCAGATATTCATTGCTATCGGGATGTTAAGAGCATCCATGGAATATAACAACAAGTGTATCTCGAGCCGGTTTCTCTCGGTGTCATCCTTATTAGAAGAACATGAAAGCCTCTGTGCAGATGGCTACTGTCTTCTGTAACCATCAAAGTGTAGAAATATTACCTTCAAAAGGTTGAGTTTGATGGCTGCCACAACATCAGATTTTCCCTTCATGAATGTCACGGCCAAAAGGATGAATCGTGATCCCGCAAACATTGTTTCATGTGTGCTCTTTTTTGGCAAATGAATTACACTCAAAATATGTGTCGAAGAGCCTGTAACCATAACTGTGCAAACACAAAGCACCAATTACACTAATGCATGGTGAAAAGGGAAACCGGGTGATTTGGGAAACCAAGAAGGCCTAGCATCTGCCATCAATGTCAACTGGAACACCATCATGAGCCGAGAGGAGAGAGAGGACAGAAGAGTTTCTGATATGAAGACATGAATATTCATTTTCTTTAAATAGCACAATGTTACATTCTCCAATTAGCCCAGGGAAGTAACATTAGAAACAAACCCAGGGTGGGAGAGTAAAAGACAGCACGTAAACACACGGCTGTCGTCAATTAGATTAGAACCAATTTTATTTGATTAGATTCAAATGTATTGTCATTGCACAGGGAACAAATACTATAATCAAATGCAATTAGCATCTAACCGGAAAGTGCTGTTTGGACAGTTCAAGTAAAATGACTAAATAACACTAATTTGCAAGTCAGTCACTTGGTATCCAGAGGTTTGTGTGTTGGAAACATTAAAGTGTGTTTTAACGACCCCGTCTTCCTGTAGACCCAGGACCTGAACGTGTTCTACCCCAGGCACGCTGCTGGAGACGGGCCACGACATCCTGTTCTTCTGGGTGGCTCGGATGGTGATGATGGGCCTCAAACTGACCGGCAAGCTGCCCTTCACAGAGGTGAGACCCACCAGAACACAACAGGGAGTGATCTCACGTGTGGTGCAGTGGGTTGCACGTTGGTGTTCGGATCAGGGGGTCACAGGTTCAAACCCCCACTGCAGTCAGCATGTCGTTGTGTCCCTGAGACACTTCACCCCAAATGGCTCCTGTGGGGATTGCCCTCAGTACTGAGTATGTAAGTCGCTTTGGATAAAAGCGTCTAACAAGTGACATGTGATATCAGGGCCTGCAGCAGGTCATGACTCAGCAATAATAGTCTGACACAATCACCACATTCAAGACCCTCCTCAAAAGAATATTCAACAAATTGTACGGTGTCGTGAAAGGCGTCTTAAATAAAATGTATTATTATTTGTATTATTATTAATAATGCTTTTGCTTCAGGTGTATCTGCATGCGGTGGTGAGGGACGCCCACGGGAGGAAGATGAGCAAATCTCTGGGCAACGTCATCGACCCTCTGGACGTCATCACAGGGATCTCCCTCCGAGGTAAGACTTTGTTTCATGTTCAAATGGTGCATAGTATCTTCCATCCGGGGTGTTCTTTTACAGAGTCACCACCACTCCCCCGAGGCTCGCTGTTGTTATGTCAGCTTTATAAGCACCCTTTCTGCTCCCAACGAGCTTTAATTGAGGCCATCAATCTCTCCCCGGAAACTGCTCAGCCAGACGCAGCAGACCTGTCCTCTGGGGCCACTGAAGGACTTGGGTTAGACTACCATGTACTCCTAAGAATAAGAAACCATTTAGGTCCTTGCTGCCCTATTAAAACACACAGCTGTTGGTTTTTTCATTCTCAATATGAGAAGAGGAGTTGCTTTCAATGATGATTTATGTCAGGGATCACCAGTATCCATAGACACTTTCGCGGGCCAGCAATTTTTATAGCCCTGCAGCGGGGGCTACTGCTGCAGAGCGCACAAGGATCACTTCTTCTTCAGGGCAGGGAAGGCTACGCAGTACGCAGGCTACTGTCCCGCAGCTGCTGCCTCTCTGTTGGACTCCGGGTACTGCACATTACTCACGAGACGGTTGTATTAAAAAAAAATGAGTGGGGGGCGAACGCACTAACCACTCGGCCAACGCCACAGTCAGCCCCATCGCGCGTGCCGGATGTGGCCGGCGGGCCGCTAGTTGATGGTCACTGATTATGTAATAGAAATGTTGGCAAAGAGGTTTTTTGCCAACCTTTAAGAAATCCTGAATTATACGATCGTTGAGAACAGATGTTTTTAGGTTTAGGATGAAGTGTTTTTTTACACTGTAAGACAAGGGTCCATGAGGTTATTAAGTTTGCCTCTTTCGTTTTAGTGTTTGATAGGGGGTATCTAATCCAGGGGGTGTTTTATGACATGCATGTATTTTGTAAGATGCTCTGTTTCTAACTCTTAAAAAAGACGTATGTACTCAATGTTAATTCTCAAAACGTTCAGTCTGCTCTGATTGGTTAGCTGGCCGGCTCTGTTGGGATTGTCTTCCGCTAGAGATGTCCCGCCCCTTAGCCTTACAATGTGTTGGAGCGGCTAGCCAATAGAAGCACGAGTTGTATATAGTCTTGTCACTATGTTACGGAAGTAAACAATGGACTCTTGTCCCAATGGAGGCGTTTCAGGCAGGGGGGGGGGGGGGCGGGGAGTGTGTGGGAGAGAAACTCCCTCTGGAGGTAACACAGGGATGTTAGCCTTTGCAGACCTTTTACATGCACTAAAACCTGTATAACACAGCACAGCAGCGGTTCCCAACATGTGGGCCGCCAAGTAATTAGCAAACATGATTTGTTTGGAAACATTTTCATTATTAAGATTTTTATCTTAACCTCCTTTCTCTTTCTCGATCCCCCTTAGCAACAGTCATACAGTCCTTGACAGCGGTCTGTTCTCCTGGAGTAACAACATTGTCACATGTTCTGAATTGACCAATCAGAACTTTATTTAGCCTCCGTAATGTTTATGGTTGAATGTGGGCCGCACATATTTCTTTTAGATTCTTAAGTGGGCCCTGAGTTGAAAAGATTGGGAACCGTTGCACTACCGGAAAGGGAAATCCCCTAAATGCATATTAGTTGCCCCTTTTTATAAGTTGCAACGTCACATCCTCACTTATTCCTCACCCCCTCTAGGGTCTCCATGCCCTGTTTACGGACAGCAACTGGACCCAGTGGAGGTGGCGAAGGCGAAGCAGGGCCAGACCGTCGGACTACCCTAACGGCATCCCAGAGTGCGGCACGGACGCTCTGCGCTTCGCCCTGTGCGCCTACACCAGCCAAGGTTAACTCAACTTTCTCACTTCCTCCCGTGGTGTGCCGGAGCTCAGCCTTGACTACATCAAATATATCAAAACAGTGAATAAACAGTGGGTACAAGGTCAGCTGTTACAAAATATACACAGAAGTCATCCTTTAATCCTTTGTGTGTCTCTCAGGTAGGGATATCAACCTGGATGTCAACCGCATCCTGGGCTACCCGTCACTTCTGCAACAAACTGTGGAACGCTGTGAAGTTTGCCATGAAGACGCTCGGAGACAACTTTGTGCCGTCAGAGAAAGCCCAGGTGAGAAGATCAAGGACACGGAGAACATAAACAAACACTCATCCTACTCAAACCTATTCATATTCAGCTACTGACACATTTTGACTAAGTAAATGTTAACTATCTGTGTCTGGGGGTTTCTCTCACCGCTTTGTATTCATGAACTGTTGATGTTTGGGAGGTAACCCCTGAATCCTTCCCTCTGTCTTGTCCTTTCCTCGACCCTCCTCAGCTGTGCGGAGAGGAGAGTGTGTCAGACAGGTGGATTTTGTCTCGCCTCAGTGGCTGCTGTCGCTCTCTGCGATGCCGGCTTCAAGGCCTACGAGTTCCCCACCATCACCACCACGCCATCTACAAACTTCTTGGCTGTACGAGCTCTGTGACGTCTACCTGGTGAGAAACCCTGTGGCATTCATCTTAACAGCATCTCAAATGTCACATAATCATGTGGAGGAAACTCTTAAGAGAAACCGATAAATGATTCATGGACAATAAGGTTTGGTTAAATTTAATAAAGTAATAAAGAAAGTCATATGCAAGTGAAATCGATCTGAAATGCAGGAACAGAGCGACTTCACCCTCTCAGGATAAAATGGCTTTGCACCCAGAATACAGCTTACAGTCACTCTGATGTAGAGCAAAGAACTGCTCCCACCCACCCATTGGACGGTTAAAAACTGTTCCTCGACGGCTGTCTTTCTAGCAGGTCGCCCATCACTGTCACTTTAGAGCAGGTGCCGTGGGAATTGTAGTTTTTTATAGTGTGTTGACTACAGACGTAACACAAAAATACTGGCTCTAACAATATGTCTCTCAAACACATACAGGACTAAAAATACAATTTAACAGGCAATCCGATTATAAGAATATATGTTTTAAATGATTATATGATCATTTGAAACGACAAATGTGCCCCCTCCCTCTCTGTCTGTGCTGCAGGAGAGTGTGAAGCCGGTGCTGAGCAGAGCGGAGGAGGACAGCAGCAGCCAGAGGCAGGCGCTGGTGTGCAGACAGACGCTCTACACCTGTCTGGACGTCGGCCTGCGGCTCCTGTCTCCCATCATGCCATTCGTCGGCGAGGAGCTCTACCAGAGGTTACCACGACGACGGACCTCAGAGTGACCCCCCCCAGCATCACCGTCACTTTGTACCACCGATTCAGAGGAGGTGAGGGTGGTTAGAACAAATTGATGTATAAACACAGCGACAATGGGTCATTGGAAGTGTGTGGATTTTAGCGGGGAGAAAGTCAAAGCCTAGACCATGGGAATTAAAAGCACTTGAGTTTGACTTTTGTGAGATTCTTTTAAAGCCTGCTACTTTCCATTATAAAGAAATCCAAGGGTTGTAATATTACTGTACCTACTTAACTATCCTGTGCTAGGTCTTGAATGTGTGCTGAATTGGGGCTGAATGTCATTGAATTTGATGTTTAAGAAGAAGTGTAGAATACTCTGTATAAATGACTGCACGATATTTTTATTTGAATTGGGACTGCTTCGATTTTATTTTAATTTTGTATCTTTTCAGCTAACATTTTTTAGATTAGTTTAATTTCAGTTTTTCTTGGGCCAGGTATAATGTCTCAGAAGTATGTAGCTACATATAAAACAAATACATAGTTAGAGCGTTTAACTTTAGTTTGAATACATTTTTTTGTATTGGTCTAAAGGTCCCCTATTATACTGTTTTTCATCAATATATAATAGATCTCAGATATATCCAGAACCTGTCTCTGATTGGCTGAAACACCAAACGGATAATGGCAGCATTACCCATAATCCCCTCTGTTTCAGCCCTGTTTCCAAAGTGCTGATTCTCTGTCTGTGACTTTAGATGAAAATAAGGAGCCCCTCCCCACGCCCCTCTGAGAGACATTTGGTTACAAAGAAATCAATGGTGCTCTAGGAGGAGATTCAGGTGATAAGGTGGGGGGGGGGGGGGGGTTACCTTGGTGCTGATTGGCTAATGTTTACACAAGACAAAACATCGTTATGACATCATAAAAGTGGCCAAAATCTGATCAGCTCATTTTCAGACAGGTTTTTTATAGAAATGGATCAAAAAGAGAGAAAATTCTTTGTTCCTGAAACTTTCAGAGTCTCTTTCCACAGAGGGGAACACATGTTGATGTAGAGGAGACATGAAGAAGAGGGGACACATGTTGATTGTAGAAGAGACATTGAAGAAAGAAGAGGGGGGGACACGTGTTGATGTAGAAGAGACATGAAGAAGAGGGGACACATGTTGATGTAGAAGAGACCTGAAGAAGAGGGGACACATGTTGATGTAGAAGAAGAGGGGGACCACATGTTGATGTGAAGAGGACCTGAAGAAGAGGGACACATGGTGATGTAGAAGAGACATGGAGAAGAGGGGAACACCTGTTGATGTAGAAGAGGACCATGAAGAAGAGGGGACACAGTTTGATGTAGAAGGAGACATGAAGAAGAGGGACACCATGTTGATTGTAGAAGAGACATGAAGAAGAGGGGGACACATGTTGATGTAGAAGAGACATGAAGAAGAGGGGACACATGTTGATGTAGAAGAGACATGAAGAAGAAGGGGACACATGTTGATGTAGAAGAGACATGGAAGAAGAGGGGACACATGTTGATGTAGAAGAGACATGAAGAAGAGGGACACAATGTTGATGTAAGAAGAGACATGAAGAAGAGGGGACACATGTTGATGTAGAAGAGACATGAAGGAAGAGGGGACACATGTTGATGTAGAAGAGACATGAAGAGAGGGGACACATGTTGATGTAGAGAGACATGAAGAAGAGGGGACACATGTTTGTGTAGAGAGACGGAAGAAGAGGGGACACATGTGTTGATGTAGAAAGAGACTGAAGAAGTGGATTTTGCACAATAGGTCCCCTTTAAATAGAAAAACCTTGGTCAGAACTGCAGATTTCTATTGATCGAGTTGCAGTTCCAGACATTGAGAGAGTTGTCACTGGAAATGATCTTTTTTAGTGTTCTCCTTCTGTCTTAGTGATGAATGTGTTTTGTGTGACTTGTAGTTCTGCTGGCACAGTGAGGAGGAGGTCGACCGCGACATGGAGTTCGTGATGACCGTGATCAAAACCATCCGCTCACTGAGGGGCCGACTACAACCTGACCAAGACCAGAGCCGACTGTAAGCTCTCACACACACACTCACACATCCCACACTCAGAAATGAAGCTCTACAACCCCTATTCTGATGAATTAATTCAAGTACTGTTCCTAAATATAGGTTTTAGGCACTTTACTAATACTTCCACTTCACTGATTCTCAGAGGCAATTAATTATACGTTTTTTACCAAATGAGGTATTTCTTACTTTGACATATGAGGCCGTGTATGTATAAAAACTACAGAGCCCTTTATACAGGAGGAAATGCAAATTGTGCTCCATCCTGGATTACAGTCACATTGATATATAGTGTTAACGATCTACTACATAAAGGAGGTTTAGATATTAAGTAATCTTGCTGAAAGAACTTCTGTGCAGTTACTGAAGTAAAGTTTGAAGGCAGGACTTTAATTGATATAACAATTTCATTTGGATTGTATTTACGTTGTTGTTTTGCACCACAGCATGAATATAATTGTCAAAAGAGAAAAATACCACCCACATTGTCCTTATGCCATTGTGTTTAAACAATGATTGTGTTTCCTTTCACACTTGGTTTTAAATCCTTAATGTCTCGTGTCGACAAGTTATTAGAACCAGGATACTTTATTTACCCTGGGGGGAAGTTTCATTTTTTTTTGACAGTTGCTAGAATAGTATAGAAATGTGTATAAAAGCACAAGAACTTAAAGTAAAAATTAGCACACTGTACACAACCGTAATTATTTTTAAATATGTATATTACAATATATACTGTCGTGTAATGTATTTCTATAAATGAAAAGATAATGATAACCAGATAATTGCTCAAATGTACAGTGACAAGGCTTTATTGTTCATGTGTATATAGCTAGTGTAGTTATGGCAACGTAAATCTTAGGTCACAGGCTCACCAGATAACTGCTCAAACGTACAGTATAATAATGCCTAAACATATGTCCCTCTCCTCCAGGCTACCTGCAGTGCATCGACTCGGCGACGGCCTCCCTGCTGCAGAGGCACAGTCTCCAGATCCAGACGCTGTCCTACTCTCAGGCCGTCCTGCCGCTGACCTCAGACCAGCCCGTCCCAGCAGGCTGCGCCGTGGCCATCGCCTCTGACAGATGTAACCGTCAACCTCATGCTCAAGGTGAGTCGTCTCTCCCGCCTCTCTTCACCAGACGTGTAAATACATTAGCTCTGGTGACGCCTCTCACACGTGTTGATGCATCATGATGTTAACCATGCAATATGTCTTCTTAAAGTCACATTTAAATTCACTGGTTCTGTTTTGACTAGTTACTGTACATGACTGCTTAAGTATTATATATTCCTAACATATTTATATTTTATAATAAAGCTGTATTTGTATAGCACTTGTGATACACTAGGTGCAGCTCATAGTGCTTTAACAACATGGCACACATTAAACAAGAAATTCTCTTTTTGCACACGTGCTGCGTAAAACCTTAATATAAAAATTCAAGGAGGTAAAAAAAGGACAATAAAAAGGTTGTTGACAGAAAACCCACTCGGTAAAACACAATGAATAATATATAAATCTTAAAATTACGTTTAAAAGATTAATTGGATGTTGCTAATAAGAAGCTAATTAAAAAAAATGTCCACTGAGTTGACAATATTCAGTATTTAATTCCTCTGTAGTTTCACATTTGATTTTACATGTATACAATTCCTTACTCTGTTGCTTATTGGAGGACTTGCTATTTACATTGCCAACAACTACAATGTAAGTGTTCATGTGACAATAAAGCTTTGTTGTTTGAATATTATAAGAGAGAAATGCACCATTATGGTATGAATACTATTTAATCTTGGTCTCCTCCACTTTGAGTGTAGTACTCCATCTGTATCTCATAATATATGCGCCTTGTATTCCCTCAGGGTATCATTGATGTGGAGAAGGAAGTGGCCAAGCTGCTGACAAAGAAAGGGGAAGTGGAGAAAGCGATGGAGAAGCTGAGAGAGAAGATGGCGAAGAGCGACTACGCGGAGAAGGTCCCGGTGAAGGTGCAGGAACTGGATGCGGAGAAGGTGCGAAAAAGAAATGTCTCCCAGGGTTTGAGGAGGTGTCGTGAACGTCTGCAAACTAATGATTTCCTGTTTCTCCACAGCTGCGACAGAGCCAGACTGAACTCGACAACGTAAAAGAAGCCATGGACAACTTCAGGAAAATGGTGTGACTTTCCCCTTAGCAATATGTAACTTTCCCCTTAGCAAAATGTAAATCCAGATTCTTCATGTCAGTGTTCATTTTCCAAGTCGACTGTAGTACGGAGGACATTCAATAAATCTCTTGTGACAGACGATGGTCTTCAGCAGTGTTTTGTTCTCTCCAGTGTAACGCTGTAATGAGCGAATGAGTTCAGTGCCTTATGTCAAACGTTTTATTCAGCATATTTATTAGAACATGTAAGAGGACATTTTAGGATACAGCTTTGTTCATTAATAAAAGAGATGGATCAAACAAAGCTTATCACTTTGGCTGCATTTTTAAAGATTAAACTCCTATGATTATTTTATACTATAGCGATGCATCTTAACTTATAATTGCTTCTTTGCAATACAGCCAAAGAGGGAGCGGTGAAAGGTGGCTTGTGAGGTTTCATAAATGCCTTCCCGAACAGACTGAACAGTATGATTAAAACTAACCTCAAAAGAAAACATGTACCATATTTTACAGGTGTGTGGAAGGGGGGGGGGTAGAAGTAGATCAGATCTTCCCAGATGCCATCACAGCAACATTATACATGACACACTGTTGGAAGAGATCTGCGACAGATTACAGTACGTTCACACCATGCCAGGAACACACTGCTGACCACAGGCCATCTGAGTCCTCCCTCTCTCGCTACAGTCTCCAGGGTGAGTGAAACTCGGAGGCGGGCAGAGGAGTGCAGTGTGTTGTTTCAAAGTTTCTCATGTACTTCCGCGCCTGGAGAGAAAGAAAAAAGACAGCGGGCATGGAGGAGGAATAGACAATGAGAGGTGTGGGAGGGAAATGAACAACTTGATATATATTAGGTTCCTTTACAAACGTCTCGCGTCCTCTTAAGGCTTCTCACAGGAGGTGAATAAAGCCAGATTCAGGAGGAAATACCCAGGGACCCAAAGCATTAGCTGTAATTGATGGCAGTGCTGTTGGTTGTTAAATGACTTCAATAAGCTGAGCGCGGCGAAATATATTACTGCAGTCAACCAGAGAGCACAGGTGAGCCGGTTGCTATGGAGACAGCTATAGTGAGCCTCGGTAAGGAAACGCTGTGAGTGAATAGCTGCGATGTGTTTCTTTAAATGAGAGAATTAGAGTAAAGGAAATTGGACTTGGCACGGTGGCTTAGATAGGTGTGATAATGAGATCGGGTTTCTGCCCTTTAAACCCAACGGGAAAGAAACAACAGGTGAGATTAAAGTGCATCCATAACAGAAACCTTACCAAGAACAGAGCAAGCTGCCTCCTTCCCTCCATTGCCATATCCTCACCTGGAACAAAACAGAGTGTGTGTGAGAGGCCTTGTTAAAGAACTGTGAAGTACACCATGTCGGGGGGGAATGTACATTGTTCCAGCCAAAAGGACAATGCAGAGAAAGACAAGAGTAACATATTAAAAGGGGCCCTTTACTGTTACGAGCTGGAGGGGATTGAGCCTTCACAGACCATACACAAACTACAGGGAAGGGAAACCCCCCAAAAGCATAATATGGCCTCTTTAAAAAAGCACACCATGAAACATCCTAATCCTGTAGTAACAATTGTAAAAAACGAAATATTGCACATAGGTGTTATTGTCCGCCTGTACGTGAGTAGTATTTAGTCTGCAGTTTGTTTGACTAGTAAATGAGAAAGGACCTGAGGGGCTTACCAACACTCCATGGATACAAAAATCTCCTTCAGCCTGATAGGACTGCAGCACAGACACACACCAGTCATCGTCCACCTCGTAGCCGCTGTACACCGACGCTGAGAGAGGACATTAAACACACGACATAATGCCTTTGGATCCTGATGTAAACACGGTATTAATGGTTCAGCTGAGTTTAGTGAGGTAGTGCAAAGGAACCAGGCACACTAACTCAGTTACTGGGCTTAGGTAGATTTGAGACACTTGTACTTTATTTCATTATTTTCATGTTTCTACTTCATACTCCTACTCCACTGCAATTTGGAAATACATATTGTACTTATTACATTTATTTGACAAGATGAGCTACTTTGCAGCTTCATATTTTGGTAACAATAATTCAATTGACGAATGACTTATTACATACTTTTATGAATGAATATACCTTGCAGTATAAAAAGTAAACTGAAATGGTTTTCCATTTAATAAGGAACCAGTGATAGAATATGTACTCGGCCAAAATGGCAATTGTAAGTACTTTGCTTTTTGGTACTTTGGACTTGGTACTTTAACTGAGGAAGAATTCTGAACGTCAGACTTTTTTGAGTATTTGTTAACTGTTATCGTGACTTAAATAAAATATTTGGCTACTTCTTCCACCTCTGGTAAACAGTGTAATGGCGGTCACACTTACCTTCTTCTATGGGATTGGAGGACCCCAGCCATTGTCTTACAACTCGAACTCCTTCTTCCGTCATTATTTTTGGATACCTAAGCAGGGAAATGGCGTCACTCAAGTACTTACTGTATACACTGATCTTATCCAACAATGAGAATACTGACCTGAACTGCAGCAGTTTGAGCAGCAGGTCGTTGCCTCTGTTGGACATCACGTCCTCTGGACCCCTGCAACACACAGTGAGCAGATTCATGCTATAAATAGAGTCAGTGGTCCAGTTACCAGGTCACTAAGTGAGTGAGTGCCTCCTCCTACCTCTGCACTAAATAAGGAGTCACTTAATCACGATAATGTGTTGTTCAATGTAGATGATTCAAGTGCGGGTGCGTGTGTGTGTGTGTGTGTGTGTGTGTGTGTGTGTGTGTGCGTGTGCGCATCTGGACCAGGGATGGGCAACTTGGATGGTGGTGGGGGCCACATAATTTATGTAATGCAGAAATAAAAATGTACGCATTATTTCTACATAAGGCATATATATATATAATTTTCGGGATCATAAACTGTCATACAAAGACACACCATATCACGAAAATGGCATTACAGCTATTTTATTTTGTTTTATGACATTTTTCTATTTGTTTTCATCTATATACATCAGATTTGAAAAATAAAAACAGGTAATGTTTGATTTTGGTGCAGTCTAGGTTCAGCCCTTTAACAACTCTGTTATAGAAGCTTAATAAGATACAAGCCCAGAGACAGTGAAGTCAACTCCATTCCCAGCCCTGTGTGGTGCAGGCGGGAGAGGTGCCACTAGATATTAGAGGTAAAGTGGTTAATGAGCAACTCCTGGGCTAACCTAACAGGACAGGAAGAACCACCTCTCTGAAGTGCTGCTGCAGGAGGAACAAGGTTGGTGGTTAAGATTGGTAAAAGATACACAGAGGCAAATTACATATATTCTCTATCACTTTGGGTCATTTTGAAACAATCTTAACGTTCGATAAATCAAAACTATATTGCATATCTGCAAAAGGTTACTCTTACTGTTTTTGTTATTGTGTGATGTTATTAAAGGACTGATTTTGTTTGAGGAATGCAGTGATAAAGTGTTGGTGTAGGTCTGTAAACTGATTTGGATGGGGTCAATTGATTGATTGTATATGTTGTGACTCAACCTGTCCAAACATTTTTAGATTTTGCATAATTCTGCTTTATTGCAATTTTATTTTCCTTTTTTGTAATATTTTTTTATTTCACCATTACATTACATTACATTGCATTTAGCTGACGCTTTTGTCCAAAGCGACTTACAATAAGTACATACGACCAGGAAGACACAGCCCAGAAGAAAAACAGAATCATATAAGTACATCAGGTTTCATAGAGCCAAACATTTCAAGTGCTACTCAGCTGGCTTTAGATAAGCCAGTCCTTTATTAGTATATAAGTGCTTTGTTAGTAATTCTATCGCTCGAAGTGGAGTCGAAAGAGATGAGTTTTCAGTCTGCGGCGGAAGATGTGCAGCCTTTCAGCCGTCCTGATGTCAATGGGGAGCTCATTCCACCATCTTGGAGCCAGGATAGCAAACCCACGTGTTTTTGCTGATGGGAACTTGGGTCCACCTCGCAGCGAGGGTGCAGCGAGTCGTTTGGCTGATGCAGAGCGGAGTGCACGCGCTGGAGTGTACAGTTTAAATCACCAGATCCTTATTCAAAAGGTCTCAGAAACTCTAGAATTAGGGATTTTGATATTAAAAGTATCATCATTTGATTTGATCAGACAAACCATTGAAAACTGATTAATGGTTATACTTTAAGAGAGGCAGCAGTGGCGGTAATGCTCCGGATCGATGGTTGCACACCGCCATTGAAGGCGTAGAAGAATATAAAAACGACGTCACAACGTAAACAAAAGCATGTCGCACAGACAGAATCAAGCTAGAGGTACCAATGGGTCTCAATAATAATAAAAATGTGCTTTGAAATGAATAGAAAGCTTGTTTGCACACTTGCAATTAATATTGGTGTATATTTTCAGCAGCTTCTGAGAACAGCAGCTCCGTTAGTTAGCGAGCTAGCTAGGTGAGCTAACGGTTAGCTTAGCATGCATACAGTAGCTTCTTATGTGGTTTGTAATGCAGTCCGAGTTACTACAATTACCTCCAGTTTATATACATTACTGTTAGCAGGTGGTTTAGTGATTAATTCATTATTTGCATCCTTTATTTTAGAAATGAACGGTCAGCGGACGTCGAAGTTGACTACAAGCGGAAATACAAACATCTCAAGCGAAAATTAAAATTCCTTGTTTATGTAAGTACAGATAATTTATATGTGTTCAGTCAGTCTTTAGCAATCACGTTTAGTACTTTATTAACACATATATGTGTCATTTTCAGCATTGATTTTGTGTTTGTATTCCCTTTCTTCAGGAACAGGAATGTTTTCAGGAGGAGTTGAGGAGATCACAGAGGAAACTTCTCAAAGTGTCCAGGGACAAAAGGTGAGGGCACATTTTTGCCATATTTATATTAATTAGACATTTTGTATTTGTACACATTTGTGTTCCAATGTTACTTTCCACCTTTTCGGTGTGTTAAAACATAACAAAAATAAAGCAACCCTTTCCTCTAACCCTCACTCAGGACTCTTAGCCCAGATAAAATAACCCCAAAAAGGAAACTCACACAAAAATAATTATTTAAGGACAATGAGAATCATTTTAAAGGTACTTACTTCAGGGAACAGATGCTTAGGGAATCAAGTATGGTCCAGAAAATATTCAACAATTAGATAATAGGCTGGAAATTGTCAGATTAACTTGTTACGGAATTTTTCACATTTTCTGATTGAAGAAAAATACATTGAATGATTTAGCAAGGATGTAGAAGGGGTTATAGCGTTTATAATGTGACATGATATGTCAACAGCTTGCTATGGCAAACCTAAAGGCAACAGCATCAGAATCTGTAAGATGGCTGCTATAACAGGGCAGGGTTCCAGTGTAACATCAAGGGCTTTCTTTTATGTACTTAATAAACAAAAATGGCTTATTCTAGACAAGAAAAAAACTTGAACGTGATCAAAATGTGAAGGTGAGATCACATTGTGTGTACTTGAAAATGTGTTAAACAATGTCCTTCACTTGTTTTCTAGCTTCCTCCTGGACAGACTGCTACAGTACGAGAGGGTAGATGAAGACTCCTCAGGTAATCCAAACTTTCTTAACAGTATCGAGTGTTTATGACTACGTAAATGTAGGAGTTGTAAACAGTAGGTGAATTTATGTTTTCTGTCTTCTGTTCCAGATTCAGATGCAACAGTTTCTTCAGAAAACAGTGAAGGAGAAGGCCCCAGGGAGGGGAAAGAGAACGAGATGTAACAAAGAAGTAAGCCAAACATTTATACTCACTGACTTGGTGTTGCCTATTGAACCGAATGGACCACTGTGAGAAAACATGTTGCACTGTGAATGCCCTTTCTGCCACACTGAGTTTCTCTTAATCTCCCATGTACTCTTTTCAGGAGAAGAAGTAAATGGTAAATGTACTGTACTTATATAGCGCTTTATCCAGTCTTTACGACCCCTCAAAGCGCTTTACATACTACATGTCATTCACCCATTCACACCCATTCATACAGAGCAGTGTACCTTACTCTAGGAACTAACATTCACACACACTCACACACCGTTGGCCATCGGGAGCAACTCAGGGTTAAGTATCTTGCCCAAGGACACATCGCCATGTTTGCTGCACGGGCTGGGATCGAACCCACAACCTTCTGGTTGAAAGACGACCGCACTCCCTCGCAGCCACAGTCGCCCACTGTGAATGCCCTTTCTGCCACACTGAGTTTCTCTTAATCTCTCATGTACTCTTTTCAGGCGAAGAAGTAGTCCTGGAGCGTGTCTCCCATCTTCCTCCTCCCCTCATCTCTCCCTGCTGTCCCGTTCTGGTGTGAACCCCCTGCAGTCCTCAGGCTCTGGACCTTACCTCAACACCGTGAGTTTCCATCTCCTTTTCTCATATCTTAGTGCGGCCAGCAAGAGGAACATTGCTGCCACTGCCCTGTCCTCATCAGCAAACATCTGTGTTTTAATTTGGCATTGTTTATATCATTTGATTATTTGTTCATACGTTTTTATATCTTCATTCGGTGCTATTCGATGTCTATTATAGCTCCACTGTCGTTGCATTGTTCATTTTTCTTTGTATTTGTTTGTGTGTCTGTCTTGTAATGTTGCCATGCATGTGTGTTTGTGTGTTCATTTGATGTTTGGGGCCCTGCGTGTGTCGGGCAGATGCCCTTCCCACCGGAGTATTTGGCTCCTCCAGCTGAACGAGTGAAGAAAGAGAGAAAAACAAAGACGCCTAGAAACAAGAAGAGACAACGGGGAAGGTGAGAGAGGAAGAGAGAAAATATATCCATAGCTTACAAAATACATATTCGCTGCTTTCCTCTTACATATATTAATGTGCCATTTATGCTAATTAGCACCCAAGTCAATTCCAGTCGGTGGTATTTAGGTCACAGAATATATGCATAGCAACAAGGAAATAATATTTGTTTACTTTTATGTTCTCCTTAGAGAATCCAAGATGTATGTATTTAGTGTGTCCACATGAGCACTAGCATGAGCTATTGTTCCTGATGTCACATAAACACTCAAACAAACATTTACACACTATAGTCACATTAACACAGCTCATCCCAAGTATGGAAGTGCAATCATCCCCTTTCAGCCATCTCACAGAGGCCCGATATTGGTTTTTTGGTTTTTCCATTTCTTGTAGTGTGTCATATAGGTTGTTGTGCATGTAGATGGTCTGCAAATAAGTGTCTGCAAATAAGCATAATATGTCCTCTTTAAGCCAAAGACAAATGTAAATGAAATAGTTTGAACACAGACGCAGTTCAAATATCATTTCTGAAATGAAAGTAAAGGTTGTAGCCCATCTTTAGTATTTTCTTGAACAATATGCACCGGCATTGAATTGGTTGAGTTGACCTTCTTGCACAATATTGCAGACAGGTGTTGAACTCAACTTCAATATGTATTTTAAATAATGACATTCCAGGACACTGATTGGTTGATTACTGATTTACTATCTTGCTGATGTACATCTGTAATGCAGTTATCCATCCAGTTTAAACCCCTCATTCCTTCATCTTGTCTCCATCCCTTTGTCCTTCCTCACATTTTCACTCTTATTTTTTGCATTCCTCTCAGGTTGTTGCCCCCATGGCAGCTAATTACCCATCAGCCCCTGCGGCCCCCCCGGCAGCCAGCAGCCCGTTCAGCTGGGTTCCCCGACAGATGCTGAGCGGAGACGCAGCGGAGGAGGAGGGGGAGAGCGACGGAGACAGTGACAGAGGAGATGAAGACAGAGGGGAGGGAGACGAGGCTGAAACTGGTCATTGACCTTCCTAATGAGTGAGCCGCAGTGTGTGGTTAGATGTATTTATAAGCAAGGGATGCAGGGTTTGTACATCTGTGTATGTGTGAGAGTGAAAGACAGAATGTGACTGAATGTGTTTCCACTTCCTTAATTGCAGTATCACTATCAAAGAACTCTCCCAGATGGATGTGGTTTTTACATGTGGAGAATTACATTTGCGACTAAATAACAGTTGACAAGTGTTTAGGAGAAATCCACAGCCAGTGAGATGAATGGATCGTTTTTCCTGTTAACATTTCCAAGCTGCTGATTATTTGTCTAAACAGTTTATCAATCTACAAAGTGTGACTAAGACGAGGTGTGTCCTGCATATAGAGAGCTTTTGTTTATTTGTTTTGCATGATCTAACACCATCTTGGTATTGCATACATGCTGCACTCCATTAAAGCGACTGTCATTTAGATCTTTTCAGATGTTACGTCTTTTTTACTCGTTACAGGAGGTTCTGTCGTTTCTACTTCTACAATTTCTTTTACACAATGTGTCATAAGTCAAAGCTACACCCTGTCAATTCCAATGTGTTTTGCACCTTTTCAGATGTGTGTGTAAAATGTCAAACTAAAAGATTTTGTTTTAAATTGAGTCACGTTTCATTCACAGATTCTATGGACACAATGCCTACACACACTACTTTACATAAAACGATGTATTAAGGTTGTATGTGTGTTGTCTTAAACTAAGTGTGTAGTGTGCCCCACCCAAAGCATCACACCCTAAAAATCTCATTCCAGACTTACAGTCCACTCACTAAGGTGTGCTACAGTCTGTGTGAACACTTATTGTACCCAGGACATGTGTACTTAGCACATTCACTACATACAAGCTGTGTTTAAGAACATCTTATTGAAACCTGGTTCATGTTAGTTATGCACATGTTGCTTTTCTTTACTTGATTGCAAAGAGTCCTTATTCCACTCTGATAGAAGCCCAGGGGGACATTTGGCGGATGTTTGCAACAACTCTTTAGCAACTTAAGGGCAGCATAGCTGGACTCACTCCACCTCTCCTTCATGCTGAAAAAGAAAGCTGGACTTGCTTGTGTTCACTCTTACTCATGCACATGAAAATTAGATGGCATGCAGATAGCTGTTTATGCAACTTAGCTATTTTATAAAAACGTGTCGCAACATGCAAGGATAGAAAACCAGAAACCTTTAATAGAAAACCAGCTGAGTGTGTTTTATCCAGGAAGAGCTCAATAATCGCTGCACTCTGATACAATGACCCGTGACTTTGACACTGTCAGGATTAAGTTTTAATGAGGATGACATTGTTACATTTAGCTCAGTCAGTGACATTTGAGCTGCTGTTATAAGTGAGCACTCCTGCCTGATAAGGACCTATCTTATCAAAGCAGCTGTACCTTTTTAGCCCTTCTCAGGAATGTGATTTACACAGAATAATGGACAATGAGAGTGTGTCATTCCAGGCACTAACCTCAACAACGACCATTGTTTTGGAATGTGGACTTACAGGTATTGGGAAGCTTTTGATGGGTGTGTGCGTTGCTTGTATACTTTACAGCAGGGGGAGTTAAAGGTGTAACCATAGAGCGCTTAAGAGGGAGGGGTGAAGTAGAGGTACTGCCAGAGGGAGAGTGGAAGAGGGAGGAACTGACAGAGGGGGCGAGGTTGTCAGTGCAAAGGGAAATGAAGGAGTAAGCAGGATTGTGCCTGCAATACAGATCCACTCTGCTGACTTTCAAAGAACACAGCCATGGGTGGACACAAACTGCAGCAGAGAACCAGGAGCCAGTGAGGAAACAACAACCTTATCTTTCCCATCTATAAACGGAAACCACTGGATAATTTAAAAGCCTCTCCCTCCTGCTCTGTGTGTGTGTGAGGCAGAGGGGGGATTTGCTGAGCTCACCACCACCATGCTGCGTCCTGCTGCTGTCAGTGCAGCTGTGAGTGTGTGTGTGTGTTTGCTGCTGGGCCTGTCTCTGGCAGATGAGGACTCCTCGGAGCCGATTCTCTGCAGCGGCTGCTTCCACAGACGGACGCCTCCTCGGGGGGTGTCCTCGGGGCTGCGCTCGCTCTGCCACAGTCTCCCGGGGGACAGGCGTTCGCCTCGCTGTCCAAACCGTCCTGTGACACAGCTGTCTGCACGGCCTTCACTCTCAGCATCGCAGGGACGGAGGAGGGGGGGAGGGGCATGTTGATGTTGGTAAGGCAAATCTATCATGTTGTTTACAGTAGGACTACCTGCTTTTGAATGATGGATTTTGAAAAGGTAACTGCATAAATCACAGATGGGGATTCCAGGATGCAGTTTCGTTACTTGTACTTTGATATATGCTCCTTTATACTTCGACTCACCTTCAGAGAAACATGATGTGTTTACTCAACGTATATTTGACAGATATAGTTTCTATTCAGATTAAGATTTTATATACATGATAAGATAATACAATAAAAACATTGTTGAAAATTAATCTATTTGTTCCTAAACTCTTTGTGTTTATTTAAAAGAACTCCTAAGCTTTTGAAATGATTAATCAAACATGTAATACAATAAATCATAGTTGAAAGTACTAGCTGAAGTATATGTAAGTTAAATGGGGCCTATTTGTCTCTTTCCTGTAGTGTGTTATATGGGTTTGTGTGCATGTAAATGGTCTGCAGAGGCCAACATCCCTGTATTCCTTCAAGGAGTTTCTCCCCCCCCCCCCCCTCATGAAATGTACTCCTTTGTGTACTCACGTAACATAGTGACATCACTATGTAACACTTGAGCTTCTATTGGCTACAACACATTGTACGTGATAGCCTAAGCTGTTGACCAATCGCAACAGAGCCGGCCAACTAACCAATCAGAGCAGACTGGGCTCTGGTTTCAGACAGAGGGTGAAAGAGGTGCTGCAGCACAGGCAGTATGAGAACAATAAAGAGCTTTTTGAACATTAAAGCATGGAGACATGTCCCAGTAGAGCAGGGTGTCAAACTCAAATACACAGTGGGCCAAAATAAAAAAATGGGTACTAGTGGAGGGCCGGACTGGTTCAATGTTTATTGCAAAACGTATTGAAATGAACTTATTGCACATATTAAACCTGGAACTAACAAAGCTTAAACTATTGGCTATAAAAACAACATTAAATAATCAGTTGCATTCATTTCTTATGGCTCTATCTGCAGAGTCATTTCTTATGAGTACATTTCTCCACAGGCCAACAACAGCTTCAACAAAACTATTCCCCTCAAAGAACAAACCAAACATGCCCTGTTGTCGTGAGAGAGAAAGTGCAGAAGGAAGCATCCATTAAACTCAGTGTGCTGCTCTGTGATGCTAGCTCAGATACTTGGCGTCTCATCTTGGGAGCAAGGTCATCAATATTTGGGCTCAGGCTCTGAGCTGAGGAGACCCTCAGGATGGAGTGAAGGTGTGCGTGCAATATACCGGCGGGCCAGATCTAATAGTAATTAGAAATGATCCTGCGGGCCGAAATCAAATCCACCAAGGGCCTGATTTGGCCCCCGGGCCTTGAGTTTGACACATGTGCAATAGAGGAACAAAATACTACCTGAAATTAGCATAATAAACCCCGCTTCATACAGGGTTATAATGTACACTTTCATATATGTTACACTCATACTGTGGCTCTTCTTGTTTCTGGCAGACAGAGGAAGACAACAAAGTAGCGGTACCAGCCCTTCTCAGAGGAGGGGATACATCTCACCCTGTCTCACCCACAGACTCCCCCCTTCAGCTCTGGGACGCCACAGTCACAACACTGGTCGGTCCACTATCTCTCCCAAATGCAGCTCTTTAGGCGGAGATCTCTACATCATGACGGGGGTGGGGGGTCTCGGGGCGGCTGAGGATGGAGACGAGGAGTGTCAGACGAAGCCTCTGTGGTCTGCAGTGTGCTGCGACGTCCCGGAGGGGAAGAGGGGCTTCAGTTTGGGGTTAATCACAGAGACAGGGGAAGAGGAGAGGCACATGAGCGTTAAGGAGCTGGAGGAGATGCTAGGAGTGGCAGAGCTGTTCGCAGAGGGATGTGGAGGAGCAGCTGGGGAGATTGTTGACATCAAAGAGGGTCTTCACAGTGAGGGGATCCCTGGAAACCTAGAAATATTGGATGCAAATCTTACTGATGAAAACAAAGAAGACAAAGATGCAGAATCAAACACTGCAGGTGGAGGCGCTGATGGAGAGGAGGTTAGTTCAGATTCAAAGAAAGGAGAAGAGGCTGGTTCAGAAGGTAGTGTTGAAGAGCAGACCGATGTGACTCAATCACGATCTGTCAGTTCAGAGTCTCCTGAGTCCTCAGCCGACTATGGGGCTGTGGAAGAACAAGAAACAGACACTAACTCCAGCTCCATGTTGGTCTACGTCCTCTCCACCACCTTGTCCATCCTCAAAGCTCCGCTGCGACCGGTGTTCTCCAGAGTCACAGATTTCCCTGGACAGGTGATATAAGTTACTGAAGCACTGGTTTATTTGATGTGGATTAAAGGGACACTCCTGCATCGCTTGCCACAAGGCTCACAAGAGAATGGTCTGAAGCTAATTGTAATGGCCATGTAAGTGATCCAATGTCCTATTCTGCTAGCCTTACACGGTAGAGTGGAGAAAGTGATCTCACGCAGTCACAAACAGGGCCATTTTCCAGTCATTGGATGCAGTTTAGTTGAATGTATATTGAAGCAGTTTAACAATTCTGCATCTGGTAAGAACGGCCTTACCGGTCACCTATGACCCTATTTATCAAATCAAGTTTTATTTATATAGCACATTTATAAACGAGTTTTGGTCGAGCCAAAGTGTGTACATATAATAAAAATAGCCTACAGTAGAGACACTTTACAGCAAATACAACAGCACAGATTGTTCAGAATATCAGTATGAGAAAAACGACACCCTCTATTCTTAGACCCTCACATCGTACAAGGAAACACTTTCAGAGAAAACCCACACATGTATACACGCTGTGCAGCTAAATACTACTGCATGTATAATAATATAACATGCCAGCAATAAACGGAAAAAGCTCCTTCTCAAATTATTCTACTCTTCCTGTAATGCAGAGGACTCAAAGGCTTTATTTGTCATATGCACAATAGCTACAGTGTAGTTAAGGAAATGAAAATCTTAAGAGCCAGGCTCCTCCAAAAATGCAACACAAGAAGTAAAAGACAAAAGAGGCAGCCACAACCCAGTTTCTAACGCAGGCTTTCTACTACACATTTTTGAAGTGAAAGGCCAAGTCGGATAACATTTTCAAGTTACCTTTTTTAGACTTTAGAGAAACAGAAATGATTACAACTGATAGACTATTACAGCAAGAATCTATTCATTAGAACGTGGAGATGTTTAGCGTGTTTGCAGGGAAACAATTAAGTTTAAACAGGTTGAGTTTCAGTGATTGTTAAATCTCCTCATGCCAGTGTGCTCCTCCCAGACACTGGAATGAGGTGCGACCTGCAGCAGTTTACTCCTTACAGGCCCTCAGGTTATGTGTCATTTTATTATTCACACCATTCTCTCAGATAAAATATTAAATAATTGTTCTCTTCCCAGGTGACATACGTTCTTCAGGAAGACCTCGGGGTTCTGTCTGCCCTGCCTGGAGAAACCTACTCTCTATTCCACCTCCTGACCTCGGAGTTCTTGTCCTGTATGCGCTCAGCTGGAGATACAATCCTCGATATCGGTGAAAACTGCTTCTCCAACACCTACTACGTGTCCTCCTCCATGCTGGGGGCTTTAGCAGACAGCTGCTACACGGGGGTCACCGGCGTGGGGACCCTTGCTGGAGACACTGTGGGGATATGTGGGGAAGCGTTGGATAATACTTGGTGGGTGACCAAGTTCTTCGGGGCGCGGCTGTGGGAGCAGAGCGAGGGCTACGTGGGGACGGTGGTGTCAGAGATGGGGGGTCAGGCCACCGCTTTAGGTGGAGGGTTTGGGAGGCTGGTGTGGAGAAGTGGAAGTGGGGTGTTTAATGTCTTTAGAACGGGAGGGGGTTTAGTGTTTGGAGTGGTGGATGTACTCATTGATGGGATGAGAATGGCTTTGGGGAATTAGTCAGAGTAGAAAGTCCACGTGAAGCCATTAAAAACGTTTCAATTTATTTCTCAATTTGTGAATTTCTTTAAAGAGTGTGAAAAAGGGGTTACTGTTTCACTTTGATGTAATTTAATAATAATTAAATAATAAATATAAATTGTATTCAAGGCGGCTTTCATGACACCCAAGGACACCGTTCGATTTGTTGAATATTCTAAGAGGTAAAAGCATGAGAACAAGATCAAAACACAAACATACCATCATGGAGAAGACAATTATAGTGGACACAATGATAGGGTCAGGTTATTCAGGGGAAACAGATCTGAGATTATTTGATACTGTATGCCTTAGCTGTTTTAGAAGGATAGCCATATGTTTTTGAGTCGAATTTAGTGGTATTTACACCGTAGGTCTTACACTTCACTGTGGCTGGCTGTCCAATACATCTGCTGCTGCGACAAGCAACCCCACTGTGATTTAAAAACCACTGTGCACAAGGCTTTTGGATGTAGATATATTCAAAACTATTCCTGTATGATAGTTGTTATGGTTAATGTTTGCTTACGTGTACATTTTAATAAAAGAGAATGCTGGCTTATCGCATTGTTTTTGTCTTTGTGTGTGCTTGTGATATATGCAATATTTTACTCTATACTGAGCTGATTAACTGACAGAAAGGTATACCTTTACATTTTGCAGAAAAAGCATGATAAGTTTAACCAGAGGTGGAAATTCATGAAACTGGACTGGGGTTCTAGTTGACACTCCTACTTTATTTGGGTATTACCATTTCAGTTTATTTTTTTACTATTTTTCAGGGTGAAGTTAAATGCTTTTGAATTCACAAAAAATAACTCAACAAGTAAGGATTTAAAGGTGGGGTAGGTAATTCACTTCAGAAACACGTTTTGTTATATTCCATGGAATGCTCTTAACATCCCGATAGCAATGAATACATTAAATGCTTTGACAATAAATACATAAACAATTTTCATAAAAATGTCATAGTACGCCGTAGTACTGTAAAAAGCACGACCAATCATCTGAGCCGGCCCGGCTAAAGTAACTGGATGGCCTACCTGCCTGTCAGCCTTCCATCTGGGCACACACTTATCTCGTGCCCTCATTAGTCATGTGCGCGTTCGTGTGTTGGAGGAGGGGCTCTGAAAAGGAAGTCTGAAGGAAGGGGCAGATTTTTTTTCCGCTGATTACTTTCAAATTCTAGCGCACTCGAGCTGGTTTCTCCATTCTTAACCTACCTTACCTTTAACATAATAACTTCCAGAGGTGTATACAGGGACGCGGGAAGTCAGTCAGAGTTGCGTGTGCGGGGGTGGGTACAAGGCACAGGTGATGTGAAGCTCATAAAGTGAGGCAAATAGAAATAATCAGCTGATGGAGTGTAGATGTAGAAATAGCTGCATCCGATCGGCTGACTGTGTTTTCACAATAAAAGTAGTTTCTTAGTGAATGTCCTGTACTGGTCTTAAAATCTCATAACATCAGCTTTTAATGTTCCTCTTGGATGTTCTTCTTGACCCTCAGAGAAGGAGAAGATGTCGTGTCTTTCAGGCAGGTCCTTTCCTAAAAAAAATGACAGGAAACATTTAAAACATATTATTGCAGAACAAGTGTGTTATTTATGAAAGCGGTGTGTGTGTGTGTGTGTGTGTGTTTAGGAACTGTAGCTGTAATTATTTTGTAATTGTAATGTTTTTTTTTATTTCAACAGAGCTATAAGACAATCAGATTATGAATGAACAGTAGGAAGTTCATCAACATTGAAATATATGTTATTATCAAAATAATATTGAACTGTTATCAAAACGTAGTGCAACTGTTGAAGCTTGCTCTGTTGTCTCACTGAAAGAATAACTTAATAACGTTTTTTACAGACAATATTGACTAGATAAATACACTGAACAAAAATATAAACGCAACACTTTTGTTTTTGCTCCCATTTTTCATGAAATGAACTCAAAGATCTAAAACATTTTCTATTTACACAAAATAACCATTTCTCTCAAATATTGTTCACAAATCTGAAAAAATCTGTGATCGTGAGCACTTCTCCTTTGCCGAGATAATCCATCACACCTCACAGGTGTGGCATATCAAGATGCTGATTAGACAGCATGATTATTGCACAGGTGTGCCTTAGGCTGGCCACAATAAAAGGCCACTCTGAAACGTGCATTTTTGCTTTATTGGGGGGGGGGTCCGAAAACCAGTCAGTATCTGGTGTGAGGGTAAGGGGTAATGTTGTGAATTGAGTGGCCCATGGTGGTGGTGGTGGTGGGGTTATGGACGACGAACACAGGCCACTCGATTCACAACATTACCTAAGCTTCCCTGCAGTATCCAACGTCATTAAAACTAGCTGCATCTTTACCAGCTTTGATAACAGTTTAATGATCAATAATAAAACATATCATATATTATTCTGAAATGGACCAATCTGCACAATGACTACTTTTGGTACTTTAAGTAGATTTTGATGCTTATACTTTTGCACTTCTACTTGAGTAACATTTTGAATGCAGGACTTTTACTGGTAACAGAGTATTACTACACTCTTGTACTTCTACTTTTACTCAGCTTTTACTCAAGCACAAGAGCTGAGTACTTCTCCCACCTCTGTTATTATTATTGTTAAAAAATAAATAATTGTATGGTTTTCCGGTTTGCGGCGGAAGCGGCCGGAACCCGGAAGTGTTTGGTTGCATCAGACAGCAGAGAGAGGACTCATGTGGCTCTGCTCTGGATGCTAACTTAAGCTGACTTCTCTTTCTGTTTCATTCAAAGGTAGGATTAACTTCTTACAGCCGCATTCAATAAAAAGCCCCGGGTTTATCAAACACTAACTTAAGAGTGATTTTTAAATAACCGCTACGTGAGGCAAACAAGCCTAAAACTCAGCATGCACTCCCAATAACTCGAGTTTCAGTTTGTCTGAGGAGCTAAAGCTAACTAGCGTGACTTTTCGTCATCCTTTGACAGGTGGCAGAGATGGGCTTTAAAGAAAGTGAAACCTATTGTTAACGAGCTGATTCAACCGCACCCCTGACACTTTGAAATGCTAAAATACGAGTCTCTGATGTGTTTTTTAGACACCTTTAACCAGTTTGTTGACACATTTCGCATCTCTGGTTTCCTTAATAGATGCCAGACTGTTTAACTGGTTTTATAGGCTAACACACCCACTCCACCATCTTCAGGCACAATGTGTTTGATTACAAAGTCAAACCAGTTCATAATCAGAATAAGAATCATAATTCCTATTTGTCCAACAAAGGGGACACTTACATTGTTACAGCAAAGTATAGAGACGAAGAAAATAGAGAACTGTTATATGTAAAGGCATGCACATAGTAGTTTTACAGAAGTCCACATTCAAGTAGAGCAGTATTTATAAAATCAAATAAGTGTAGCACTGTAGATTTCAGTGTGGTGTATTATTGCACATAGCTGTTGCAGTAATGGATGGACTAACTAGGAGTAGCAGCCAGTAGTTATAATAATATTAGCTATATAATATATTGCACATACTGTCTGTGTTTTCACCAGAGATGGCCACTCTCTACGTGTCCCCTCACCCTGATGACTTCAGGAGCCTCCTGACTCTCATCGCTGCAGAGTTTTGTCCGTCCTCCCGCCCCCGGACCCTTACAGAGGACCCTCCTGCATCCCTGAATGCCTGCTCCAGACCCACCCTGGTGCTGGGCGCTGGGGGAAGTGAATCTGTCCTCAGCGGGTCCCCTGCTGTGTCCTGGTACCTGGCCAATCAGGGGAAGAGGGCCGGTGCGGATACAAAGCAGCAGAGCCAGGTGTGGCAGTGGCTCAGCTTTGCAGACAATGAACTCACCCCGGTGTCCTGTGCTGTGGTCTTCCCTCTGATGGGGATGACAGGAGTGGATAAGAAGGTATGTTTCAAGTTTCAAGGCTTTATTGTCATTAGCTCATTACAGTGTAGATATGGCAATGACAACTTAGGACACAGGCTCCTCCAAAAGTGCAACATGAATATATATATATAGGACATAAAACAGTGCAAGAAAATGTTTGGAGATGTGCAAGTAAATACAAATAAAATAGAAATATTGCAAGAAGAGTCTATATGGAATGATATATTAGATAAATAATTAGCTAAATGCAATCAGATGGATGTTGTTTTATAGGTTCAGGTGTTTAATAGTCTTATGAGGTGCAGCCACATTTTATTCATGTGATCTCTTCTCAAATAAGCGATTGTGTGTCTCAGCTCCAGCAGAGCTCCCGTGCAGAGATGATGCGTGTACTAAAGGTTCTCGATAAGGCACTGGAGCCCAGAACCTTCCTGGTGGGGGAGAGCATCACCCTGGCTGATATGGCTGTAGCTACAGCTGTTCTCCTGCCTTTCAAATATGTATGTATGATGTGCGTCACTTATCTCAGTTTTATTCTGTAGAAACAAATGACTCTGTAGAAAGAACTCTCACCCATGTTTGCCAGCTGTTTTTTAAATTAGGGGTGCACAGATTGTGAAATTGTGGGGCCTGTACTGTTTTAATTACAATTTGGCTGATAGCAGGTGCCATCGTTTTATATAGTATTTTATATATAGTCATTCACCCCTTTATTACTCTATCTTTTAATGAGCACACATTCAATCATACTAAACAATTAAAAAGCACCCATCCAAAAAGCACCCATAACTGTTCTAACTACTATACATGTCCTGAAAGGCTTTTTCTGCCTTGATACATGTCAGTGTGTTTTATCTATGAGACGCAGAGTTGAACAGCCGCTCCATCTCCGTGCCGGTACAATGTGCTAGACAACATGAAGATTATTTCTCTAATCTGAATGCAGTTTCATTTGTCTTTCAAACTGAATGTGTGGTCCTTAACTGCAGTATAACACTCACACACACTCACAGTTCGAAGTCAACAAGGCTGCAGATACTAAAGTGTATTTATCAGTTAACCATAGTATGATACTATTTGTGTCCTTAAGGTGTTGGAGCCATCAGACAGGAAAGTCTTGACCAATGTTACCAGGTGGTTCACAACCTGCACGAATCAGCCTCAGTTCCTGAAGGTGTTGGGGGCGATCACTCTCTGTGAGAAGATGGTGCCGGTTACACCCAAACCAAATGCTGCTGTGAATCCTAAAGTTGCTGTGAATCCTAAAGCTGCTGCGAGTCCTAAAGCTGCTCCTGCCAGTCCTGCTGTTGAATCCGCTGACGCTGAAGCTAACGGTGAGGAAAGTCCTCTGCCACCGTTCACAAATATTTCTTTTTTGTGTGTGTGAACAGTATTCTGATGTTGTCATGCTTCCTCCTTCAGGCCCACCAAAGACAGAGGCCCAGCTGAAGAAGGACGCTAAGAAGAGAGAAAAGCTGGAGAAGTTCCAGCAGAAGAAAGACATGGAGGAAAAGAAAAGACTCTGCCACAGACAGAGGTATGGATAGTTCACTTTTAGAATTTTAACTTATTGTAAGATAAGTAAACACATAAATATTGGTCTAAATCAGTGGTTCTCAACTGGTGGGTCCAAAAGTGGGTCGCGGACCCGTTTCCAGTGGTCGCGGATGTGTGAGTGAAGAAAAAAAAATTGAAAAAAAAAATTGGAATTATTTTTATTTTTTTTGGGAGAAAAAGTCAAACTTCTATTTTGAAGGCCCGATTTTCTAACGCTGTGCAATGCAGTCGGCGTTTGACTGGATGTTCCGGAGACCATAGACGGTCTTGAAACTTCTGTCACGTAGTGATCATCTTCTCAATAAAATATCTTTGCTGATGTTTTTTCGAGTCTTCTGGCCTTTGATCAGAATCAAGATTGTCCCCACAGAGAATAACTTTGCGGTTAGAAATATTCTTTATACATCATGGGTACAACTTCCGATAGAAATGAACACACTAATGAAATATGACCCCCCGGTTTCATGATTAACAGGTCACAGAACAATGGGAGCTATCTACCCTTACCCACAATTTAAAGTCACAGACTATCTCCTCTTTGCTCTTCTCGCAGCAAGATGTCAGAACAAAGTGAAAACAAACAATAGCATAAATATTATTAATATGTCGGGTAGTAATAGATTTATTTATTTTCTTATCAGTGTACCAGAATGCATAGTTTATGTTAGTATTTCTAAAAATCTCCTGGGGAGAATCCCCCCAGACCCCCTGCTGGGGTTGGGTTTTCAGCATGTGTGCCTTTTTATATAGTTCAGCTTTGATTCCATCATCTCATTAAACCTTTTTTAAAAGCATACTTTAGTTCTGTGAAGGGATATATGCACTGTACTTCACTTGTATTAATATTGTATGCTGAAAAGCGTATATATTACAGCACGTTTTTTTGTTGAATAGATTTGAGTGCTTCAAAATGTTGGGTCGCGATGTATTGACCAAGTAAAAAGTGGGTCCCGAGGCCTGACCAGTTGAGAACCACTGGTCTAAATCAACGACATAGCTTAGTTACTAATGTTTTGTCTTTCAGAAAAAGGCCAAACCGGAGAAGAAGGAGTTGGGAGTGATCTCATACAGCGTCCCCACGGCCCCCGGGGAGAAAAAAGGTGATTAATCGCTCCTGGCGCATGTGTTTCCTTTCTTGTAACGGAAGGTGTGCTTGTGACGTCACCAGATACAGAAAGATACATTTGCTGCAGATATATTTAGTTTCTCTGTCCCGTGAATCAGATCAGCTCCAACATATTGTGGGTTCTTCCTTTGCCCATTTTACATCCTTCCACCAATCTTCATGAAAATCGGGCCAGTAGTCTTTCCTGTATTCCTGCAGACAGACAAACTGAGCTGAAAAACACAACGTCTTTGGCAGAGGTAATAAAGAATAAAAACACAAACTATGAGAGTTACGTGATAGTCTAGCACAAGAACTCCTACAGAGACGCGTCACGACCTTAGACTGTATAGGTCACGACACAAGAGTATGTTCTAATGAAAGTATAACAAATTGAAAGTAACTTAAAAGTAATTGAAAATCAAAACAGTGCAAATTAACAATTACTATGGCTATAAGATACAAGTTGAAGAAAAAATACCAGCAGGTTTATTTTGCCCCCTTAGTGGTGGTGAGGGGTATTGCATCATGTCAGAAACGGGCCTCCATGGATACCCCTTAATAATGCAAGGATCTTCTGTTTTTCATTATGATTAGATTCAGATAATATCAAACCCTTGTTCTAACTTTCAGATGTGATAAGCCCGCTCCCTGACTCCTACAGTCCTCAGTATGTGGAGGCGGCCTGGTATCCGTGGTGGGAGAAGCAGGGATTCTTCAAGCCTGAGTACGGGGTAAGGAAGTCCTCCCCGTCACAATATGTTCACATTAATATTTGTATGCCTCTACGCCTGCGACATCTGTTGATTTTGGGTTTAAGCACCACTTTGAACTGATTTAGAATTTGCTGACTAAAGGTCAGGGTCACTGTGACCTAGGGCTGCACCCGAATACTCGAATATTCGTTCGTTGGAGTACTATTCGGGTTTCAATTTCGTTATTCGTTTTGTTTGTTTTTTTCCCGTATTTTTTTTAATTGAATTTATTGAAATCTCCAATCTCAATTTAACAGCTTGTTCAGGGGGGTGCTAAGACTTAACCATAAACATTATCGTTTACTTTCTATGTAGATATTACTTTTCTCTGTTAATCTCCGTCGCGTTGTTTCCAAAGCAACAAACAACTTCCTGTCACAGAAACAGCGGGCCGAATATTCGCTGCTGATTACTACCGAATATCCGGAGCCCGAAAAAATGTTATTCGGGACAGCCCTACTGTGACCACACATAACATGTTTCGCCTAACTCAAATATTCACATGATTTTAAAGACAATTTCACACTAATGTCAAAACAGGATACAATTATGATATTAAATCTAGTTTATCACTTGATTTGAAAGTGATTTTTAATGATTACAAGGATCTACATAACCCGACATATTTAAGTGACTGTCTCTCATTTGTTCAACCTGCAAGGACACCTCCATTGTTTCACTTTTAAAAGTACCTAGACGTACATCCCATTTGATCTTAGAACAGCAACCATTATCATTTTTAGTAGTATCACTGTTCATGTTTTAATGTTTTATTGTTTTAACATATTTTAATTATGTTTCTCATTTGTTATTGTGATTTTTGTTTCAAGCATGAAAGGTGCTATATAAAAACATCTCTGTCTGATATAACATGCGTCTCCCTCGCTACGTTCTGCAGAGGAAGAGTATCAGCGATGCTAACCCGCGGTGTCTTCATGATGTGCATCCCTCCCCCTAATGTGACCGGATCCCTCCACCTGGGTCACGCTCTCACCAACGCCATTCAGGATTCTCTGACCAGATGGTAACTACCCTTTGAAACAGCCTGAAACACAGAGTCAGATGTTCAGTGAGGCTGTTGTTGCTTCATGGGATTTCTCATGTGTGACTTCTGAAGTTTGCAAGATGGCTGCGTCGGTGTTTGTCTTAGTGCGTTAATTCAGTGTTTACATACATCGTGTTTTACTTTTATGTATGCACCGTGACATCAAGTTAAATTCCCCGTACGTGTCAACCTACCTGGTAATAAACGTGTCTCTGATTCTGATTAAATTGGCGTGTTTTCCTCTCTGTTTCCAGGCACAGGATGCGGGGGGAGACCACCCTGTGGAACCCGGGCTGTGATCACGCCGGCATCGCCACCCAGGTGGTGGTGGAGAAGAAGCTGATGAGAGAAAAGGGCCAGAGCCGGCACGATCTGGGCAGAGACAACTTCATCCAGGAAGTGTGGAAGTGGAAGAACGAGTGAGTGGAAGGAGTAGAAGAAAGGAGCACATATCAGCTTTGAATAATACTGGAATAAACATCATCTGTCAATCACAAACTGGAACTATTTGTGTTACGATGGAGGAAGTGGACTGATTTTGTAAAACCTCATAGGCCAGATTTAATTTTTACAAACCTATGATTTTACTGTGAAGTCCTGATCGCTCCCTAATGTTCGTATTGTTCGTACTTGTTACTGTAAGGCATTTCGACAGACAACTCAAGATTGTACAATACTATGTCTTGAAAAACACTGTAATTGTTTGCTGCCAAATGTCAATACAAAATATATTACAGAATAATACTAGAATAAAGACACAGTGATAACCTGGCCCTTTTTGCTGTTTTCAGGAAGGGAGACCGTAATCTACCACCAGCTGAAGAAGCTGGGCTCCTCTCTGGACTGGGACAGAGCCTGCTTCACCATGGACCCTGTAGGTCCTCTGAAATCCCTGAACTCATTTGAAGAATATCCTAATTTCCTCTTTCTCATGACCATATCCGCTTCTCCAGAAACTCTCGTATGCTGTCCCAAGAGGCCTTCATCCGCATGCACGATGAGGGAGTGATCTACCGGAGCAAGAGGCTGGTCAACTGGGTCCTGCACGCTGAACTCTGCCATCTCCGACATAGAGGCAAGTCTGTACTTTATTAGAGAGATACAAATGTAGGGTTGCGGTCGAATAGTCCAAAATCAGCTCCTACCGTCTATTCCTTGACCTCTGAGTGAACGTCACGGGGTTAAGGGATAGTGGATAGGAGAACTCAAAGGATTTAGGAGAAGAGACTGCGGTGCTTTAGAGAATCCGACTGCACTTTCACTATCTGACGTGTTTATGATGCGCCAGCGGACGTCATTTGTGCGTCTGCTGCTGTGGGGAAACTATGGAAACTACAGTTTTCTATAGCGGACTACAACATGGATGTTTAATAAGAACGAGGGACTACTGTAAACTCATCTAGAGACTCTGCACCGTGCTCTGATGCTGTTGCTTTATGAACGTGGACAACAGAGAAACATATTCTTCATGACTAAAGTTGGAATTGAAATAAAAAAGGAAAGTGAAACTTATGCTCGTCATCCTCTCCCTCCGGTCCACATTAATACTAATGATCCCAATACGTATGAAATATCTTCTTTAACACCTATCACTGTGTATATCACCATTCAAACATCTTTTAAAAGTTGCAAACCCCACACCGCTCAGTAAAGACAGTGAAATGTTGACTTTATTTAATCATTTCAGTAAAAACTAACGTTCATATTTCTCTTTTTGATCATAATACTGATGAACGTTCAAAACAAAGCACTTTGGCAACTTACCACATACGTTTTAAAAAGCTTAATAAGCACCGTAACTTTCATGATATCATTTCTCCGTCATAATCGGTTGTTTCCGTGAACGGCCGACTGTTGTCTGACGGCAAATGCTGCGGCTGCAATGCATTGTGGGGCAGCATTTTCTCCTCTCCTTTCGGTTAGGGAGGTCCAGTGGTTCCTAAGCTAAAGGAGGTTATAAAGGAAGCTTGAAACCTCCTTTCCTTTCTTCTAGAGAATTGGAACGGCACTTATCATGGCTGCCACTGAGGGACTTCCGGGTCATTTCACTCCGTTAGGAAGGTTCCTAAGCTAACGGACTATTCCACTGCAGCTTGTCACTTGTCACTTACAGTCAAATCACAAACATATGTCAGCCTACTTGTTCCTATTATTTTCTTATTATGTTTGAATCTTAGGGTTTGACAGTTGGAGCATTTGTTTACTTTTTTTTTTAGCAACCATACACTTATTTTCATAGTTGGGTAAGAAACAACAGTTGTTATAGATCACTACAAAACTTTGTCTGAAGCACATTATAGTAACAACTGAAGAATGAAAAGGTGGTCTGAGTTTAGAGTCTTTGTTCAGATACTTTATGTTTCTTAACCCTCAAGTTTGAAAATGCATCCTATATTTCATCCAACACAAAACGTAATATTGATGCATTTGAGAAGTTTAGCGTGTTCTTTTGCTCCAGAAGTTACATTTCTAAGGAATGGGAATGTGTTGCATTTCTGCTTCTTCTTCTCTCCTCACATCCCTGGTCTGCCTGTGCGTTTGTGCTCGCTATAATAGTCCTGTAAATAAGGGAAATAACATTTATCTTTGTGGCTTTTCTGTAGCTAATTAGCACTCAGTATATAAGTGAGAATCAGTGTTAGTATACTCAGGTTCTGCCAGAAGGGTAAATACACACACACACACACACACACACACACACACCACACACACACACACACACAGGTACACGCTGAGGAAAAGTTTTCCGATTAGTAATTGCGTTTTAAGTGTCATGTGTGTAGACTGATTGAAAGCTGATTTGTATTGAATGGTCAACATTTACTAGAACATAAATGCTCTGTTCAATTTAGAACTTTTGTACCGGTTATTATTCATCAGAGGTATTGTGTGCCTCAGTTGTTGTAAACAAAGCTACAGCTCATTGCCTTAAATCAGGGGTTCCCAACCCCGGGCCGCGAAATAGCTGTGAGTTTATCGTAATATTTGCAGAATTATAAATATATAAAAATATTTTTAATCAAAAATGTTTGCACCTACACCAGTCATATTTTTCATCCAGTAGCCCAGTTCATCTTTCACCAGAAAGCCGTTGAAAATGGCTTTTATGATGTTCCGAGGGATTCGGCGGCTCAGCCTGAGGTCTCAGCCTCTCGTGCGCCCGGGGAATTCGGGTCTGTCCCAAAGAAGTTCGTTTAATCTTAATCTCAATTAGTTCTAAATGCTAGTCACCGGAACGAACGACACATACATACATCTCTTCTGAAACAATTCGCCCAGTGTCACACCAACACACCACACAACACACACACACACACACACATACACACACACACACACACAACACACACAACACACACCACACACAACCCACCCTGGACGACCCCCGGACATCTCACTTCATAACGCGGCCTCTCTCCGCGTTTTCCCATCACTGGATTGTCCGTTCAATCATACACACAAAACCAACAACGTTTGATTTAATTCTGTGTTTTCCCGTTTTGGTTCTTAAAAAATGAATTAACATCGTTTTTGGTTTTCTTTTGTTTTTTGTTCTATGTTTTCCCAAAAACCAAAAAACGACACACGGTTATTTTTAAACCGTTGTGTAATATGTTTTTGGATGCATAATATTATTCTAGTATTTGTTTCAGGCTGTTACATAGAATTGGCCTGTTGTTGCTACCTGGTGGTGAGTACATATTAAAATCAGTTCAATTGACATGTATCTGCCGGTCCTTGGCACAATAAAGGTTGGGAACCCCGGCCTTAAAGCATTGGATGTAAGGGCCTCTACAATGTGATTATATCAGAAAGTAAAGGTACACAAAGGAAAGTATGATTTTGGAATTCATAGCAAAATTGACATCATTTTTTCCCCACCCTTACTTGTTAACCCTGTTATAAGCCGTAGTTGGATCAGAGCTGTGCATGCTGTGCTCTCTTGATTAAATCTGCGGTTGGTTTCAGGTGGATAAGAAGGAGCTCACTGGCAGGACGCTGCTGCCCGTGCCCGGCTACCAAGAGAAAGTGGAGTTCGGGGTGTTGGTGTCCTTCGCCTACAAAGTGGACGGAACAGGTGAGCAAATGGAGAGGAGAATATAACAAACACCTTGATACGATAATACTTTATTGGTCAGATCAAGTCTGAAATCTGTATCTCCGATTAGATGGTAGCAGTTCATATTCGCTGTTCAGAACATGAGGCCACTTTGTACACCTTCCTTCTTTCTCTGTTGCTTAGACGAGGAGGGGTGATCGTGGCACACAACTCGTATCGAGACCATGCTGGGAGACAGCGCTGTATCCGTGCCACCCCACTGACCCCAGGTATCAGCATTCAAGGGGAAGATGGTGCTGCACCCCTTTCTGGACCGCAAGATGCCGATCGTCTTCGATGATTTCGTGGATGTGAGCTTTGAACAGGTAGGCATGGGTTACAGGACGAGCCAATCTGCCTGTGGGCGCTGCAGTGTGCTGAGAATAAGTGATCATAAACAAGTCGTTACGCCATGCCACTTGCCTCATTATGGCCTGTATTTCCCTCTCCTGTCCCTCTGCACCATTCTGTGCTCAGGTGCTGTCAAAATCACCCCAGCCCACGACCATAATGACTACGAGGTGGAGAGAGGACCACAATCTGGCCTTCATCAACATCTTGGATGAGAACGGCCTGCTCATTAACTGCCCCCCTCCCTTCCTGTAAGTGTCTCGTTATCTCCCCTTCCCCCTGCAGAGTGTGCATTTCCACCACGTCTCACTAAAAAGTCAGACTTCCCTCACAAGTTTGCTCGGTGTAGCCGTTTCATGTCTTGCGTTTTCATTTTTAAGTATTCTGTCTGTACCCCAGGGCATGAAGCGTTTTGAGGCCAGGAAGGCCGTTGCTGGCAGGCCCCTCAAGGACAGGGGCCACTTTAAAGAGATCAAAGACAACCCTATGGTGGTCCCAGTTGTGCATGGTAAATAAATAAGTACGTTTATTTCGTATAGCACCTTTCACAGAAATAAAATCCACAAAGTGCTTCACAAGAAAGAACAAAAGTTTAAAATTCAGATCACAGAGAAACGTGAATATGTTTGAAAATTGAAATGTACTTCAGTAAAAAGTACCCATAATAGCAGCTGTTTTAAGAGTACCTGACCTCCCTTATATTAAGAACAATAATGTCATTGTTAGCTAATGAATGTTTCCATGCTGAAACACGGGCAACATGACAACGTTTTCCATTGGTCCTCTTCTTTAGAAAGACCAGGAAGTGATGGATACACGGATCGTGTTCAAATCAATAGGCACGCAATGACTCTAAAGAATAATGATCACGCATCAAACACACATTCAGACTAAAGGAACCAGCTGTTTGGGAAATGAGAGAAGTAGAAAGTACAGGTATTTGAGTTCAACATGTAAGAAGTAGAAAGTACAGGTATTTGAGTTCAACATGTAAGAAGTAGAAAGTACAGGTATTTGAGTTCAACATGTAAGAAGTAGAAAGTACAGGTATTTGGTTCAACATGTAAGAAGTAGAAAGTACAGGTATTTGTGTTCAACATGTAAGAAGTAGAAAGTACAGGTATTTGAGTTCAACATGAAGAAGTAGAAAGTACAGGTATTTGAGTTCAACATGTAAGAAGTAGAAAGTACAGGTATTTGGTTCAACATGTAAGAAGTAGAAAGTACAGGTATTTGAGTTCAACATGTAAGAAGTAGAAAGTACAGGTATTTGAGTTCAACATGTAAGAAGTAGAAAGTACAGGTATTTGGTTCAACATGTAAGAGTAGAAAGTACAGGTATTTGTGTTCAACATGTAAGAAGTAGAAAGTACAGGTATTTGTGTTCAACATGTAAGAAGTAGAAAGTACAGGTATTTGTGTTCAACATGAGAAGTAGAAAGTACAGGTATTTGGTTCAACATGTAAGAAGTAGAAAGTACAGGTATTTGAGTTCAACATGTAAGAAGTAGAAAGTACAGGTATTTGGTTCAACATGTAAGAAGTAGAAAGTACAGGTATTTGAGTTCAACATGTAAGAAGTAGAAAGTACAGGTATTTGTGTTCAAATGTAAGAAGTAGAAAGTACAGGTATTTGGTTCAACATGTAAGAAGTAGAAAGTACAGGTATTTGGTTCAACATGTAAGAAGTAGAAAGTACAGGTATTTGGTTCAACATGTAAGAAGTAGAAAGTACAGGTATTTGTGTTCAACATGTAAGAAGTAGAAAGTACAGGTATTTGGTTCAACATGTAAGAAGTAGAAAGTACAGGTATTTGTGTTCAACATGTAAGAAGTAGAAAGTACAGGTATTTGGTTCAACATGTAAGAAGTAGAAAGTACAGGTATTTGGGTTCAACATGTAAGAAGTAGAAAGTACAGGTATTTGAGTTCAACATGTAAGAAGTAGAAAGTACAGGTATTTGTGTTCAACATGTAAGAAGTAGAAAGTACAGGTATTTGAGTTCAACATGTAAGAAGTAGAAAGTACAGGTATTGTGTTCAACATGTAAGAAGTAGAAAGTACAGGTATTTGGTTCAACATGTAAGAAGTAGAAAGTACAGGTATTTGGGTTCAACATGTAAGAAGTAGAAAGTACAGGTATTTGGTTCAACATGTAAGAAGTAGAAAGTACAGGTATTTGGTTCAACATGTAAGAAGTAGAAAGTACAGGTATTTGTGTTCAACATGTAAGAAGTAGAAAGACATGGTATTGTGTTCAACATGTAAGAAGTAGCAAGTACAGGTATTTGGGTTCAACATTGTAAGAAGTAGAAAGTACAGGTATTTGTGTTCAACATGTAAGAAGTAGAAAGTACAGGTATTTGTGTTCAACATGTAAGAACTAAAAGGTCGTAGTGGAAGGTAAAGTACTGATATCAGAAAAATGTACTTAAGTACGGTAACAAAGTATTTGTACTCTACTACATCTCTGGTAAAGGTCAAGTGAGGTGTAGAAGTAGAATAGAGGTTGTTAGATCTTCCTGGGTCATCCTTTTAAGCCCCGCTGTGCTGTGATTCTACCCCATCATTCGCTCCAAGGACATCGTGGAGCCTCTGCCTGAAGCCTCAGTGGTACGTGAGACTGTGCAGATATGGCCAAGCAGGCGCGGACTCCGTGAGGGAGGGACGCCTCAAAATCATCCCCGACCACCACCTCAAGACCTGGTTCAAACTGGCTGGACAATATCAGGTATTCATCTATGCAACATTTTCTGTTATTGTTCAGTTTTATTTTTTAGAACTTTTTTATTTCTTCCACAAATATATAAAAATCACACCCGCCACCCGTCCACTCAAATCTACACGTTATTGTTCACATACACATACATACATTACCCCTTTCCTTCCAGATGATACATAATACAGACATTCATTTAAATTCTCTGACCTTTCCCTGGGTAGTCGGTACAGACAGGTATGCTTACAAATCCGAAACAGGTGCTAGTTAAAAATTAAATATAAAAGAAAATAATGATTCTTCAGTTTTATCGCAGTCTGATTTTGGTTCATTCAGTATTTGCTCTTGGCCATTGTACTGAACTCTTGGCAGTTAAGCATTTTAAATCGCAATTTCACACAGGGAATATGCAATTTTCTTTTTAAGGAATCGCATAATAGTGGGACTGCTTCTAATGGTTTCTTTCATTATAAATGCATTCATAAATTATTTTCAGGATTATTCTATAAATATTAAAGTCTGTGAAATGTCAAAGTCATTTCTTCAAAGATATTCTCTAAACCCCGAACATATTTACATTACTCACAGGTAAGACATGCAACAAGAGCCACTTACTGTTCAACACTTCTAAACTGAGAATGTATAGCAGTGAAACAATTATGAATTGATTATCAAAATAGTTATCTAATACATGTTCTATCAAATAATCAGTTAATTGATAAAGGGAATAATTTTTGCAGCTCTAGATATAGATTGAAAAATGTAATAATAACATAATAGATAGATGGATATATAGATTGATTGATAGATAGAATGATAGATAGATGGATGGATGAATAGATGGATATATAGATAGATAGATAGATGGATAGATGATAGATAGAATGATAGATAGATGAATAGATAGATGGATAGAATGATAGATAGATGGATATATAGATGGATAGATAGATAGATGGATAGATCGATAGATTGATGGATGGATAGATAGATGAATAGATGGATATATAGATAGATAGATAGATAGATGGATAGATCGATAGATTGATGGATGGATAGATAGAATGATAGATAGATGGATAGATAGATAGATAGATAGATAGATGGATAGATCGATAGATTGATGGATGGATAGATAGAATGATAGATAGATGAATAGATAGATATATAGATGAATAGATAGATAGATAGATAGATGGATATATAGATAGATGGATAGATAGATGGATAGATGATAGATAGAATGATAGATAGATGAATAGATGGATAGATAGATAGATAGATAGATAGATTGATGGATGGATAGATAGATAGATAGATGGATATATAGATGATAGATGGATAGATAGATAGATAGATGGATATATAGATGGATATATAGATTGATAGATTAATAGATGGATATATAGATAGATAGATAGATGGATAGATTGATTGATGGATGGATAGATAGAATGATAGATAGATAGATGGATATATAGATAGATTGATAGATGGATAGATAGATGGAGAGATGATAGATAGATGAATAGATAGATGGATAGATAGATGGAGAGATGATAGATAGATGGATAGATAGATGAATAGATAGATAGATTGATAGATGGATAGATAGATGGATGGATAGATAGATGGATGGATAGATAGATGGATGGATAGATAGATAGATTGATTGAGATATCCTCTTCCCCTCAGGGACTGGTGCATCTCTCGGCAGCTGTGGTGGGGTCACCGTATTCCTGCTTACTTCATCACCGTCAACGATCCCTCTGTGAAACCAGGAGAGGTAAGAGGATGTCTGTCACTTTGTCAAGGCCTGCATGCTTTCAGATGACAGATAAAAGCTTATTTCCTGTTTCTATTTTCCCTCCAGGACATGGACGGTCATTACTGGATCAGTGGGAGTTCGGAGGAAGTGGTCCGAGAGAAGGCGGCGAAACGCTTCAATGTGTCCGCTGACAAGATCTCCCTCAGACAGGGTGAGACTGAACACTATTTAATTTACTCATTACTTCAATTATTCCAAAGGTTATCTAATCCCTTCATGTGTTGCTACTACACACATTCACCTAATGTGATTAATTCTCGCTCCATATTCATACACATTAGATAACTTTTGGCCCCCGTGTTTCAGATGAGGATGTTCTGGACACTTGGTTCTCGTCTGGCATTTTCCCCTTCTCCATCTTCGGATGGCCTAATGAGGTAAAACACTGAGGTCAACCACCCTTACACACAAATGGCAGATTTTGCAGTAGATTGGGAGGATTCTGCAGAGGAAACTAAATATATATTAAAGGAAAGCAAATTAGAAGGAAATGCCACCAACCAAATGAATAGGCACTCATCTTAATTAGAGAGTTTCCTTAAAATTCAATTAAATGTTTCTTATATAATGATTTTCACAACGTCACCGTTTGACCTGTCCATAATATGTTTTCCTTCAATACTTAAGATATGTTGTGTCTTTTTATTTTAAGTAAAATCAGTAAGGCGTTGTACAAAACCCCTTAAAATTACCATAAAGAATACACTTTATGAGAGGCTTAAAGAGCCAGAAACGGCTACTTAACCTCAAAACAGCTTTTTATTTTGAGGTAAAGGAAATTGTTATAAAAAGAAAAGTTTGTTTTGGGACACAAACAACCCTATGGTCAATTTATTTGATCAGAAGATGTTGCGATATTATACATGTTATGTATTTGTGGCCAGAGACAGTGCATCTCTCCGTGCTTTTTCAAATCTTTGTTTGGTAACGCTACGTAAAAGGGTTACTTGTCTTTTCGGTCCTTAGCAATCAGTTTGAAATGCTTTTGCAACCGTCTTAAAACAATTCTTAAAGGTGGGGTAGGTCATTTTGGAGAAACCAGCTCGAGTGCGCTAGAATTTGAAACAATCTGCCCCTTCCTTCAGAGTTCCTCACAGAGCCCCTCCTCCAACACACACGAACGCGCACATGACCAATGAGGGCACGAGATAAGTTTGTGCACAGATGGAAGGCTGACAGGCAGGTAGGCCATCCAGTTACTTTAGCCGGCTCAGATGATTGGTCGTGCTTTTTACAGCGCCACGGCTTCCACAGATGATATTATTTTATGGATTTGTTGTCAAAGCACTTCAGATATTCATTGCTATCGGGATGTTAAGAGCATTCCATGGAATATAACAACAAGTGTATCTCGAGCCGGTTTCTCTCGGTGTCATCCTTATTAGAAGAACATGAAAGCCTCTGTGCAGATGGCTACTGTCTCTGTAACCATCAAAGTGTAGAATATTACCTTCAAAAGGTTGAGTTTGATGGCTGCCACAACATCAGATTTTCCCTTCATGAATGTCACGGCCAAAAGGATGAATCGTGATCCCGCAAACATTGTTCATGTGTGCTCTTTTTTGGCAAATGAATTACACTCAAAATATGTGTCGAAGAGCCTGTAACCATAACTGTGCAAACACAAAGCACAATTACACTAATGCATGGTGAAAAGGGAACCGGGTGATTTGGGAAACCAAGAAGGCCTAGCATCTGCCATCAATGTCAACTGGAACACCATCATGAGCCGAGAGGAGAGGACAGAGAGTTTCTGATATGAAGACATGAATATTCATTTTCTTTAAATAGCACAATGTTACATTCTCCAATTAGCCCAGGGAAGTAACATTAGAAACAAACCCAGGGTGGGAGAGTAAAAGACAGCACGTAACACACGGCTGTCGTCAATTAGATTAGAACCAATTTTATTTGATTAGATTCAAATGTATTGTCATTGCACAGGGAACAAATACTAATAATCAAATGCAATTAGCATCTAACCGGAAAGTGCTGTTTGGACAGTTCAAGTAAAATGACTAAATAACACTAATTTGCAAAGTCAGTCACTTGGTATCCAGAGGTTTGTGTGTTGGAAACATTAAAGTGTGTTTTAACGACCCGTCTTCCTGTAGACCCAGGACCTGAACGTGTTCTACCCCGGCACGCTGCTGGAGACGGGCCACGACATCCTGTTCTTCTGGGTGGCTCGGATGGTGATGATGGGCCTCAAACTGACCGGCAAGCTGCCCTTCACAGAGGTGAGACCCACCAGAACACAACAGGGAGTGATCTCACGTGTGGTGCAGTGGGTTGCACGTTGGTGTTCGGATCAGGGGGTCACAGGTTCAAACCCCACTGCAGTCAGCATGTCGTTGTGTCCCTGAGACACTTCACCCCAAATGGCTCCTGTGGGGATTGCCCTCAGTACTGAGTATGTAAGTCGCTTTGGATAAAAGCGTCTAACAAGTGACATGTGATATCAGGGCCTGCAGCAGGTCATGACTCAGCAATAATAGTCTGACACAATCACCACATTCAAGACCCTCCTCAAAAGAATATTCAACAAATTGTACGGTGTCGTGAAAGGCGTCTTAAATAAAATGTATTATTATTTGTATTATTATTAATAATGCTTTTGCTTCAGGTGTATCTGCATGCGGTGGTGAGGGACGCCCACGGGAGGAAGATGAGCAAATCTCTGGGCAACGTCATCGACCCTCTGGACGTCATCACAGGGATCTCCCTCGAGGTAAAGACTTTGTTTCATGTTCAAATGTGTGCATAGTATCTTCCATCCGGGGTGTCTTTTACAGAGTCACCACACTCCCCCGAGGCTCGCTGTGTTATGTAAGCTTTATAAGCACCCTTTCTGCTCCCAACGAGCTTTAATTGAGGCCATCAATCTCTCCCCGGAAACTGCTCAGCCAGACGCAGCAGACCTGTCCTCTGGAGGCCACTGAAGGACTTGGGTTAGACTACACTGTACTCCTAAGAATAAGAACCATTTAGTCCTTTGCTGCCTATTAAAACACACAGCTGTTGGTTTTTTCATTCTCAATATGAGAAGAGGAGTTGCTTTTCAATGATGATTTATGTCAGGGATCACCAGTATCCAATAGACACTTTCGCGGGCCAGCAATTTTTATAGCCCTGCAGCGGGGCTACTGCTGCAGAGCGCACAAGGATCACTTCTTCTTCAGGGCAGGGAAGGCTACGCAGTACGCAGGCTACTGTCCCGCAGCTGCTGCCTCTCTGTTGGACTCCGGTACTGCACATTACTCACGAGACGGTGTATTAAAAAAAAAAATGAGTGGGGGGCGAACGCACTAACCACTCGGCCAACGCCACAGTCAGCCCCATCGCGCGTGCCGGATGTGGCCGGCGGGCCGCTAGTTGATGGTCACTGATTATGTAATAGAAATGTTGGCAAAAGAGGTTTTTGCAACCTTTAAGAAATCCTGAATTATTACGATCGTTGAGAAACAGATGTTTTTAGGTTTAGGATGAAGTGTTTTTTTTACACTGTAAGACAAGGGTCCATGAGGTTATTAAGTTTGCCTCTTTCGTTTTAGTGTTTGATAGGGGGTATCTAATCCAGGGGGTGTTTTATGACATGCATGTATTTTGTAGATGCTCTGTTTCTAACTCTTAAAAAAGACGTATGTTACTCAATGTTAATTCTCAAAACGTCAGTCTGCTCTGATTGGTTAGCTGGCCGGCTCTGTTGGGATTGGTCTTCCGCTTAGAGATGTCCCGCCCCTTAGCCTTACAATGTGTTGGAGCGCTAGCCAATAGAAGCACGAGTTGTATATAGTCTTGTCACTATGTTACGGAAGTAAACAATGGACTCTTGTCCAATGGAGGCGTTTCAGGCAGGGGGGGGGGGGGGGCGGGGGAGTGTGTGGGAGAGAAACTCCCTCTGGAGGTAACACAGGGATGTTAGCCTTTGCAGACCTTTTACATGCACTAAAACCTGTATAACACAGCACAGCAGCGGTTCCCAACATGTGGGCCGCCAAGTAATTAGCAAAACATGATTTGTTTGGAAACATTTTCATTATTAAGATTTTATCTTAACCTCCTTTCTCTTTCTCGATCCCCCTTAGCAACAGTCATTACAGTCCTTGACAGCGGTCTGTTCTCCTGGATTAACAACATGTCACATGTTCTGAATTGACCAATCAGAACTTTATTTAGCCTCCGTAATGTTTATGGTTGAATGTGGGCCGCACATATTTCTTTTTAGATTCTTAAGTGGGCCCTGAGTTGAAAAGATTGGGAACCGTTGCACTACCGGAAAGGGAAATCCCCTAAATGCATATTAGTGCCCCTTTTTTATAAGTTGCAACGTCACATCCTCACTTATTCCTCACCCCCTCTAGGGTCTCCATGCCCTGTTTACGGACAGCAACTTGGACCCAGTGGAGGTGGCGAAGGCGAAGCAGGGCCAGACGTCGGACTACCCTAACGGCATCCCAGAGTGCGGCACGGACGCTCTGCGCTTCGCCCTGTGCGCCTACACCAGCCAAGGTTAACTCAACTTTCTCACTTCCTCCCGTGGTGTGCCGGAGCTCAGCCTTGACTACATCAAATATATCAAAACAGTGAATAAACAGTGGGTACAAGGTCAGCTGTTACAAAATATACACAGAAGTCATCCTTTAATCCTTTGTGTGTCTCTCAGGTAGGGATATCAACCTGGATGTCAACCGCATCCTGGGCTACCGTCACTTCTGCAACAAACTGTGGAACGCTGTGAAGTTTGCCATGAAGACGCTCGGAGAAAACTTTGTGCCGTCAGAGAAAGCCCAGGTGAGAAGATCAAGGACACGGAGAACATAAACAAACACTCATCCTACTCAAACCTATTCATATTCAGCTACTGACACATTTTGACTAAGTAAATGTTAACTATCTGTGTCTGGGGGTTTCTCTCACCGCTTTGTATTCATGAACTGTTGATGTTTGGGAGGTAACCCCTGAATCCTTCCCTCTGTCTTGTCCTTTCCTCGACCTCCTCAGCTGTGCGGAGAGGAGAGTGTGTCAGACAGGTGGATTTTGTCTCGCCTCAGTGCTGCTGTCGCTCTCTGCGATGCCGGCTTCAAGGCCTACGAGTTCCCCACCATCACCACCGCCATCTACAACTTCTGGCTGTACGAGCTCTGTGACGTCTACCTGGTGAGAAACCCTGTGGCATTCATCTTAAACAGCATCTCAAATGTCACATAATCATGTGGAGGAAACTCTTAAGAGAAACCGATAAATGATTCATGGACAATAAGGTTTGGTTAAATTTAATAAAGTAATAAAGAAAGTCAATATGCAAGTGAAATCGATCTGAAATGCAGGAACAGAGCGACTTCACCCTCTCAGGATAAAATGGCTTTGCACCCAGAATACAGCTTACAGTCACTCTGATGTAGAGCAAAGAACTGCTCCCACCCACCCATTGGACGGTTAAAAACTGTTCCTCGACGGCGTCTTTCTAGCAGGTCGCCCATCACTGTCACTTTAGAGCAGGTGCCGTGGGAATTGTAGTTTTTTATAGTGTGTTGACTACAGACGTAACACAAAAATACTGGCTCTAACAATATGTCTCTCAAACACATACAGGACTAAAAATACAATTTAACAGGCAATCCGATTATAAGAATATATGTTTTAAATGATTATATGATCATTTGAAACGACAAATGTGCCCCCTCCCTCTCTGTCTGTGCTGCAGGAGAGTGTGAAGCCGGTGCTGAGCAGAGCGGAGGAGGACAGCAGCAGCCAGAGGCAGGCGCTGGTGTGCAGACAGACGCTCTACACCTGTCTGGACGTCGGCCTGCGGCTCCTGTCTCCCATCATGCCATTCGTCGGCGAGGAGCTCTACCAGAGGTTACCACGACGACGACCTCAGAGTGACCCCCCCAGCATCACCGTCACTTTGTACCCCGATTCAGAGGAGGTGAGGGTGGTTAAGAACAAATTGATGTATAAACACAGCGACAATGGGTCATTGGAAGTGTGTGGATTTTAGCGGGGAGAAAGTCAAAGCCTAGACCATGGGAATTAAAAGCACTTGAGTTGACTTTTTGTGAGATTCTTTTAAAGCCTGCTACTTTCCATTATAAAGAAATCCAAGGGTTGTAATATTACTGTACCTACTTAACTATCCTGTGCTAGGTCTTTGAATGTGTGCTGAATTGGGGCTGAATGTCATTGAATTTGATGTTTAAGAAGAAGTGTAGATACTCTGTATAAATGACTGCACGATATTTATTATTTGAATTGGGACTGCTTCGATTTTATTTTAATTTTGTATCTTTTCAGCTAACATTTTTTAGATTAGTTTAATTTCAGTTTTTCTTTGGGCCAGGTATAATGTCTCAGAAGTATGTAGCTACATATAAAACAAATACATAGTTAGAGCGTTTAACTTTAGTTTGAATACATTTTTTTGTATTGGTCTAAAGGTCCCCTATTATACTGTTTTTCATCAATATATAATAGATCTCAGATATATCCAGAACCTGTCTCTGATTGGCTGAAACACCAAACGGATAATGGCAGCATTACCCATAATCCCCTCTGTTTCAGCCCTGTTTCCAAAGTGCTGATTCTCTGTCTGTGACTTTAGATGAAAATAAGGAGCCCCTCCCCACGCCCCTCTGAGAGACATTTGGTTACAAAGAAATCAATGGTGCTCTAGGAGGAGATTCAGGTGATAAGGTGGGGGGGGGGGGGGGTTACCTTGGTTGCTGATTGGCTAATGGTTACACAAGACAAAACATCGTTATGACATCATAAAGTGGCCAAAATCTGATCAGCTCATTTTCAGACAGGTTTTTATAGAAATGGATCAAAAAGAGAGAAAATCTTTGTTCCTGAAACTTTCAGAGTCTCTTTCCACAGAGGGGACACATGTTGATGTAGAGGAGACATGAAGAAGAGGGGACACATGTTGATGTAGAAGAGACATGAAGAAGAGGGGACACATGTTGATGTAGAAGAGACATGAAGAAGAGGGGACACATGTTGATGTAGAAGAGACATGAAGAAGAGGGGACACATGTTGATGTAGAAGAGACATGAAGAAGAGGGGACACATGGTGATGTAGAAGAGACATGGAGAAGAGGGGACACATGTTGATGTAGAAGAGACATGAAGAAGAGGGGACACATGTTGATGTAGAAGAGACATGAAGAAGAGGGGACACATGTTGATGTAGAAGAGACATGAAGAAGAGGGGACACATGTTGATGTAGAAGAGACATGAAGAAGAGGGGACACATGTTGATGTAGAAGAGACATGAAGAAGAGGGGACACATGGTGATGTAGAAGAGACATGGAGAAGAGGGGACACATGTTGATGTAGAAGAGACATGAAGAAGAGGGGACACATGTTGATGTAGAAGAGACATGAAGAAGAGGGGACACATGTTGATGTAGAAGAGACATGAAGAAGAGGGGACACATGTTGATGTAGAAGAGACATGAAGAAGAGGGGACACGTGTTGATGTAGAAGAGACATGAAGAAGTGGATTTTGCACAATAGGTCCCCTTTAAATAGAAAAACCTTGGTCAGAACTGCAGATTTCTATTGATCGAGTTGCAGTTCCAGACATTGAGAGAGTTGTCACTGGAAATGATCTTTTTTAGTGTTCTCCTTCTGTCTTAGTGATGAATGTGTTTTTGTGTGACTTGTAGTTCTGCTGGCACAGTGAGGAGGTCGACCGCGACATGGAGTTCGTGATGACCGTGATCAAAACCATCCGCTCACTGAGGGCCGACTACAACCTGACCAAGACCAGAGCCGACTGTAAGCTCTCACACACACACTCACACACTCACACACTCAGAAAATGAAGCTCACACCCCTTTCCTGATGACATTAATTCAAGTACTGTTCCTAAATATAGGTTTTAGGCACTTTACTAATACTTCCACTTCACTGATTCTCAGAGGCAATTATTATACTTTTTTTTACAAATGATGTATTTCTTACTTTGACATATGAGGCCTTGTAATGTATAAAACTACAGAGCCCTTTATACAGGAGAGAAATGCAAATTGTGCTCCATCCTGGATTACAGTCACATTGATATATAGTGTTAACGATCTACTACAAAGGAGTGTTTAGATATTAAGTAAATCTTGCTGAAAGAACTTCTGTGCAGTTACTGAAGTAAAGTTTGAAGGCAGGACTTTAATTGATATAACAATTTCATTTGGATTGTATTTACGTTGTTGTTTTGCACCACAGCTGAATATAATTGTCAAAAGAGAAAAATACCACCCACATTGTCCTTATGCCATTGTGTTTAAACAATGATTGTGTTTCCTTTCACACTTGTGTTTAAATCCTTAATGTCTCGTGTCGACAAGTTATTAGAACCAGGATACTTTATTTACCCTGGGGGGAGTTTCATTTTTTTTTTGACAGTTGCTAGAATAGTATAGAAATGTGTATAAAAGCACAAGAACTTAAAGTAAAAATTAGCACACTGTACACAACCGTAATTATTTTTAAATATGTATATTACAATATATACTGTCGTGTAATGTATTTCTATAAATGAAAAGATAATGATAACCAGATAATTGCTCAAATGTACAGTGACAAGGCTTTTATTGTCATGTGTATATAGCTAGTGTAGTTATGGCAACGTAAATCTTAGGTCACAGGCTCACCAGATAACTGCTCAAACGTACAGTATAATAATGCCTAAACATATGTCCCTCTCCTCCAGGCTACCTGCAGTGCATCGACTCGGCGACGGCCTCCCTGCTGCAGAGGCACAGTCTCCAGATCCAGACGCTGTCCTACTCTCAGGCCGTCCTGCCGCTGACCTCAGACCAGCCCGTCCCAGCAGGCTGCGCCGTGGCCATCGCCTCTGACAGATGTACCGTCAACCTCATGCTCAAGGTGAGTCGTCTCTCCCGCCTCTCTTCACCAGACGTGTAAATACATTAGCTCTGGTGACGCCTCTCACACGTGTTGATGCATCATGATGTTAACCATGCAATATGTCTTCTTAAAGTCACATTTAAATTCACTGGTTCTGTTTTGACTAGTTACTGTACATGACTGCTTAAGTATTATATATTCCTAACATATTTATATTTTATAATAAAGCTGTATTTGTATAGCACTTGTGATACACTAGGTGCAGCTCATAGTGCTTTAACAACATGGCACACATTAAACAAGAAATTCTCTTTTTGCACACGTGCTGCGTAAAACCTTAATATAAAAATTCAAGGAGGTAAAAAAAGGACAATAAAAAGGTTGTTGACAGAAAACCCACTCGGTAAAACACAATGAATAAATATATAAATCTTAAAATTACGTTTAAAAGATTAATTGGATGTTGCTAATAAGAAGCTAATTAAAAAAAATGTCCACTGAGTTGACAATATTCAGTATTTAATTCCTCTGTAGTTTCACATTTGATTTTACATGTATACAATTCCTTACTCTGTTGCTTATTGGAGGACTTGCTATTTACATTGCCAACAACTACAATGTAAGTGTTCATGTGACAATAAAGCTTTGTTGTTTGAATATTATAAAGAGAGAAATGCACCATTATGGTATGAATACTATTTAATCTTGGTCTCCTCCACTTTGAGTGTAGTACTCCATCTGTATCTCATAATATATGCGCCTTGTATTCCCTCAGGGTATCATTGATGTGGAGAAGGAAGTGGCCAAGCTGCTGACAAAGAAAGGGGAAGTGGAGAAAGCGATGGAGAAGCTGAGAGAGAAGATGGCGAAGAGCGACTACGCGGAGAAGGTCCCGGTGAAGGTGCAGGAACTGGATGCGGAGAAGGTGCGAAAAAGAAATTGTCTCCCAGGGTTTGAGGAGGTGTCGTGAACGTCTGCAAACTAATGATTTCCTGTTTCTCCACAGCTGCGACAGAGCCAGACTGAACTCGACAACGTAAAAGAAGCCATGGACAACTTCAGGAAAATGGTGTGACTTTCCCCTTAGCAATATGTAACTTTCCCCTTAGCAAAATGTAAATCCAGATTCTTCATGTCAGTGTTCATTTTCCAAGTCGACTGTAGTACGGAGGACATTCAATAAATCTCTTGTGACAGACGATGGTCTTCAGCAGTGTTTTGTTCTCTCCAGTGTAACGCTGTAATGAGCGAATGAGTTCAGTGCCTTATGTCAAACGTTTTATTCAGCATATTTATTAGAACATGTAAGAGGACATTTTAGGATACAGCTTTGTTCATTAATAAAAGAGATGGATCAAACAAAGCTTATCACTTTGGCTGCATTTTTAAAGATTAAACTCCTATGATTATTTTATACTATAGCGATGCATCTTAACTTATAATTGCTTCTTTGCAATACAGCCAAAGAGGGAGCGGTGAAAGGTGGCTTGTGAGGTTTCATAAAATGCCTTCCCGAACAGACTGAACAGTATGATTAAAACTAACCTCAAAAGAAAACATGTACCATATTTTACAGGTGTGTGGAAGGGGGGGGGGTAGAAGTAGATCAGATCTTCCCAGATGCCATCACAGCAACATTATACATGACACACTGTTGGAAGAGATCTGCGACAGATTACAGTACGTTCACACCATGCCAGGAACACACTGCTGACCACAGGCCATCTGAGTCCTCCCTCTCTCGCTACAGTCTCCAGGGTGAGTGAAACTCGGAGGCGGGCAGAGGAGTGCAGTGTGTTGTTTCAAAGTTTCTCATGTACTTCCGCGCCTGGAGAGAAAGAAAAAAGACAGCGGGCATGGAGGAGGAATAGACAATGAGAGGTGTGGGAGGGAAATGAACAACTTGATATATATTAGGTTCCTTTACAAACGTCTCGCGTCCTCTTAAGGCTTCTCACAGGAGGTGAATAAAGCCAGATTCAGGAGGAAATACCCAGGGACCCAAAGCATTAGCTGTAATTGATGGCAGTGCTGTTGGTTGTTAAATGACTTCAATAAGCTGAGCGCGGCGAAATATATTACTGCAGTCAACCAGAGAGCACAGGTGAGCCGGTTGCTATGGAGACAGCTATAGTGAGCCTCGGTAAGGAAACGCTGTGAGTGAATAGCTGCGATGTGTTTCTTTAAATGAGAGAATTAGAGTAAAGGAAATTGGACTTGGCACGGTGGCTTAGATAGGTGTGATAATGAGATCGGGTTTCTGCCCTTTAAACCCAACGGGAAAGAAACAACAGGTGAGATTAAAGTGCATCCATAACAGAAACCTTACCAAGAACAGAGCAAGCTGCCTCCTTCCCTCCATTGCCATATCCTCACCTGGAACAAAACAGAGTGTGTGTGAGAGGCCTTGTTAAAGAACTGTGAAGTACACCATGTCGGGGGGGAATGTACATTGTTCCAGCCAAAAGGACAATGCAGAGAAAGACAAGAGTAACATATTAAAAGGGGCCCTTTACTGTTACGAGCTGGAGGGGATTGAGCCTTCACAGACCATACACAAACTACAGGGAAGGGAAACCCCCCAAAAGCATAATATGGCCTCTTTAAAAAAGCACACCATGAAACATCCTAATCCTGTAGTAACAATTGTAAAAAACGAAATATTGCACATAGGTGTTATTGTCCGCCTGTACGTGAGTAGTATTTAGTCTGCAGTTTGTTTGACTAGTAAATGAGAAAGGACCTGAGGGGCTTACCAACACTCCATGGATACAAAACATCTCCTTCAGCCTGATAGGACTGCAGCACAGACACACACCAGTCATCGTCCACCTCGTAGCCGCTGTACACCGACGCTGAGAGAGGACATTAAACACACGACATAATGCCTTTGGATCCTGATGTAAACACGGTATTAATGGTTCAGCTGAGTTTAGTGAGGTAGTGCAAAGGAACCAGGCACACTAACTCAGTTACTGGGCTTAGGTAGATTTGAGACACTTGTACTTTATTTCATTATTTTCATGTTTCTACTTCATACTCCTACTCCACTGCAATTTGGAAATACATATTGTACTTATTACATTTATTTGACAAGATGAGCTACTTTGCAGCTTCATATTTTGGTAACAATAATTCAATTGACGAATGACTTATTACATACTTTTATGAATGAATATACCTTGCAGTATAAAAAGTAAACTGAAATGGTTTTCCATTTAATAAGGAACCAGTGATAGAATATGTACTCGGCCAAAATGGCAATTGTAAGTACTTTGCTTTTTGGTACTTTGGACTTGGTACTTTAACTGAGGAAGAATTCTGAACGTCAGACTTTTATTTGAGTATTTGTTAACTGTGTTATCGTGACTTAAATAAAATATTTGGCTACTTCTTCCACCTCTGGTAAACAGTGTAATGGCGGTCACACTTACCTTCTTCTATGGGATTGGAGGACCCCAGCCATTGTCTTACAACTCGAACTCCTTCTTCCGTCATTATTTTTGGATACCTAAGCAGGGAAATGGCGTCACTCAAGTACTTACTGTATACACTGATCTTATCCAACAATGAGAATACTGACCTGAACTGCAGCAGTTTGAGCAGCAGGTCGTTGCCTCTGTTGGACATCACGTCCTCTGGACCCCTGCAACACACAGTGAGCAGATTCATGCTATAAATAGAGTCAGTGGTCCAGTTACCAGGTCACTAAGTGAGTGAGTGCCTCCTCCTACCTCTGCACTAAATAAGGAGTCACTTAATCACGATAATGTGTTGTTCAATGTAGATGATTCAAGTGCGGGTGCGTGTGTGTGTGTGTGTGTGTGTGTGTGTGTGTGTGTGTGTGCGTGTGCGCATCTGGACCAGGGATGGGCAACTTGGATGGTGGTGGGGGCCACATAATTTATGTACTGGCCACCAGGGGAACACACACACACACACACACACACACACACACACACACACACACACACACACACACACACACACACACACACACACAGTATGTAATTATTAACAAATACTAAATCATTGACATTTTACAATCTTTCAGGGAACATCCTCTAAACTCACTAAACAAATATCAGTTCACAGAAATGTTATTTAATTTTACGAGTGGCATGTTTGTATTGAACAGGTGATTTAACAGTGGAATAAAACTATTTTAAACTATTGGAAAGCACAGAAAATGTGTGTGTATTGAGATGAACCATTAAGATGACATACACATGAAGTCAAGAACACTAACCCAGACATTAGTTGTCTAACTTGAACCTAAGACACTTGTAGCCTCTGCTGACGCACAATAAGGGGAGTGTCAACACAGACACCTGTCAGCCCGCACTCTGCTGTTCCTCAGTGGCGCTCTCCCTCCCTCCGCTGTCATTATGAATGAAGCGTAGTAATCATAGATAACACGGCAGGGTCCGTGACAGTTTGTTTTCATCTGATTTCAAATAAGATGGTTTTTAGAATATTAAACTTGTTTGGCCAAATTCAGATGATAAAAACAACAAGGCATAATTACAAGCGGTAACTTAACGTAACAACAGCCGGTGTTTCTTGTGACACAATACACACAAACGCGGCCGCCATTTGCCCATCCCTGATCTGGACCAATCAGCCTGATAAGTGTGTGCTCATGTATAATCAAGGACCTCGTGTGTGCTCAAGGACCTCGTGTTTGCAGTAAATCAGACTTTTTTATCACAGTAATTGAAAAGCCTGTTGGGGCCGGGTACCGGATTCTTTTATTTACTAATTAATTGGTCTTTCTTCAAAGATGTAGAGTTTCTCAGTCACTGATCCGCAGGCATAGAGAGAGAGCGAGAGAGAGCGAGAGAGAGCGAGAGCGAGAGCGAGAGCGAGAGAGAGAGAGAGAGAGAGAGAGAGAGAAAAGAGTCAGCCATATTTTGAGTTAATCTTGTGAATAGAGGGGTGAATGGATTTCTGACCAAACCAGAGCTGGTGATTGTTGGTGAAGTGGAAAGGTTTTGTTTCTGAATGAAGAGTGTTTTGAGATGACAAGGCCAATAAGCTGGTGTTAGTTTGGTGAAAGACGGACATTTGAAGTCTAATTGTATTTGGGAACAACATTTGATTCCCAGTGGTCGAGGTTTTTTCTTCATTTCACAGAATCTTAAATTGTGAAATCACTTTTGATAACATCTTAAAGCTGTTACAATGCCCTAATTCAACAGCCTGAAGGAAAGCACACTGGCTCTACTTAACACAGTGACATTTAAAGATGGACTCACGTTGTGGTGATGATCTCATCTCTGGTTCTCCTGATCAGCAGGACCGGTCCCTGATATCTGGAGGAAGAGAAGGAGTCGTGTTAATCATCATCACATCGAGCTACGCCTGCCACTACAAAGGTTAGTTTCACAATTACAATCCAATAAGTTGTGTAATGTTCAGCGAAGCAGATTTAGACTTTCATGATGAGTGACTTGGAAGTGACTCACTTGAGAAGCTGATCAGCGTTGTTGAGGTTCATGTACTGCCTCACTGCGTGCTGTACCAACGGTTCTGAGAGAAGGTATTTCAGTTGGTAAAACAAATCCACCTATTGCAAACAAATAATGCAGTGTATGACCTTTAACCCCTCAGACTCACTCCAGCTGTCGGGCATGACCTTGAGGGCAAGAGGCAGGAGGTCATCGAAGGAGGCGTCCAGCACCACTGATTGGATCTCTGGGTATGACATCACTGCCCAACTGGCTGTGACAGGAAACAGAGAGATAGACAAAATGAAGATCACAGGATGGTCAGAATCAGAAAGATATGTGGTGCCAACGAGGACGGACTGTTGCAAGTCTCACCGGAAGGTAGCGTTTACCAAACTCATTTAAATATTAGTTAACAGCAGAAAATAAGTTCTGTGGTAAGAAAAACGTTTGATACTTTTTTGTACCGCAAAATAATGGCAAAAATAATCTCCTCAAGAGTTAATTGAATCGCCATAAATCAAATCTAACTTGGTCTATAAAGAAACTACATCTCATTCGCATGGTTGCACACCACCACCGCTAAGCTAACGGCGGCTAAAGTTCTTTGGATGAAGTTTGGTCTAATTTTGCCACTTGTTTGGAAGTCTAATTTTGCCACACATAGACATTTCAGATATTCACAAGTGAGGTATTTACTGACGTATTTGTCATGGAATAAACGTGAAGAACTCTTTAGTTTATTTAAATCACCTATGTCGGGTATCTAACCAAAAACACGTTAAAAAAAACAGTTGTCTTCAAGAGTGAACCGGATATAATGCCTCGTTTTTTTAGGACTCATTCCTGCACCACTCTTTATCCCAAGTCTCTATCAAAGTGCTCTTCATGTATGGTTGTGGTCTCTGTGTACCTGTGAACCCTCCTATGGACCAGGCGTACACCACTATGTCCGAGAGCTGGAAGCCCAGCCGGTGCACTGCATACTGGATCACCACATCCATGGCGTTGGCCTCATTCTGGGGGAATGGCACTCCCTGGCAGAAAGATACAAGTAAAGAAGAAAAAGTAATATCCATGCATTATTAAACATAACAGTAACACTCAATCCACCTACAAAACAACAAACTCCCAAAGAGTTGACAGATTTACAACAGCGATAACATCGACCAGGGGAGCTTAGCTAGAGTTTCAACATCCTGTTGTTTTTCACTGTATGTTTTTTGGGAATATGTGAAGCACAGTTTAATGCACTAGTTTAATCCATAAGAACCCGGACCCATTTCTACTTTTGGGGAAATTAAGGGGAACATAATTTAGACCAGTGGTTCTCAACTGGTGGGTCGCGACGGGACCCGTTTCGAGTGGGTCGCAGATGTGTGAGTGAAGAAAGAAAAAAAGTCTAACTTTTATTTTGAAGGCCTGGTTTTCTAACGCTGTGCATGCAGTAGGCGTTAGAATGGAAGTACCGGAGACTATAAACGGTTTTGAAAACTTCTGTCACGTAGTGATCATCTTCTCAATAAAATATCTTTGCAGATGTTTTTTCGAGTCTTCTGGACAATCAGAATCAAGATTGTTGCCGGAAGTCCCCACGGAGAATAACTTTGCGGTAGAACTACTCTTTATACATCCATGGGTACAACTTCAGATACAAATGAACACATAATGAGATATGACCCCCGGTTTGATGATTGACAGGTCACAGAACAATGGGGGCTATCTACCCTTACCCACAATTCACACAGACAAGTTCAGCTTCAGAACAAAGTGAAAAACAAATAATGGCATAAAATATTATTAAAATGTCAGGTAGTAATAGATTTATTTATTTTCTTCTCAGAGTGTACGTGCGTAGTTTATATGTTAGTATTTCTAAAAATCTCCTGGAGGAGAATCCCCCCAGACCCCCCTGCTGGGGTTGGGTTTTCAGCATGTGTGCCTTTTTATGTTATATAGTTCAGCTTTGAATTCCATCATCTCATTAAACCTGTTTTAAAGCATACTTTAGTTCTGTGAAGGGATATAAGGGATATATGCACTGTACTTCACTTTTATTAATAACGTATGCTGAAAAGAGTATATATTACAGCACGAGTTTTTGTTGAATAGATTTGAGTGGTTCAAAATTTCGGTCGCGATGTATTGACAAAGAAAAAAGTAGGTCCCGAGGCCTGACCAGTTGAGAACCACTGCTTTAGACTAAATAGAGTTAGACCACCTCGAACACATTTCTGACAGGAACCCCCCCTAGTGTCAAATATCTGAAATGTGACGTATATGTCACATTGGGCTTTAATGGTAAAACAACTCTTATTTTTAACTTAATTAATGAGGAAGATTTTTTTGTTTGAACATTCTTTGAATTGAAGAATAAGAACATATTAACTCAATATAATTGAATCAGCTAAATTAACTGAGCAGATCATAATCATATTTCTAATTGTGCATAGGCTATATGTCACTTTGGGTTTACTATTAAAGTTTAGGGTTAAAGTCCCGATGTGACGCCAGTGTCACCGCGATGTTTGTCTCATTTGTTTCATATCAATTTGATCAAGAAATGTTTCCACAACAGGTTAAATGTAATAAAGGATTTTCATTCTTAAATGGCTTGAATTTTACCTTTAGCAACAACAACAAAAGCTTTTGAAATGTAGCTCGTTCGGTCACATGTGTTAGCATGGCACATGGACATGTTGGACATGTTGTTATGGGAACACAAAATCACATGACCTGGACCATGACCCACCACTGTTCAGGGTGTGTCACTTAGGGACTTCATGAGATAACAACAAGGCTAAAGCTGTATAAAGAACATTTAAAGTTCATGTGACACCCGTCCCGTGTCCCGGTGGGTCCTTATGGGTTAAAGGCACATTTGAACAATGTATAACTCAATCATCACGTATGACCTTCTACAAGTGTGTGGCATTATCTGTATTAGGGATGCCATGATACACATTTATAGTCATTATCAATATCAGTAAAATTCCATGATTTCTGGATACCAATTTCTACACCACTGTAATAAATACATCTAAATAATACAATGTACTTTAACATTGACTCTTTTTACATTTTAGTAGGATGTTAAATAGGTCATAACTCCCTCTTTAATATTTGCTCCTATTAATTGTATTTGTTCAAACTACATTTGCACACACCACAGTAACATTATAATTCTTTGGATCTTGTGAGCTTCAGAGAGAACACACACAGACATTTTATTTTGATGTGTTTGGGGCGTTTCCAAAGCATAGTTTCCACAGCTCGGAAAGCTCCGCTTGCTTCTCCAGCTGGACACAATACCATACCCATTAGCCAGCTCGACTGAACATCACCAAACTAACTGGATAGTGTCTTTGATCCAATCAGAATACCTTTATCCGTCCCACAGAAATGTACATTGTTAGTAGGAAGGGATACCGGACAAATCTACTCATTCTGACTTTAAGACTGTAGCTCCTCTTCTTGGAAACCTGCTCAGATTGCCTTGAAGATCCTCCGGGTCCAATATTTTATTGTATTTTATTTCATTTTACCTTCACAATACCATTTTGTCAAGTGGATTTTCAAAGTTGTAATTGTATTTTTGTACACAGTCATCCATGTACACACTGAGACAAATGTGTTTTGTGATATTGGGCTTTATAAATAACATTTGATTTGATTCAGTACCAAATGTGAAAACCCTGCTTACCGTACTGCCTGCAAAGCCAGGGTGGTTCCAGCCCAGCACAGAGTAGCCACCTGCAGCGCACACAAACAAGTTGAATGGAAATGCATATAGGATACGAATGATATCTGTGCATTAGTTCGATAACACATCTTAAATCTTGTGAAGTACAGGATCCTCACCCTCCAGTGGAGTGTTCATGCAGCCCACCTCATAGAAGCCTGCGTTCCCCTCACAGCAGATGACCTGTGGCAGAATTCAAACATTTCAACAGCCACCCGTAATGTGAGACACATTTTGTTACAAACCTGGAGCAAGCCCAAGGCACAAACACAACAAATGAGTGCAGCCACTAACCAGGGTCTGGCCTTTCTGTCCCCCCTCCCTCCTCCGGTCCACAAACATTGTGTCAATCTCATTGCCATCGCAGGCCACAAGCTTGTTCCTCTGGCCATCAAACTGTGACAAGAAAAGCCGATGTCAACAGAGAATGATGAATTATTGAAGTGAAAATAGTCAGTTCTAGTGTTAGTGTGTGTTTGTACCTCTTCTATTAGCCTGGCCTGGCCTTGCTGGAGCATGGGCCTCATGGCTTTCTGCAGTAAACCCACAGAGCCCGGGTACAGCATCCTCCTCCCAAACGAGTGGACAATGAGAAAACTAGAGAAGAACAAAATGGACTTCATGAGCAATAATTCATGACAAAACTGAACAGAAAGAAGAAGAAAGTGTATTATGAGATTAAGATCACTGATATAAAGCATGATGGAAAAAAGCTCTGGGGTACCTTGAATACCATCATGGGTAGGAAAAACAACTCAACACCATCCTTTATAGAATCAGAGGGGGCATACATCACTAGACCACTAGATATTGCCAATTATTTTAATAACTATTTTATTGATAAAGTGGAGAAGCAGGGAATGCCAAAATCTAGCTGCGAGTCGTCCTATGTTAATATTAGAGAACGTATTATGAAAAATAAAAATTGCACCTTTGAGCTGGGCAAGGTTAGGACAGAAGAGGTGGAAAAGTTATTGTTGGCAATCAATAATGATAAACCACCAGGTATTGATAACTTAGACGGTCAGCTATTAAAGAATGTAGCCAAGTTCATTGCTGCACCCATCTGTCATATTTTTAACATGAGTCTGGAAGGTGCATGCCCGCAAATCTGGAAAGTAGCTAAAGTTATTCCACTCCCTAAAAATGCAAAGAATGCCTTCACTGGCTCTAACAGCAGACCAATAAGCCTGTCACCTGTTCTAAACAAACTACTAGAAAAAATTGTATTCAATCAAATACAATGCTATTTTTCTGTTAACAGTCTGATGAGTGAGTATCAACATGCGTATAGAGAGGGTCACTCAACAGCCACGGCATTAACACAAATGACAGATCAATGGATGAAAGAGATTGATATGAAAATGGTGGGAGCAGTACTATTAGATTATAGCGCTGCCTTTGATTTGATAGACCATAGAATTTTACTTGACAAATTGGAGTGCTATGGTTTTGCCTCAAAGGCGATATCATGGCTAGAAAGCTATCTATATAACAGAACTCTAAGTCTATACTTTAATGGCAGTATCTCTAGTGCTCGATGTGTTGCAAGTGGAAGTTCACTAGGTCCTTTACTCTTCTCAATCTTTACAAATGATTTTCCATTGGCTCTTGAAAAAGCACAAGTCTCTATGTACTCGGATGACACGACAATATATACACAGGCTCCCACAATCGGTGAGAGAACTGGTATTCTGAACAAAGAACTGAAAACAGTAATGGAATGGGTGACCAGCAACAAATTAGTGCTCAACATTCAAAAAACAAAAAGTATTGTATTTGGCACAAATGACGTACTAAGGTCTAAACCGCAGTTGAATCTGATGCTGAGTAATGTAGAGGTTGAGCAGGTGGAGGAAACAAAGCTAAAATATAAAAATATATAACTCATGTGAAAGACATGCTCTAAAGCTGTCTAGTCAGGATTCAGACAGTATTGCACTTCATTTATTGTCTTGGTTGATTCTGTTGGCTTATATCTTATTTTATCAATAAGGTATTTAGTTTTTCCCTTCAGTTATGCTAAAGTCTTTCATTGCACTTCAAGTCTAAAGTTTACATTTTAATTGTTTGGCACTGACTTTTCCTCATTGATGTTTTATGTTTTACCCTTCTTTTCATGTTTATTGATGTTCACTGCTAGTGCTACCTCAGAAAGTTCATTTTTATACTGAGAAACTGTGCCTTGAAGCCATATCAAAATGTTGAATTGTTCATTCAGGGATTCATTTCAGAAATAAAACCAGCTTGAAATGCTATTTTGGTTTGTTACTCCTTTCTGTTTTAGTTGTTGTTATCTTGTAGGTGCTTGTTCTGTTCAGTAACTTGAAAAATAACCATAATAACCGACATGAAAAAATATCGTGATATATATCGTCTATCGTGATACTGCTTGAAAAATATCGTGATAATATATTTTTCAATATATTTCCCACCCCTACCTTCACTCCATCCTGAGGGTCTCCTCAGCTCAGAGCCTGAGCCCAAACATTGATGACCTTGCACCCAAGATGAGATGCCCAGTATCTGAGCTAGCATCACAGAGCAGCACACTGAGTTTAATGGATGCTTCCTTTTTCTTGAGGCAACAGGGCATGTTTGGTTTGTTCTTTGAGGGGAATAGTTTTGTTGAAGCTGTTGTTGGCCTGTGGGAAAATGTACTCATAAGAAATGACTCTGCAGATAGAGCCATAAGTAATGAATGCAACTGATTATTTAATGTTGTTTTTATAGGCAATAATTTAAGCTTTGTTAGGTCCAGGTTTAATATGTGCAATAAATTCATTTCAATAAGTTTTGCAATAAACATTGAACCGGTCCGGCCCTCGACTAGTACCCATTTTTAAATGTTGGCCCACTGTGTATTTGAGTTTGACACCCCTGCTGTAGATGGTGTGTGTATACACATTTTACATTTGTATTCATTTAATGTAATATTTAATATTACATTCCTCACACCCTTAATGTATATCCTGCTTTATATTTTGTTACTGTAGATTTGTATTTCAACATGTATATTTTCAACTTTTTTTAAATGCTATTTTATTTCTATTTGAGATGTTTACATTTTGGATTGTTTATTTCTAGTCTTTTAATTTCTCTAATGTACAATATCTTTTTATGCTGCTGCAATGCAAACATTTCTCAAATTGAGATCAACAAAGTACTTCTTATCTTATCTTATCAGGGTATAAGCAGGAATCCTGAAGTCAGATGTGAGACCTTTTAAGACCCTTTCCATACATTTTAAGACCTCATCGCCACTTGGAGTTCTAACCGGTTACCTTGGCGACACACTTTACCTCACATTGACTATACACAGTATTGAGTGTCCTTCCTCCTTATCTTCCAACCATTTGGACGCAGACTTGCATTTCCCCATAACGATGTTGCTTAGCAACCGGCGTAAACGGACCTTCGCGCTATCAAGCAGTGAGCGTGCGATGTCCTGTTCAGATGACGTCAAACCCAACGGGATGCCATAAATAAACTACACAGAATCACACTACACACCTACGCCATGATTACACTCAGGCAGACTGTAGAATACAACCTCTCTGGACACTTTATATACTTATTGAAAACAAGCTACAAAATGTAATACCTTGGAAAATGCCGTTTAATATTTTTTAATAGCCTTCATTTTCGCTAAATTGATTTATCAACTTTTAATACTTTTTAAGACCCCGCGGACGCCCTGAAATAAGAGTGAATAAATGGTAATAAGACGCAAACCGCTTTTATTAGTAACCTCAGCCACATCGTAGACTCTATGCATTACATTAAACACACAATGTACAACAATTATTTTCTTTTTTTATTACTGCCAATTTTTACTCCATATTTGATTCCATTCCCTTTCCATGTAAATACTGTTAGATTTTAAAATATTTTTCTAGTTCTCTATCTGTTTTTAAATTTTTGTTTTACTGTTATGTATGCACCACAAAGTCAAATTCCTCGTACGTGTCAACCTACCTGGTAATAAACCTGTTTCTGATTCAGAACAAATCTGTCGTGTGTGCCTTAGCGTTTAGATGGTGCTTGATACACACCTGATGATGTGGCACGGCAGAGTGCGCACTGAGTGCAGGACGCTGTCTGCGGCTCCTCTCAAGCGGGGCTCCGGCTTCAGCAGAGAGACACCAGCCTTGGATAGTTTTCTGTCAAACACAGTCAAAGGCTTACAATGAAGCAGATGAGCCTCAAGGCATTTCAGATTCAGTGTATGAATGTATCCAATGTACTTCACAGTGCTTTGAGGGCATGTATACACATAATGAAATGACCCTGATAAGTGCACTCTGAAGCAGACACATGGACGTTTGAAATTGCAAAGAAACGTACGGATTGTTGAGTTCTGACCAGCTGAAATCCGAAGGCCAGTACGAGAAGTCAAAGTCGTAGCATCTCAGTTTTTTCTACACGGAAAGCACAAAAGATGTCCCTTGAGTTCAGCTCTGAGGTTTTAATAATGGTAATAACATAAGAAATTATCATTGTGTCTCATTATTCCCCAAAACTTGGATATACTAATTCCAACAGCAAATCCTGATGAACCTCACCTTGTTTGCTGGCGTGTGATTATCCTTGTTTTTGTCAAGAATGGAGATGAACTGAAGATACTCAGAGTTTTTCCATCTCCCCAACCCTAAGGGAGAAAAGGATAGAAGGCGGCACAAACAGAGACAGACATAGGCTTAGTAAACATGTAACAAACAACACTTTGCTGCAAAGCCTCAAGGGTGCGTCAGGTATGCTATGAGAGTGTAAACCTTGTGCAACGGACTCATTGGGAAAGAAATCTTTTTGGCATGTGAAATATAGAGCATATTTAGTCATATCTAAAAGATGATTGAATTGTGTTAGTCATTGCCCGGCTGCCAGAGGAAATCCTTACCTCTAAGACAGGCCACTCCGAGGAGGCACACCAGCACTGTTCCCACATACTGACTCACTGGAACCAGCTTACTGCTGCAGATGTAGCCTAAAATACAAAGAGCAACAGTGACACAGACATACACACACCCCCCCCCCCCCCCCCTCACCCCTTCTTTCCCTGCTAAACCTGAGCCTCATTAATGGGCACCGATCCAAAGATTCACAGTCTGACAACTACCCTACAACCATATGAATAAATCAATATCAGGAGCTCAATTATACACTACGGAGTATCACACAACCTCAAGCACTTCATTTCTATTGCGGCAAAGTCTTTCTAGATGATTCAGTTGATTAACTTTATATTAATCCCACTTGTAGGAGAACAGAGAACATCCCCCCAGTGGCAGTTTTTCTTCCTTAATGGAAGGAGAAATGTCATCCATAGAAAAAAGATTTTTCTCTGACATTTGTCGCTAGGGTTGCAAAATTCCGGGAATTTTCAAAGATGGAAACTTTCCACGGGAATTAACGGGAATTTATGGGAATAAACTGGGAATTTTCAAAATTGAAGGTTGGCTCTTCATAGGCAACTGTTTGGAGGGAGAAGGGCTCTCTTCATTTAACATTTAGAATGGGACTTTGTGGGGATTTTTGGATGGGGGCGCATTTTTGTTCATTTTTTAATGAGTGGGGTTGGGGGGGGATGAGTAAAATTGAACTCAACATTCCTGTTTTCGTTTTTCAATGAAACAAATAATAATTCAATAAAATAATTAAAACTTGTTCTGTTCTACTTAAAAAAATGAAATGTTTTTTCAAATATTTCCAAAATTCCCCAGCCTAACTTCCCATGGAAACTTTCCGGAAACTATGCGCCCCTTTGCAACCCTAGCCGCTAAACCTTCTGAGAAAGACTTCTTCTGAAACATGTCAAGATTACATTTGGATACAAACCCTTTCTAAGGGCATGAGAAATGGGGAATAAATACAATTTGCAATTTCTCCATAGCAGTATTTTCTTTAAACATGCAAGAAGGACTGGGCGATAAGCTACACATTATTATCATGACACTAACCGGGGGGGCCGCCAGGGAGCGTCAGGGGGGTCACGCAAAGTTTGAGGGAAAGGGGAATTTATTTTATTTTATTAATAACTGCATATCTATCAATCTGTGTCCTTTGATGCCAATCTTTTAATATTTTTTACTTATTCATATATTTTTTAAATCACACGACTGCCCTTCAAGCCAATCAGAATCGAGCTGCCGCTACTGAGAGTGAAACTGAGTATCTGCTCAGCTTTTGGAGCAAGTGAGAGCTAGTGAATATTTCGCTCTGCAGCTGGATGAGAGCACGGATGTAGCAAATATTGATGTTTATATATATGAATATAAATATGTTTATTGTTAATATTACTGTTGAATATTATATATATAATACTATTAAGGCATAAGTAGCTTTCAAAAATGCTAAAAATACATGTTAATTGTTCATATTACTGTTCAAGATTATATAATATTATAAAGACAGAAATCACTTTTAAAATGCTTTAAAAATATGTGTACTGTTGATATTACTGTTTAATATTGTAAGAATGTTTATAACGGAAGACACAATCAATGTAATGAATGACAAACAAAAGATAAATACAAAAAATGTTTAGAAGAATAACTGATAATTATTAATAGAAATATATATTAAGAAAATGTATTAAGCTGTATGATTAATTTGTCATATTCTCCATCATAATGTACTCATCATTTAAAAATAAAAATTGCAACAGGGGGGTCCCTGCCAGAGGATAATGCTATATGGGGGCCCTTGGCATGGCAAAGTTTGGGAACCCCTGCCTATACAGTATGTTTAACCTAATGTGCCAAAAGTATGCAAAATAAAATTGAAATTCATACATTATAGTGAAATGACCACCCAGTCCTTGTAAAGGTTGTCTACTTTTCTACAACCACTCGTTGTCACAGCTAATGAAATGTGGTCTTTTAAGCATCAGAGAAAAGTGAATAAATTCCCACGTCGCAGTTACTCAAAGCCCAAGGTGACATCTTCAAGCGTCTTGTTTTGTCTGGCCCACAGTCCAAAACAAAAACCTATTCCATTACCAAAAAGAACAATAGGGAAAAGCGGCATGACCGCAGTAAAAAGCAGAGAAGTCACCCTGTGTTTCCCACCAGACATCATTCAGACAGCCTACCTTTCCTGTACAGATAGCAGAGGAGGAGAGGAGAGCTGTAGTAGGACAGAGACCACAGTGCTGAAGCCTGGATGAAGAAAACACAAGCTTTAATTGACAACACTTCGTAATCTTCTCCATATAATGTTATCAATCATGCAGCTGTACTGACCCAGCTGAGGATGCTGTCAGAGTGTTTCTCCAGACTCCTTGGTTGGTAGTTCCATCCCTGTTGCGAGGGAATAAAAATGTCATTTCGTAAGTCTCCTTCCGTGGTTGATAGCTTTCTTCAATCCTTTTGGTTTGTTGGTAATTAGCAGGCTATACTTGTTCATGCACACACCCAAGTGCACTCTCTCTTGGTTCATAGCAGACTCTACTGTTGCAAATATTACTCAGACTCTGTTACTCTCGTACCTGTCTCTTGTGAAACAATGCCAGGTAGGAACTAACATTTCTAAGTGGATTAAGTTTAGCATGTAATAATGAAATCTAATGCTGTAACTCCAATCCAGAATTATTCCTACTGATAGGAAGCATTTTCAAAAGAAGCCTCTTCCCCCTGCATCTCCTGATAGAGGGTAACTTAGTTGGAGTAAAGCAAGTAATATATATGCAGTGTTTTTTTAATACAATAAGTGGCGACCCTTTTTCATTTTTGATTTGTGTTACTGTATGTTCAATAAAGGTGTATTTTTGCTAAATCTTGAGACATTGCCACTGTATGTACTGGCAGGGGGCCAGATCTGGGGGGTTACACTTTTAATTTGCCCTGTACGATGGGCGCTGTAAGTGATGAAAGTGGGGGATGTTGGCTTATCAGGCGCCTGCAGCTCACAGCCAAAGTGCGAGCGAGCGAGGGAGAGAGAGAGAGGGCACACCGGTACCAGCGCTGTTGTTATTAGAATCTGGTGCTAGCTGCGCTAACGGATATAAGAAGTAGATGTTTCTACAACCCAGGTGGAGGAGAGCTCTCCTGTCAGACTGAGAGGCTCAGCGAGGTAAAGGACTCTCTGAGTGTTTAGATAGTTAATTTTAGTCTAAGTTATCTCAGTGGGTCTCAAACAAATATGTGTTTACAAATTATGTAAACACATATTTCCAAGGCACTCCTTTATACTTATTAGGATAAATAAAAACAGGTTTGAAATCATTCCAATGTCTACTATAGGACAGTAAACCAAAAATATGGTTTAAAGTTAGAGAGATAGAAAAATATGCATAAATAAATAAATGTTAAGGTAAAATAAGATATAAATGAACAACAAAAATAAAATACGTTACATTTATTTGTTATTGGCTATGGTAGGTTAATGTTTATGTTCACAAACTTATTTGATTATTAAAATGTAAACCGATCTTTTTCAGATGGGTGTTTTAGAGTTGTACCCCCTAGATCAGGTCTCTAGTAATTGTGTGCTGAAAGTGCACCAGATTGAAGCATTTGACTTTAAAATGTTCAAAAATATCTTCCCGGGGGGGCTTACCCCCAGACCCCCCTAGAGGATGTGACATCCACCCCCCAAATAAAACAAGTTCCTACAATACTGAATACATTTGAAGCCATTTTGACATATATTACCTATGTCAATAAGTTTCTGTTTTTGTCATTTCTAGAGATTTTTCATTTATTCTTTATAAAATCTCACCTAGGGCAGCAAATTGGCTAGAACCGGCCCTGGTACTAGGCCTCAAGAGCCTTTCTTGTGCTGGCAGACACATAGAAACAAATTGGCGGGGTGCACTTCGCACATGCACACACTAAAAAATTCCATGCGCTCCGCGCTCACATTATGCTGGGCCCACGTGCCTTAGCACCGACTATGACTCCATCCTAGGGGAAACACGGATATGTATTTGGACACTCTCCTAGACCAGAAGGTTATTGTAAATAGGGTGCAAATACAGATACTAAAAAGGCAAATTAACAGTTGATCATTTCAAGTTCAAAAGGTATGATGTTTTGGCAGTCTTGGTGTAGAAAATAGGAAAAGCTGGAAAATGATTGGGAGGTTGTGCTGTGAAATAACTGGTCATATACACCCTTAATGACCTTCAGCACCCGATAGGAAGTGAAGTTAATCTCAGAAGATCCAGATTATTGTTGTGGACCCTCAACCTTTACAAGTTAAATTCTGATGCTTCCTTCAGGGCAGAGGTTGCTCTTCCCAACGGTATAAGAAGTCCTTTATTTGTTCAACAGTGAGGAAATGTACACTAATAGAAACAGATTGTCTTTTGTTCCATCTTCTATTGTCTTTTTCGAACTAACTATGACTCCCAGCTCATGTCTTTCCATCTTCTTTTTTATAATTCATAGTAATGACAGTTTAGTCATATAAAAACATATAGAAATAGAACCATCAAATGTACAGATAGACATATCAGCAGTAGAAGATTCTGGTGAACTTTTATCGCTGCACCATTGAGAGCATCCTGACCAGCTGTACAGCCTGGTATGGGAACTGCACAATGCTCAACAGGAAGGCATTGCAGAGGGTGACGAAAATCGGCCAACGCATCATCGGTGTCCCACTCCCTGCCATTGAGGACATCCAGGGGATACAGTGTTTGCAGAGGGCGCACAACATCTTCAAAGACACCTCTCATCCTGCAAACATCTGTTTGTCCTCCTACCCTCGGGGAGGCGCCTCCGGTCCAAGACCAGCAGGTTCAGGGTCAGCTTCTTCCCCAGGGCTGTTACCCTGATGAACTCTGCTCCCTGATAGACTCAAGCCCATACCCACCTGTTTATATCTCTTACTGTCAATGCCCATTTATAATTATTCTATTTATAATAATTCCATTTATAATTATTCTTATTATGTAGACTCCTGCACTGCTATTTTGCACTTTTGGTCAGATGCCTAAACTTACATTTCGTCACTAGTACATGTACTATGTAATGACAATAAAGTTGAATCTGAGAAGATAAACAACACGTGTTGTGTTGCAAATTCAAAAAAACAATAAGGGCAATGTTTACATTAACTGTAGTAACCATAGTTGCCAAGTGTTGTAGTAACCATAGTTGCCTTTCAGGGAGCTAACGTGAGCTAGCTATTAGCATTGACTGTAGCCTTTTGAAGAGACGACATGGTGATAGACATTTTAGCTACACACAGTATTTACAGTTGTATTTTCAAAGTTAACATATTTGTTAATTCTTACTTAGCTTTTCTCATTTTGTTTTTTTTAAAGTTTCCTCTCACCTGCTTCACACTTAGCATTAGCATAACCAGGTTAATGCCATTGAGGGAATCAGCTTATGAAGCTTCAGCTAGACTATATATAACTGTGGCAAGGAAACAAAGATTAATATGTATTTAAAATAAAGAATATCATATAATTTCATTCATTCAAGCTGTCCCCCCGGCTGTACTGTGTGCAGTGACACAATAACAAACACCTGACACTTCCGGGACGCAGCCGTAGCTACATCAATGCTAACAGATCCAATACTGCTCGGTTTTCACAGTCGGCTCTTCTCAGACAAATGCAAAACATTAAAGGTATCCCTACCCTCCTCCCAGCTCTGCCTTCAGGTCGAGATGGGTCCGTTGAACGGTGAATTCGTTGCAAATGAGGCCCTAAAACACAGCGGAGCCACATCCAGCCAGCCATTCTTCCACTAGGAGGGCTACGGAAGCCTGCAGTGACCACAAGTCTCAGAGGCGAAAGCGCTTCGAAATTATTTTTTAAAGAATGAATTGGAGACAAGCAACATTGCAGACATTTTTATTTAAAAACATCTATTCTTACATACAGATATACAAAGGAGAACAATGGCTTACAGTACCATTTTTTTTATTAAATAAGTAGCAATAGTAAATCATTCCCACACATTTTGGAAACATTTCATAGCCTTATGTGAAAATCTTCCCCCTTCTACTCTATGTACACACAAAGCAAATCAGTAAAAAAGTTATTCTGAAGAGAAATAGCTTAGAATAATAAAGAAAAAAACACACATTTCCCTAAAGCTTTAAAGTTTGTCTTCCAATTCCAACTCTGACATTCAGTAGTTACTTTTGTTTATAAAGGCCTTCTGCTGCAGCTGGGAACTGAGTGGATGTGACAGCTGGATGAGGATGAGATGTGGGTAGGTGATCAGCTCTGACACTGTTAGTATCTGAAAAACAGAGCACAAAGACAAACTCACACAAAAAATCTCCCGTCCCCCAGTCTCTTTTATTCTTCCTTAAACACAGCCCACGCAACAACAACACAGGGGCGAAGGAGCGCTGCCTGTCAGCAAATGGCGTGATATTATGCCACAGTGTCAGAGTGATGTTCAGACCAGTGTGATTGGTGAGTGTGAGAGGAATGTGAGTGACACTGCACACACACATGAACACATTATACAGTTCAACATACAAAAGCACAAACAGGTGATGCAAGGCTTTTTTGCTTACCGCTCCAGTTCCTTGTAGACATCATCCTCTCCTCTTGGCTTCAAATCCTGGCATACAGCAGAAAATGGGGGGGGAAAGGGAGAGGGGGACAGTGAGGAGGAGGAGGATAAAGAGAGAGACTCAGTGTAGTGAGGCCAGATTTATGTCCCTGTGTACCCCGTGTAATGAGATTGATTTGTTAATACCACTAATGTAAAGGTGACAGTTGATAGGCAATGGGTTTATCTGAGAGAGGGCTGACAGATTGGAGAAGAGACTGAGAGTGTGAGGGAAGACATATCTGCTGACAGCTTAGGGAGGAGGAGAGAGTGAGTCTGTGTGCATTGGTGGATGTGTGTGTAATAACTTCTCATAAACACACATGTGCAACACGCCTCAGTATGTGTGTGTGTGCGCAAGGGAAAACACAATAACTCACCATGTAGACTGAGCCCTGGGGAGGAGCCTGTTGGGAAGGTAAGAGAGAAAAGAAAACAGGTTTAATGAACAACAAGTGACAGAGAGGGGGGGTAATGACAATCAGAGGGGTAACAGTAACAGAGGAGGGAAAGTACAACATTAAAGAATACAATGTAGATGGTAAAGGGGAGGGTGAGAGTAACACACATGGAAGAGAAATAGTGATTAATACCAGCAGGGGGGAGTAAGACAGGGGAAGGTGAGCTCAAAATGAGGCTGACATCCAACAGAGGATATTTAGTTGCTAAAAATGTCTGAATCCATCACCTGTCTGATATCCTCAGGATTCTCATAGATGTTCTCTGTTTCGCGCGAGATGACAGACAAAGACTGCTCAATACCTGAGTACAGCAGACAGATAGTTTCCATTACAGTCTCTGTCACACACACACACACACACACACACACACACACACACACACACACACACACACACACACACACACACACACACACACACACACACACACACACACACACACACACACACACACACACACACACACACACACACACACACACACACACACACACACACACACACACACACACACACACACACACTCAGAGGTACATGGAGGGGAGACGTGGGGGCAGATTCATTACAACAACCCCAGAGGATGTCACGGCCCACATCACTCAGTGGCAGCCGACAGGGGCCAGAGATGGACGGAACACGGAAAGCTGTCAAAGAGAAAAGAAAACGCCGGAAGACTTACCGCGATCAGAAATGTGTTTCTGTCTCCATAGCAACACACCGACAGCCGCAGCAACCAGGGGAACCAGGAGTAATAAAGCAGAAAGAGAAGGTGGCAGGGAGGGGGTGGGCACACTGACACTCACTAAAGAAAGAGAGAAAAGTGTGAGGATGAAAAAAGCCATGAATTTTTCCAAGAACAGTGATAATGTAAAACTTGTAGAGCTATAATTGTGCGTGTGTGTGTGTGTGTGTGTGTGTGTGTGTGTGTGTGTGTGTGTGTGTGTGTGTGTGTGTGACTTGAAGAGAAGATATTGATGTGTGTTTTCCAGTTTAGGGGACACAAGGGGGAAGCTTATGTTCACGTGGACACTGCAAGCTATGGATTTGGAATCTAAGATTTCCTAAACATGTTCCATGTATTTGCATCAAACTGCTGCCAGTGACAGACAATGGTTGCGGTGGCAGGAGGCGAGGATATCCAGGCTCTGTCGGACACACAGAATAAGTCTGTACGACAGCTGAGTCGACATTGATCTGACAGACCCTTAGTCTGGACAGTAAATAATTTGAGATGTGGACGAGAAGAATAAACGCGCCAGCATCAAATAGAGCAGATGCTGTCGGATCATTACACAAACTCTAAGCAAATGCCACTTCCATACAGAGCAGTTTGATTTGGAGTTTTTGGCAAATCCTATTTCCTATTCTAAGCACTTAATATCATGTAAGTAGCTATCTATGGAGGTCGGTTTTCGTTTCTCTTGACACCTGATGCTAGCAACAAACTGCCTCCAGGCACACTGACAAACAATGTAAATAGCAGCTAACCCCTGCTTAACCCTATCAATGCAGCATTGGTAAACAGATGGAGAGAAGGCGTGCGCATGATTATGATAAACATTACATAAGCAAATCATTTGCTCACTGAAGCACCAGTCAAATTGTGTTAGAAGCGCTCACACGTGCATTGGAAGTTGTCAGGTATTGTTTGCATAATGAGGATGACACCACTGTTGCAAAGCAGCCACAGGGCAACAGGAGAAGCAGGAGGTGTTCATTTCCAATGAGCTGTCAGTTAGTGTTCCTGAACATGTCGCTGCCTGCTCACTGTTCATGGAGCACAAAGTAATCTGAGCCACATCTTTGGATTCTCATAAACAGACCTGCTTCTAAGGAACTACAGACTACTAATGAATCATCATCTCTTCCAAACTATTTATATTTTCTCTGAGGTATTTAATTGACAGAAACCAGGCAGAAGAAACTCAGACATCTTATCAAATGTTGACAAGGTGGCTCAGCTTAGTCCTGGTGTCATTATCCATCTTAGACATGATCATTCGCTATATGCTGTGTGAGGTGTAATTGATTGGTGAGTGTATGTAGAGGTTGCTAATGGTACACTGTGGAGAGTGCTGACCCCGAGACTGACCCGCACTATTCTCCATGCCAACTTTAACGCATGAATTATGGTAATTGAGTGCAGCGAAGCGAGGCATAAATGCTCCCAGTTTCCCTCTAACACAACTGTTCTTTCTCGCTCCCCACCTCATCATCCTCTATCTCACCTTTTCCCTTCCTTTATTGGCACTTCCTCCCTGTGTCGTCTATTTCATCTCAAAGGAGGGAGGGGGGGAATTACTTCAGAGCGATTGTAGAGGAGGGTGGCTGATAGAAGGCAGACCAAAGAACTGCTTGAATGCTTTGCAAATGATGGACCAATTCGGGATAGCAAATGATTGCAGAACATCCTGACATTTGAAGTATTTGATGTGCTGCAGAGCACAATGATTGCTTCATTTCTGCATTCTCTGAACTGTGCCACCAGTAAAAGGAATTCTATTATGCCCTACTTTTTTTTTCTTCATCTACAACCGGCACTAGCTTACAGCACATCAAATATCCCAACATTACATTCATAAATCACTTCTTTATTAGTTATTTCCAGTTGGACAAAAAAAACGTTTTGTTTCAACCCTGTGCAAAATCACATTGTCCTCCTTGTTACCCAGAGCAACTATCTATAGACCTGTAATTGTCTTTCCTTTTGTCAAACTGTTTTTTATAAACCAATAACTTTTATCTGGCACAAATGCAGAATCTGTACAACTCTTTTTTTCAATTCAAGATAACTCATTTGCCTTAACCCTCCTGTTGTCTTCGGGTCAGATCTGACCGATGTACTACTTTCATCAATCATGTTTTACATTTGATTGCATTCAGGCTTTGTGATATCCGACCTTCACATTAAACATTTGAACATATACAATTGCGGATCACCACTTCCATTGAGTTTTGGATGATTTAGTCAACTTTGTAACACCCATAGTGTTCCCGGTATAGAAAAGGAATTAGTAACCATCCGGATCAGAACACAACACACACACACACACACACACACACACACACACACACACACACACACACACACACACACACACACACACACACACACACACACACACACACACACACACACACACACACACACACACACACACACACACACACACACACACACACACCACACACACACACACACACACACACACACACACACACACACACACACACACACACACCACACACACACACACACACACACACACACACCACACACACACACACACACACACACACACACACACCACACACACACACACACCACACACACACACACACACACACACACACACACACACACACACCACACACACACACACACACACACACACACACACACACACACACACACACACACACACACACACACACACACACACACACACCCTTATGTGCCCAATCCCCCCATGTGAATCACAGCAGGTACACACAAACACACACACACACTCTAGATGTGTTCCCCCCTTATGTGCCCAATCCCCCCATGTGAATCACACCAGGTACACACACACACACACACACACACACACACACACACACACGATGTGTTCCTCCCCTTATGTGCCCAATCCCCCCATGTGAATCACACCAGGTACACACACGCACACACACACACCACACACACACACACACACACACACACAACAATTTGACACGTCCCGCTCTTATGTGCCCATCCCCCCACATGGATCAGACCTGGCACACGCAATACATGTTCAGTGTCTATTCTTTGTATATTTACTGCAGTTCTTCACGTATACCAGTACTCTGATACAATATTTACAGTTTGAAAGGGTGTTAAATGAAATGTGGTGATGATTAATGGTGTTTGTGTAGCAGTTAAAACAGGAACGGTCACCAAAGTGAGGGGGGGGGGGGGGATGAAGACAATATGAGGGTTGATGTAATGGAAGATATTGCCAAAGTGTCAAATCAAGTTCTACGGTGTCCAAAGGTGCAAACACACGACAACGGCCCAATACACTTGCATTAGTAGAAACATGCTGCACTTTCAACAACAATGCAAATATAAAAACACAAATATGCCGAAACTGCCGCTGTTGTTTGTAAATTGTAAGTGTTTGTCAGAATACTTCAAATGACTAGGTTGGCTTGGTTAGCTCTCTGCAATCTGCTTTAGAAGGAATCATGCGATCACATTGTTAAAATAAGCCAATCAAAATGACATTTTAGGTAAGTTTCCAGTGACAACATTATAATCCCTGTTCCTCAGAGCTCTCCGGTCCCAGCTGTGTGCATCACTGGTTCTCCTAATGGAAGTTGTGTGGGCTGATGTAACACGTCTGCAGCTGTTGGCCACCTTATGTTTCAACTGATAAATGTAGTTCACTCAACACTTGCATTGTATGAACTCAGTCTCTAAATTCTTTAATTTAAATCAGACAAATGCAACACTATTTATTACTTTTGTGAGCCAGACTGTTCAATCAGGCTTGCTCGTTCTTTTGCTCTCCCTATCTTTATCACCATCTCTCTCTTTCTTCCATTTCCATTACTCTTATAGCCGTGCCATCAGCGTGCATCATGATGAGCTCTGGGCCTCTCTCAACCCAAGTGATGTATTGGGGTACGGGGAGTGAACTCTCCTCTGCTCTCAACAGTCACATCCCACTGTGCTTCCCCACAGCCACCAATACAATACGCCTGAATAATTTAGCTTTTGTGGGGAGAGATGTCCTGAGGTCCTGTCTTCTTATATTCACATATCAGATTGGTGAGTGTGATGAGAAGGCTGAGTATTACAATTGTGGTTATGAAAAATGGCAACGTAAATGGACTGAGTTATTCCCCCTGGATATATCTGCAAATCATAACTCCGCAGAAGTCTTGACCTTTGAAACTATATTAAGGAAGCATAACATATGGCATCTGTCAGGAGCCTTTTTTTTCTCCGCACACCGTGAGATTTCTGGCAAATAAATTGACCTGAGGTAAGCATGGATGCTCCGTGGAACGCTTTACGGAGCACATGTCGGAGAATCTTCCACACTCATGGTTCATTATCTCCACTGAGTTGACAGGAGGTCTGCCAGGACTCCTGTGCTACTCAAATAATAAAGTGTTGATTAAGAAAATCAGAAAACAGACCAGTCTTTATGATACCATACCATCTTTCGTGTCTTCATTAGGCAGGTTGACAGCTTGAGTTGCACTGACGGTCTGCCCTTTTTTCAGCTGTATGGTGCAGGTGTAGTTCCCAGCTGTGTCAGAAGTGATGGGTAAGGGCAGATAGGTGGAGATGTGGCCAGGTTTTATGCTCGACATATTCAGCCGGTGACTCTTCTTCTGGTGTTTCCAAACTGCACTTTTAACCTGGGATCTCTCTGAGTACAGGCACCCCAACTCCAGCTTTGAGGAGGAGAGGCTGGTTGTAACTGTGCAGATCGGAGAGAGGAGAGGAGGGTAGGAGGAAACAGGTAAACCTTTTTTTTACAGAGGGTTGAAACAAATGCAAAAACATTAAAGAAAGGAGTAAGTGAAAAAGACAGACAGGAGGGACACGAAAAGAGCGAGGCAGAATGAGAAAGTGAGTTAAAGGGTATAGTGTGAATATAGAAAAGGCCAAGGACAGATCGAGAGTAATGGCGTAAAGGGAAAGAGATATTAAAAACAAAGAACAATTCAGAGAGGGGTCAAAATAATATATATTCATTAAAGAGATTTGCTGCTAATACATTGGTTGACTGTGACTGATGCTTAGTGTCTCATCAAACTGAAATGAGGATCCATCTGGGTGTAATCAAAATCCACAGACCCCCCACACACACGCATAAAAACACAGACATTTCTACCTTGATTAGTGTGATCAGCGTGGGCCACATGCAGCCTTGGTGGGAGGGCAGCAGGTATAATCATACATAATGATACTTATAATGAGGTGGGGTAAAAATATATGCGTCACGTGATTGGTGTGTGGGTGGATGTGTGTGTGTGTTTGAGGGATGCACGTTTGTGAGGCAGGGTGACTGACAGTGACTGATTGGCTGGTCATGTCTGGGCGGCTGTGATGGATGTCAGTGGGACTGTGATTAGTAAAGTATTCCAAGGCCGCCATGACAGGGCATTGTGTGTGTGAGTGTATGAGTGTGTGTGTGTGTTGGTGCAGATGTATTCTGTGTGTTTCTGCAAAGGTTGAAACCTCCCCAAGGCCCTCTCTAAAAAATCCACAGGTGTTCTGCTCATATTTTTCCTATTTAAATGTATGAATAGAGCAAATGTTCATTTTCATGAGCAGTATTGCTAATGTAGGCCATTCGTTTAGTGATGTGACATTTTACCAATGGCTCTGGGAAATGTTAGCGCTTATTCAACATCGCACGATCTGTGAAAAAAAGGCATTGAGGGTTGGGAGTAATTGAGTATCTGGCTTAAAGACACAAGACTAATGCTTCTAGAAACCTGGGTTATTTGTCTGCAGGGAAGTGTTAGATTCACTGTGTTGCATATTTAGCCTTCTCTTATCAGAATAAAGGAGTTATTTGACATTTACTCTCATTTCTGCATGTGCACAAACTTTGGATCTGGAGCCAGACGGTGCTTAGCTTAGCTTAGCTTAGCATGGAGAATTCTTTCACACACAGTGACGTCACGAGCTACCCACAATGCAACGCGCGCCATATATATATATAAATACGCCATTTTCCTGGAGGTGCAAATATCCTGGAGGTGCAAATATAAACTGCTAGCTAACGTAGCCAGGCAGAGCGCACTAGGTTTTTTTTCTGAATTAACGACCGAAGAAATCGCTGCATGTCTTCGGATTACATCTCTGGACTTGAGGGGTGTGCTCTAGGTCGTTACCAGCGTAAACTAGAGCTGTGTGGGTTGTCGGATTGCCCTTACAGACTGCCTGCAGATGTATGGAAACACGACCCTCGAAAGTGGCCTTCGTCGATTTTGGCTGCATCTACGTCTAATTTCTGGAAACACCAGGTGAATACCCCACTTGTCACAATAATATTATCATGCCAATGCATATATGTGGTATTTTAGAGTTGACTAGATATTGATTAAGGCAATAGACTATGATATTCAGTACAGGAAGCTTTGCAACTCCTAGACGGTGTACGGCTAAACCCTCGGCCTGCTTGCAGCTCGCGTAAAATGGCGGATACCGAAAGTACGATGTCGACCTCGGCCCAATACCCGTATGTGTGTGTGAAAGAATGAGAGCTAAGGGAAACAGGCCTGGCGCGGCTGAATGTGAAAATGTCTAAAGCTCGCTTATTATGTCTAATTTGTTTAATCCACACACAAACGCAAATGCAAAAACAGCAAGTCGTGGTTAAAAGAGGAGTTATGTGCTGTAACAGGAGGGTACGGTTGCCAGAGTCTTGTTGTTACAGTGAGGTTGCTAGGCAACCAGCGGAGAGGCATCGCCCGCCATTTCTGCACCTTTCAGAAACCGAGAATTTCTGATTAACCCGCTGTGTTAAGGTGAGAGGGGTGCCACGGCTTGAGCTTCACACTCTTTCTTCTGCTTTGTTTCCATTTTTGGAACAATTATTCTTTTCTTTTTTTTTATGTTAACAACAGAGTCCACCTCTATGATTGCTTTCTGGAACAGACTGCCTTAAAAGCTATATAGCCTACTATTCTTATGATTAAACAATATAATGTGTCTGCCTCTCTAACAGCCAGTTTTTGTGTGGTGATTGTCAAATAGCACTCACATCTTATGCTAAGCTAAGCTAATTGCCTCCTGGTTAAAGGCCTTATTATTATGCTCTTGTTCAGGTTTCATACAGCACACAGGAAATGAGAACCACAAAAAGCATAATAGGGTAAAAGCTCTATTTTTAAAGCAAAGACATAAAAATGGTCTGCTTCTCGAAATCTCTGCAAAGACAATTTACATATTCCACCAAATGTAGTATTATTTTATAGATACTACAGATGAGTAACACATCATAAGGATGACTGAATGATTTGATGAGTAATAATGCTGCGTCATGTGTTAAGGCTGCTGAATGTATCAAACTCATTATTTCATGATCCTAACATCATATGAGGGGAAATGTTTTTTAAAAAAATGATGTTCAATCCCCCTCGGAGCATAACAGCTCTTTCGGGGGCTCCTAATAGCACAGCATGCTGTTAAAACATTTTATGTTGTGTTTCCCTTTTATTTGTCATCCACCTGTTTAACCTTTCATAACAGCTGCTGTGCATAACAGCAAACACAAATAACCATGCTATACATACAAATACCCAACGCTATTATAAACCACCAAAATCCATGCCAACCCTTTTGTTTTACTCCTCCTGACCACCCTCCTCCTCCTTGCCTTTCTCCACCCTCTCCTGACCCTGATCCATACCTTTGAGCACGCTGAGCGTTGTCTTTTTTCTGAAGGCGTCTTCATTGTAGAACACTTCACAGATGTAGAGGCCACCATCTGTGTAACCAGGGGTGAGAATGAAGGAGAAGCTCCCGGCCTCTGCGTCGTAGGGCGAGCCGGCCAGCTTCAGCATTGGGCTTTTGTTATTAACGGTGGAACCCCTCCATCGGTCGTACTTGTACACCAGCTGTATTTCATTGTTTTTCTTGGCGTCTGCACGTAGCCAGTAGAGCCAGACATAATCCGCCTTCACATCAGGGCAGGTCAGGGGGACGGGTGTGTTGGCCTTAGTGGCGGTGGAGATCTCTGTATTTTCTGGCAAGAAGGAAGGAGAAGGAAAACTAAATATTTGTTATTAATCTATTTCCTTATTCCCTTGTTGACTGTTTCAGACTGATATTAAAGAGGACACATTATGCTCTTTCTCAGGTTAATAATTGTATTTTCCGTGACATGTCTCCATGCTTCAAAAAGCTCTTTTCTCATACTGCCTGTGCTGCAGCACCTCTTTTCACCCTCTGTCTGAAACCAGAGGCCAATCTGCTCTCATTGGTTAGCTGGCAGGCTCTGTTGTGATTGGTCAACTGCTTGGAGATGTCCCACCCCTTAGCCTATCATGTAAATTGTGTTGGAGATAGCCAATAGAAGCACGAGTGTTACAGAGGGATGTCAATATGTTACTGTTACTGAAGTAAACAAAGGAGTCCAATGCGTTTCAGAAAAGGGGGGGGAGTGGGAGAGAAACTCCCTCTGGAGGAAACTTGAGAGTTTAGCCTTTGCAGAGCATTTACATGCACAAAAACACTATCACACTAACCCTAACCAGAGCAAATACAAACTAACAATAGCTTCATTTATCCACAGTGCAATGCAGCCACAAAAGACAAGTTTTAAGTAAGAGGTTAATGTTGTTGCAACTATTGAAATGACTGACTCAGGATTAGATAGAAGAAGGAGTAGAGACAGATCTAAAGATATAACAGAGCATATAGACAGGGAATTCAGAATACAACGAGGCTGATTGAAGAGTGAGGTGAAGACAGAGAGAGTAAACAGAAATAAGAGAGTAGGGAAATGGAGATTTTCCCACAACAATAGGGATTATGTTCATAAATGCTGAGAGTTACTTCTTCAGTTGCATTCTGCGCCGCCTGATTAGCAAGCTGCTGACACAGGGCTTTCAGACTGCTTGTGTTACAAAGTCACTCACCATGTGTTATACGCAATGAGGACACTTTGTCATCTGTGGAGAGAAGGAGAACAGGGCGGGGGGAAGGCAAAAAAGCAAATAATGAATAATACATGGGTGTAGCAACTATAATATTCACAGGACTGGTTGAATTTCATTGAAGATCTACAGTGGGCTTTTGGATCTCGAAACGGTTCCATATGAGTAAATACTTTGAAGAACTGTAGCAACACGATGCCTAAATAAATAATGCTGCTGCTCGGTTTTCTAGCACTGATGCCCACTCATACCATCAACAAAAGCAACAGAATATGTATTCAGTTCCTCAATGTTTATCCTTTTATCTCTCTCTCATGAATACGCCTCACCATCTACAGTCACATTCACACTGAAGGCGAGGAGAGAGTTGCTGCTGTTGCCCCATGGGTAAACCGTGCAGACGTAGGCCCCGGTGTCATCGTTCTCCACATCTGGAAGTTTGGCCAATACGGCTGTTTTGGGCTTTTTCTCGCTCTTCATAATGATGCCGCTGGGTGCTGTCCAGGTGATCTGGGTGACGGCATAGTCAGGGAAAACCTTTGCAGTCAGCCTCAGGAGGCTTCGGCGAGGAACGGGTGGAGGGGGGACAACCATGACTGGGAATGAGGAAGGAAAAAGACATTGAGGGGTGGGAGAGGTGTATAAATGTTGCAATACAAACGTTTTAAAGGTCACCTATTATGCAAAATCCACTTCTTCATGTCTTCACATCAACATGTGTCCCCTCTGTGGAAAGAGACTCTGAAAGTTTCAGGAACAAAGATTCTCTCTCTTTCTGTCCTGATCCATTTCTATAAAAACCTGTCTGAAAATGAGCTGATCAGATTTTGGCCACTTTGTGATGTCATAATGATGTTTTGTCTTGTGTAACTGTGACGGAGCGGATCACAGAGTGACTGACTCCGCCACTGACAGCCGACACACACACACACACACACCACACACACGCCAAACATTTCCTGCTCTCTTCTGTCAAATGAACCATGCAATTTCTTATTTATTTTACATTTGTTAATTATGGGGAATGATTATGTTAAGAGGTGGTTAACCTGTTTATGTTTGGGTCGGATTATTTTGTTGAAATGTGGTTTTGAGTTGATTGTGTCACCTGTTGACGGTGAGCCTGTGGGAGGGGCTATGGGGTCAAAAGGGACGGTGTTGGTTCCTTGTTTTTTTGGGGACTGTGTCACTCGGAAGAATGTTGCAATGAAGGCAACAGTTGGGACATGTTTGGGAGTTGGTTGCAGAGAAGGCAACCCAGATAATGTTTACTCTAATGAGTGATGGACGGCCTGTTTGTGGATTTTTATTTTGTTATCTAACTTGTGCTGGTTCGCTTTTTTTTTTGTTATAAATAAAGTTTTAGAGCGTAACCCAACCGACTAGGCCAGTGTTTGTGAATGGACAATTAGAGCCCCAATCACCAACCAAGGTAACCCCCCCCCCCCCTTATCACCTGAATCTCCTCCTAGAGCACCATTGAGTTCTTTGTAACCAAATGTCTCTCAGAGGGGCGTGGGGAGGGGCTCCTTATTTTCATCTAAAGTAACAGACAGAGAATCAGCACTTTGGAAACAGGGCTGAAACAGAGGGGATTATGGGTAATGCTGCAATGATCTGTTTGGTGTTTGGAGCCAAACACTTCAGAGACATGTTCTGTATATATCTGAGACCTGTAATATATTGATTAAAAACAGTATAATAGGGGACCTTTAATATATTCAAAGAGCTTAGCAGGTACATTTTGCATCATTATATGTTTCTGAAGAAAAGCTAAACTTTTATTGTGCACCTTTCTAATCTCTATGTGAGTGTATAATTTATAAATTATTGTGCAGATGAATATTTTATCAATAACCTTTGCTGTAAGTGTATGATTAGAGTAAAACAGTACAGTTTATCTCAGTGTAACTGTACATCCCTATTTTACTATTATCAAGCCTGTTTATTTACAGACTGTCTCCTACTCCATCTATTGCTTGATCGTGTAATGTTCCTGTTGTTCTGTAAAGCCCTGTGTAACTGTGTTGTGAAAAGTGCTTCACAAATCAAGTGTATATCATTGATAGAGGGCACAGTTGGTGTTCTTTACCTCTCAAGATGGCTAAGAGGATGATCTTTTCCTTCAGTTTCCTCTCTTTTTGCTTTAACATGCATGAGTAGAGACCCCTGTCCTCGAATCTGGGAAGAAGGAACAGGGAGAAAACCCCGGAGTCTTGAAAGTTAGGGTCAGTCAGACGCGTGGATTTCTCTGTGGTGCCGCCAGAAAACTCTTTTTTTTCATTGGCTGAGAGAACCAGTTTCCATTCTTTCTCCATACCAATCGGCTGCACCTTCCAGTTAATGTCCACCGCACCTCTCACCGTTGTGTCAGTACAGATTAAGACGGTAGGAATGCCCTCTCTAGCCACCACAACATCTTCCCAGTCTGAGGGGGAGAGGACAAGAATGTAAGCACTGAAACAGGGGAGTTATTCACCAAACGTCTATACGCGCTGATCGCTATTTTGATCCTTTCTTTCGAGTGAATGTTGACGTGTTTTCCAATCTGTTTTACTCCCATGCTCATAACAAGAGTTACTCATTCCTGTAATTGGTCCTCATGTCCAAACTGGCTGCAAAGAGACCTCGTTTTAAAGCTATTTGAATATCAGTGATGAAGAACATGAGTCTTGCTGGTCGAAGAAGTATTTAGTTCCCTTTAATTAAGTAGATTTATCGATGCCACAAGGCAAGGCAAGGCAAGTTTATTTATATAGCACCTTTCAACACAAGGCAATTCAAAGTGCTTTACAAAAAACGAAAGACATTAAGACAATGGCATTTAAAATCAGTCATTAAAAAAAAAAAAAAAGGATAAAAGTTACAGTGCAGTTTAAGATGTGAAGAGTTCAATTAAAAGCAGCGGCAAAAAGAAAAGTCTTCAGCCTGGATTTAAAAGTAGTCAGAGTTGCAGCGGACCTGCAGGTTTCTGGGAGTTTGTTCCAGATATTTGGAGCATAATAACTGAACGCTGCTTTACCATGTTTAGTTCTGACTCTGGGGACAGAAAGCTGACCAGTCCCTGAAGACCTGAGAGATCTGGATGGTTCATAATTTAGCAGGAGGTCAGAAATGTATTTTGGGCCTAAACCATTCAAAGCTTTATAAACCAGCAGCAGTATTTTGAAATCTATTCTTTGACACACAGGAAGCCAGTGTAAAGACTTCAGAACAGGAGTGATGTGATCCACTTTCTTAGTGTTAGTGAGGACTCGAGCAGCAGCGTCTGAATCAGCTGCAGCTTTCTAATAGATTTTTTAGTGAGACCTGTGAAGACACCATTGCAGTAGTCGAGTCTACTGAAGATAAAAGCATGGACACGTTTTTCCAAATCCTGCTGTGACATTAGTCTTTTAATCCTAGATATATTCTTTAGGTGATAGTAGGCTGATTTAGTAACTGTTTTAATGTGACTGTTGAAACTCAGGTCAGAGTCCATGACTACACCTAGATTTCTGGCTTTATCTGTTGTTTTGAACATTGCAGACTGAAGCTCAGTGCTAACTTTTATACGTTCTGCCTTGTCTCCAAAAACCATTTCCTCAGTTTTATCTTTGTTTAATTGGAGAAAGTTCTGACACATCCAGTCATTGATTTGTTCAATGCACTTACTCAGTGTTTGAATTGGAGCATCTCCTGGTGAAATTGTTACGTACATTTGTTTGTCATCCGCATAGCTATGGTAACTTATTTTGTTGTTCTTCATTATCTGAGCCAGTGGTAGCATGTAGATGTTAAAGAGAAGAGGCCCCAAGATGGAGCCTTGAGGTACCCCACATGTCATATTTGTCAACTCAGATGTGTATTTACCTATGGAAACAAAGTTGTTTCTGTCCTTTAAGTAGGATTCAAACCAATTTAGGACTGTTTCCGAAAGTCCCACCCAGTTTTCTAGTCGTTCTAGTAATATGTTGTGGTCAACAGTGTCAAACGCAGCACTGAGATCTAATAATACTAACACTGAAGTTCTGCCACTGTCTGTGTTTAAGTGGATGTCATTGAAGACCTTTACAAGAGCAGTCTCAGTGCTGTGGTTTGGACGAAAGCCTGACTGGAACACATCGAAACAACTATTTAAATGCAAGAAATTACTCAACTGTTGAAAAACAACTTTTTCAATGATTTTACCTAGAAATGGGAGGTTTGATATGGGCCTGTAATTGTTCATTACTGATGCATCTAGATTATTCTTTTTTAAGAGCAGTTCAATGACTGCAGTTTTCAGGGCCTGTGGAAAAATACCTGAGTGAAGAGATTTGTTTAAACACTGTGAAAATACTTGATTTTATGTAAAAGCCCTGCATTCAAACCATAATCAGGCAAAAGTAGGTATCATCGGCAAAATGTACTCAAAGAACATACATTAAAAGTATTGATTGGGCTTTAAAATGTACCCCGTCATTGTTTAACTATCATATGTGATGTTTTTGTATTCTTTTTTTCTCCTGCATTAATGTGTATGTTGCATTTTGTGGCTGTAGATGTTTTAAGTTTGTGCAAATGTTAACACCTTTATGTAATGTTTGTAGTTAGTGGTAGTTACATTTACAGCAATGCATCATATTCCATAAAATCATCATTTGTAGCAATATCAATATGTTGTATTTATTTAATTGTGTCCTGTTTTTTCTCAACACATGAAGATAGACTTTATCCTTTTTCATCACAAAAGAAAATATATCATAAGGAGGTTGATAGAGATTGATGGTGATGTAGAGAGAGAGTAAAATATGCCTCTGAGATGTAGTGGAGGAAAAGTTGCAATTTTAACTTGGTAAAAGTACTAGTATCTCAAATGTGCATTTAGTACATTCATGCGTAAGACTAAAAACAAGGCTTTCAAAGGAGCTATAATTTAATTTTGGTTTAGTATTGATAAGTACACTTGAGTCAAAGATTGCTGCAACTCCACCTCCTCGGCCTGTGCCTCGACACATGCTAAGTAAATGTATTGAGCTGAACCTTAATGGATGTTTTCCACACATTTCCTATAACTGTTTCTCTGGACAGATGAGCAGCGGCAAATGGATGATAACAAAAATAGAGAACTTTGTACAAAAGGAAATTGACATCGGAACAAAAACACTTGGTTATTCTAATGCAGACCACAAGAAAACAGCAAGGACTATGACTTTCAATAAAACCACTTCAGTAAATGGATCTTTTTGCAGCCAGTATGGACACAACCAATGACAGCGACCAATGACTTATTCATCGAACATGGACATGTGAAAGGGTTGGATTAAATACATAACTCGCATCAGGTAAACTTGATGTATCATTGAGTTTGACTTCTTAGCTTGAATACATTGGATACTTGGAAAGCAACATTAGCTGGAAAATGTAGATCAGTTTAGCAACATATTTATAAAAACACCTAAAGAGTTTCTTACCTGGAACGCCAGAGAAAGAGGAATACACCGCAAAGAAAGACAAAAAAATAACGGTGAGAAAAGCACACTCCATCACACCTTGAAAGTAAAGAAATAAAGAACTCCCTCTGCACCAGCTGTCTAACGCTGTGACCTTTCTATGTCTGCTCCAGAAGTATCGCTCACTTTCCTGCAATATTACTGCTGCCTCTGACTGACATGTTAACAAGTTAGCTGCACATATTCAGCCCAACAGGATGTGGCTGGGATAATCAGCAGGAACCAAGCATCCTCATTGCTATCATGTGTGTGTGTTTGATGCTGATTAATTACAAATACTGGTAATACCCTGACCTTAAAATAGCCTTACACCACAATGTAGGCCTACAAAGCACTCAAATTTGGGGTAATTAGTTATAAACCGTCTGACCTTAACATTCAAAATGACAAAAGGAATGAGCATGTACTGGTGTGTATCACAATGAGTGTGTGAAACGGAGAAAAACGATAAGAATAGCAGAAAGCGAGGGATTGAGGGAGATGAAAAAGGCAGACATAAAGAGTTTGGGTTAGTGTGGGTGCACGGCAACCCCTGGGCTACATGTCTTTACATCCCATACATGTCTTTAATTAAGCTAAAGGTATTATCAGCTCCTCTGAGCACTAATACAGATTTTTCCATAATTACCATTGGGTGAATGGGGGCGGCAAGGAGAGATAGCGATGGAGAAGGGAGAGTGAGAGAATGCAGATATGCATTGTGGGTGTCTAATGACAGGGAAGGAAGAAGAAAATGTGGGAGAGCAGGAAGGGGGGAGAAATGTGTGAGAGGTGCTCAGACAGAAAGAGAAACCCGGGGAGAAGTGTGAGAGCAGAGAGTGTGACTTCAAAGAAGCCTGTGGCTGCTGACACAGAACACAGAGCTGATCCGGTGGCCCCTCCTCCACGGGTAAATAATCACCGTAAGCCTTGGCTCTGTCTAATGAATCCACTGCCAATGAGCTAATATCTGTTAACTATGTGCTTCATTATCACTGCCACAGACCCCCTGAGAGCACGAGGATGGAGGGCAGGATGAATGGCTGCAAGGAGTGAAGGACGCGTGGACAAAAGGAAATCGAATGACACGCGAAGAGGGGAAGAGGGAGGGAGATAAAGGGAGAAGGAATAAGTGCAGTTTAAACGAAGGGAAGGTGTAAAACGACGAGGGAAAAAGAGGTTATGCACTGCATAAGAGAAGTGGGTGGTAGCAGTAGAGTCTAAAGTGTGAAGGTCGATTTGGTATGGGTATGAAAAATGGATGAGTATTGGAAGGAAAAGGAAGGAAATCCCCCATTTGGAGTCCGTTTTCTTTAAAGCTCCTTATTCAGGAATACATAACATGTTGTGGTGGCAGTGGTTATACGGGTGGCTACAGGGCCAAAAAAGATGGATGCAAATTTAAATATGGCTATGCAAAAATACTGTTGGCATTTAAAACCCACAGCTGCTTTCTCCAGATGCTTTCACAGTCTCTGGATTTATAGCGGGAGAGGAGTGGGGAAGAAAAATGAAACTCATCCTGTCTCTGTGAAGATATACACGTCCAAAAAAAGCTATTCATTTGTTTTTTCTGGTGTGCAGAACATTGTCTGACCTCTGATCGTAATCAGCGTCTCCAGAAATACAATCTGGAAATAAGAGGGTGACACTGGAGGGGAATCTGGAAATTGAAGAGAACAGAAGGAACCGAGCAGTTTAAACTGTGGGATTTATGGAGATGTAATTACATTGGCTGCAAAACACTTGGGCGCAGGGATTAGACCTAAACCAGATAATGCCTTTGCTATGCTAGTATGCACCCTCCCTCAGAGGGAAATAATTGGAAGTTATTTTGTGGAAGAAGAAAAGTAAAATCTCATCAACAAGAGGGTCTGCAAATAGATACACGAGAAGCTGTTTCCTCTTGATTTGATGTTGCTGAATGCCACTGGATTGTTTTTTTATGCGTTCATTCATGGATGTTTATTGGTTTTGGCATCTGTTGGTCTGGGGTTTATTTATATGAGCTAATCTCAATGGTGTGTGTGTGCAGAAACCAACTGCAGAGGGCGCAAGAATCATCTGTTTCAACCACTTTGAAATAGTACAGAAACAAATGTAGTTACTTAAATTGTTTTAAAGTTGAATGCCATTTTTCGTGTGGATGATATTCACATACATCACTGTAGAATGGTCTATATGCATTTAGAGAGGTGGCTTCATAGTGATCTATTGTTATTGTCCTTTTTCATCAACAACATTGCAGCTTTGCTATCCGTTTGTATAAAATAAGATGCAACATTTTGCGTATTGTCAATTGTTTTACCATTCCCACCCCGGAAAAACAAAGCATATAGTAAATACAAGTCACAAAACAATACAATAAAAAATAAACAATAATGTAAAGAGTAGAAATAGCACACAAATAGACAAAACATATAGAAAAAAGCATAAATAAAAGTAAAAAGAATAATAAACTATATAAGCAAGGTTGTACCGTCACCTAAAAGGAGACGGTACAACCTTGCCGTTGTACACTTTAGCAAATCCATATTCTAATTTGGTTTCAATAAGAACCAGTCAGGCCGGATTTTGATCACATTTCGGCTACTTAAAGATAACAATGGATGAACGTAGCTGATCAGGAGCTTGGAAATATCCCCAGAGATATTCCTGGATATGAATAACGCGTTTGCACAATGTCCGTGTCTGGCAGAAATCACAGTGAAACCTGCGGTGCAAATGTAGTTGATATATAAATCTATGTTGTGTTTTCTAAGGGGGGGGAAATGCTTAGTTGGTTCAACAAGTTGCTCCCAGACCCCCCTCCTCCCTGCTGTTGCTGGTCCTAATTGGTTTTGGGGCAGAGGGCTGTGACGCCTCCGATGACATCACGCAGTCACTCGCCCAGTCGGACAGTCGCGCGCTCGCAGGAACTAGTTGTTGGAGTAGACTGAGCGCAGGAGCACTTCATTACACGCAGAGCACCAGCTGTGAGGGGATATTCACCTGCTGCTGCTGCCGGGAACAATTCAGCAGGATTTTCATTTATTTCAACACACTCCGACTTACAGGCGCAGCTAACGACCCCTCTGCCGGACTCTCGCTCTGTCCTGAAGACAAACAAGTTTATTCCGCCTTGAATTGGTGCGCTTTTACGCAGAAACTGTCGCGCGTCTGAAGGTTTCGACTGTAGGTTTATCCCGAAGAGACTGCCTGGTTTTCAAAAACAGGGGACCGTAAAGCACCATGGCGAGACATGACGCCCGAAACTGGCATGACTGCTCCAAAATGATCGGACTGCTCTGCCTGGTGGCGTCGATAGTTCTTCAACACGGTAAGACGTGATACAAACTTAATAGTGTCCAGCTGGTTGTGGGCAGCTCTCTGTCTTCTATTTCTTTCTCAGAGCTTTAATAATTTAAGAGTAAAAGCCTGACAAACACACCTGTCAGGGAGGTGACAGGAGCTGGAATCCAGCAGGTGATTTCCTACCTCGCTGTAGTGACGAGGTGTTTGGCTCTTAAACCCCTAAAATATAACACTTTTTATAACAGTGTCGTCCAATTATACTTAAAGATGTTTCGTCTTTTCTTTTCTCTTTATTATTTCCGTGTTTTCGTTCATAAATCAGCCCTTTGAACCAAGTTTCGGTCGATGACTCAACGCCATGTTTAGTTTTCTAAGGTGTGGCTCTGTGTAGCAAGGTGTTTTTCCCAGGTGCCTTCTGGCATTACAGTCTTTTCCCTCGTTTAAACCGAGCCAGTCTGTCCTTGGTACTATTTCGCCTGAAGCCACTCTTACCCACGTCCCCCTTCTTCTTTTCTTCCCACTGTCCGCACTTCATCTTCTATTAGTTACACTTCACTTGTGCAACATCGGGATGAAACCGCTCCTAATGTACACAGAGAGGGGAGCGGGACAACAACATGAAACTCAATCATTCTCTCTGATGAGAACTGCTTATTTATGGTATACTTGTTACTTCTGCACACTTTGTATTCAGTGAACCACTGTGTTGCTATTACTTTAAACAAGGCAACAGGCCACCCTGGCTGTGTAAACATTATTCATTATTCAGATCTTTTCCAGTCCACTTGAGCCCAGGTAGCCTACAGGTGAGCAGGCCCATAAACAATAGAAACATTTCTGGCATGCAGGGAATCCATTATCATATGAATGTGTGTGGCATGAAACCAGTTCAACATTTCCTTTGCTTCCTCGCTGGGCCAGCTATTTGTTTTGTGCAGTAATTAGGGCAAGAATGTAGGACTAGATCTAGATCGGTGGCACGGCTACATTATACATGTTCAGAAGTGTACACTAATGTATTTGATCGTGATGCTGTTTTAATTAAGACTCTTCTGACTTATTCATGACATGGACCTTTTTTGTCCAATTTTACTGAACATGAAGGGCTCTTAGGGGAGGGGGAAAAGTGGGGTAAACAAAAGAGTTTACATATTTATAAGCAAGGAAGAGCACAAGGCTTAGCCACTACATTGCTTTTAGTGTTTCTTTCATTTAAGTCGTTTTTTTCCAGAGTCGACCTTTGACCCCCTTTTGGGTAATAGTGAAGCAACTGGAGGGCTGGAACTCTTCACTTGTCTATTTAGCATGTTGCATTCCCCTCTACCTCTCAAGCTGCACTGTATCCACTTACCTCCACCTTCTACCGTCGGAGAATTTCATTTAAATCTCTGCAAAGTTGGCCTTTTGCTGCAATGTAAAACATTCAATATTAAGGTTTTAATCAAGGAAGGCTTCTGTAGTTGCATATATACACCAAAGTTAATATAAACTGGCAGGTGGGGGTCTAGTTTAAGCTCCCAAAATTACACTATGATAGTAGACTCCCACCCCCCCTGAGTCAAAGTTGTGAGGGCCCATGGATGTGGGTCAGAAAGGCTTGGCCCATTACCATGGAGATGTTTTTATTGGAAGAAGGGAGGGCTTATGTGAGGGGGAGTTCATGATGGGGGGTATGAGGCTATGGCATTGTGTTTATGGCTGAGTAAGCTGCGTGTTTGGAGGTGGGGGGGGTCTGCCTGAGAAACTTTTGAGCCTGCGGGGTCAGAGCCGGGGGAGGAGGCTGCTTCTCTCTCTGCTCACACGTAAACCAATGTTTGCCTGATACCTGCCGCTCAGCTGATTCAGATGCAAAGCTTCTCCTGGTGGTGGCTCCCCTCAGTTTTCCAGGGAACAGGTGGCGGCTGCTGCTGCAGTGCGTGGCTCAGTTTCAGGAAAACTAAACGGCCAGCGTCTAATTAAGACAACCGACGCCCCACCTCCCCTCTTTCCCACCCGCCACCCGAAAAAATCCTTCATTCCCGCCATCCCTCGCTCCCTCCCCCACCCCGTCGAGTTCAAACAGGGAGGCCTTGTTCTCGTCTCTTTATTTCATCTATGTTTCATTCTCTCCTGTCCACTGCTTTTGTTTGAGTGACGGTACGCGTTGGGTTATTCAAATAGCCTCCCTCTCAGCCTCTCTTTGGACTGAAGGCCATGCTGCTTGTGACATCAACAACATGCAGACAGACAGGAAAATAAACCACATGTGACCTCACCATGCTCTGTCGCCCTGGCTGTTGGAGTTATTGTCAGCCAAAGCAATACCAGCCCCGCTGAAACGGTGTTGTTAAAATATATTCCCATAAATATATGGTAATTTCCCAGCATTTCAACACCACCCGCTCTCCCACATACAAAGTCAATCAAAACTCTCAAGTGTTTCTTTTGGCAGTCCCTCTTGTGCAACAGCTCAAAGTATTTACTCCTTCTATTGGAGAGATTGTGAACAGTGAAGTCCTGCCAAGCCTGCGACCATTCATCATTACAACACAGAGAGAGAGAGAGAGAGCACCACACTTTGTCCATTAAGGGGAATTTGATTAATGGTTAATGAGAAGAGTTTGTTATTCCCCCTCACTAATAATAAAAGACGGAAAAAGCAAGTCCTTAGTATCTCATTAGTCCCAGCGGAGCTTCGGTCTTGCTTTGCTTTTTGTGTTAATGGCTGTCTCAGTTAGGCCCCATCCTTATGTAAATGAGCTGTCCCCGCCCCTTTGCACCGGCCCTGTAAATGTCAGAAGGATTTTTAAAAGGTCAGGTGTGTGTCTTTATGTGTGTAAAATAAGTCTTGTTCTTGCTGTGGAATTTGCTATAACAGCCCACACACACACACACACACACACACACACTTACTAACAGGCTTTCCTGTTCAAATGACACATCAATAACCTCCCCCTTTATAATCACCATTAAGAGTTGGTTGATTTAGACGTAGAAGTGTGCTTGGATTTACAGCTTAATAGGAATGTGAGTGTGATATCAAGCAAGTGTGTATGTGGCCCCATTTTAATGTTGAATGACTGAAGCAAACATTTGGCATTTTACCAAATGAACCTAATGATTCAAACCGTTTTCTATTATTACTTGCTATTTCACGAGAATGGGAAAAAAGTGATTTCAGTTTAGTGGCAATATTTATTGGCTGCCTCGAAATGGAGTACCTCTTATCTAACATCAACCAAGAGATGGAAGGAAAGCTTTTTAATAGACGTATTGAAAACATTTTAGCGGCAGGCACTTTCAATATTTAAAAAACTCTTTTTAAATGGAAGCGTTATTGATTTAAATAATGTTGATCCTCAGCATCTTAACAGGGTTTTAGATATATATATAAAGATGTTTTGATAAATGGCTTTCAGTAGAATTACTTTTGCTCTGCAGATTTTTCATCAGCAATGAACAGAAACACAAAGGATCCTTTGGGTTTATTGTTGACTTGGCAACTATTATTAGACAGGACGGATGGATCTGAAGACGAGAGGGAGGTCGATGAGCACGAGTCACTGCTTCTTGTAGACCACAAACACAATTGAGTAAACACACACGCACACACAAAGCTGGTGATGAATAAGGGCAGGATCTGCAGGCGGCGCTGTAAGTAAAATGACATTCCAATAATAGGGAGAAACCGTCACATCTCACGATGACAGTGCTTGTGTGCGTTAGTGTTTCCTGGAGGAAATGGTGTGTATCATCCTCGTCTGCAAACCCTGTTATCTTCCTCAGACATCAGATCTGAGGACAGCCTTTGTATCTCTCCCTGCTTATTTAACTGACTGTCTTTAAGGACGCTTTCCCTCCAACATGTCGGTAATGATAGCGGCCTTCCTACAAAAAGAGCAAATCAGGAACTCTGAGACGGCTCCATGTCCATCCTTTCAACCCCCCCCCCCTCCGCCTACATGTCCATCCTTTCAACCCCCCCACAGGGATGTTTGTGTTTGCCCCCTGAGTTGCCAGACTGCTGGAGTCGACTCCATCTGATCCGAAATGAGCAAAAGTCCTCGTCTTAGAAGGAGTGCCAAATGTGATTAGTGTGAATAGAGGCATCTCAGGGGCTTCCAGAAACACAAATGATGTTTTTGGCAGAGGTTTTGGGTTAAGCTACTATCTAACTTAAATCTTTGTGCATTTAGCTCACACACTATGAGTTCACTCCAGTGAGACCAATCTATAATGTACTCCAACCACCCACGATAGTTTCTCATAATGGCGAGTTTTAACACTTTTTTGCAGGAGTAGCATGCCAGCCCCTTATCTCACTTCATTGTTCAGTCACACACACACTTTTCTGCGCCATTAGTCGAGATACTTTCTGCCAATTCTGCATTTCCTTATGTCTAACAAACCCCAGATGGAATTTAGGGAGATGCAGGTCAAACACATTCCAGGTCAGCCGATGTGGAGAATGAGCGGCGAGTCTATTTCAAGATGCATTGAGAGGCAGCCAGACTCTTTAAAACAAAATCCCCTTAATTAACCAGGCCTGTGAGATGGGCGTCCCTGTGACCCCCGCTGGAGGAGCAGGGGGTTGATGATGTCGACATTTTCACACCGCAGCATCTTGGCGCGAGGATTTCAGAAACGGTGTGAGGGAGTTAACCATGGAGGCCGGGAATTATCAGCTCATTTGTAATTTAGTCGTACCTCCCCTCCTTTTCCTCTCTTAGAGCATGAGCCACATATTTAACATCCATTGTAGGCAGGAAAAGGACTGCATGCACTAACCTTTCTCTTTTTATTATAGTTACCTGACCTGTAGCCTCTCGCTGTCATCTTTCCTCCCACTTCTTCCATCTTTGTCACATTCTTTTATTTCATAAATCCTCCCACTAGTGGACTCAGCAGATCTCTGTGCAACGTAGCACTGAAGGGCCCTTGACTGTGTCCTCCTGAGCACGTCCCTCCACACACACACACACACACACACACACACACACACACACACACACACACACACACACACACACTAGTGCACACGCGGCTCATTAGCAGTCACCTTAATGTGTCTAAATGTAGTTTGCGAGGTGGAAGGTGGTTGGCGTTATTGATCCAGTATTGAATGGCGGATGATGCAGTGCCCTTATGTGATATTGAAAACATTCAGGTCTCGCTCTGCCGGCGTGACAGCACCATGAAACATCTCTCTCCCCTCCTCCTCTGCTAATCCCTCCCTGCCCCCAGTTTGTGAAATGTCGAGCCAATTCCGCCGTTACTACTTCTTTTTTTTCGAACGCATTTTGCTGCTTTAACAAGTTTGGCCAGTGACCATACATCCGTTCTGTTGCCTATCTGCTCACTTCTGCTATTCTATTAACACACACACGCTGCATCAGGAGGAGGAAATTCAATTCAGCGTGACCGGGTCTTGTCAGGTCTCTGGGTGCAGGATGTAGAGTCGTATACCCCACAAACCTCATGCTCACAATCTGCTTTCAATGCAGCCCGCTTTCCTCTAAATCCAAGCAGACCTATGTGAGGAACAGGATCAAATTACACGCTGTAATATAAAGAAAATGTTGTATTCTTTATAGATATCATCTCAGAAATATGAGATAACAAAAACTGAATACGCCATAGCCGAGAAAATGCAGGTTTAGTTCTCATGAAAGCAGAGAAGAGTATTCTTGTTTCACAATCCAGCTGTGTTTTTGAGATCCAACTACCCAATCTCACTACTGATACCAATGCTATCTCTCGGTTCACTTGTTAGTTCTGAAAATGTGCCGCCATGGTATGCCGATAAACAAGCACTACCGCCGTCATTGGTCTCCTGAGCCTTGAAATAGAAAGAGCATTCAAATCCTCCCCTGAAGCAAACGGCACATTAAGGTGAAACAGAGCAGCAGGTTTATTCAGTTATCAGGCCTGTGTTTTGTCAACAGGGCTTTGTTTGGTGTGGCTCCTCAGGGAGAGCAGGTCCTCCTTTAGTTAAGGCGATTTGTCTCATGTGTGTGTTCAACTGATTGCCTGCTTTCTAATCGTCCACTTTCTCCCCTCCGTCACTCTGCCTCCCCCCACTGTCACGTTTTAACTCCTCCATCTTGATTCACTCCGTCGCTGTCTCACCCTGTTTACGTCTTCACCTAATGCTCTAAACTTCCTCCTCTGTGTAATTTGGTCTGCATAATTGCTCCATCTGCTCGGTAAACTGCTGTCCCTTTTTACTGTATCCCTCGTCCTGTGCTTTGTTCTCCGTTTTTAGTCATCAATCCCTCCTTTCTGTAATTGGAATGTCTGTTGCTTTCCTACCCTCTTACACTCCCCCCTTAATCTCTCTGCCTCTCTTCTCCCCTCTCTGGTGGCTTTCTTCCTCTCCTCGCTCCAATTCCCCAGTTGTCTCCTCCACCTATATCAACCCCAGAGTTTCTCTTTAAGCCCATCTAAACTGCCTCTACTACTTTCCCCTCTCCTACTCTCATTTTGTCTCCCTGTCTCTCGCTCCACTTTTACCTCCTCACCCTCACACATTTGTATTTCATGCGTCTCCCCTCCTACCTCCCCTAACGAGGTCTTGTTTCTTTTTTCTTCTCCACATCAATCACTCTCCCTCGCTCCTACGTGTTTCCCTCCTTCCCTTGTAATGGCCGAGCACGCCTCCTCCCTCTCCTCGCCCTAGTGGACATTTATTTTGAAGGTTAAGTTGCTGTGACACTTGCAGTGTTTCACCCCCTTCCCCCGATGGTCTCACCCTCCACTCGACCAAGGCTGCGGGTAACGCCAGTCACCACCAGCGCCTCCTGACACAAACAGTGCATTTACGTCGTGCACACGTTCTCAGGGTGGGTTTGATGGCTGAATCACTTGATTACTGTACAGAGGACGGGAAAGGAGAAGTGACAGCACAAAGTCGAGCAAGCGGGTGAGCGAACCATGTGAGGTGAGGCGGGAGGAAATGGAAACAGAGTTTTCTGTAATTTCTGCAGAGCTAACCTGTCGTGCAGTGCAGGATCAGGCTGACGGTGTCCACTCCCTGCTGCTGCATGCCGTCTCACACGCCTCCCCCCCGCAGGCGCTTACAGGCCAGGGATGTAGCTTGACTCATCGAACAGGAACTTCACACTGGAGTTTGAATGGGGCTTACATTGGAAGAGTTAATTCCCTCTCTACAATGTACCACAGCAGAAAACTGGCTTTGTGACAATTATTGTGCATTTAGTTTGGTGTGACTCGGTCTGAAAAGTACTCTTTGAGAAAAGTTCTTTCTGCAAATCTACGCTAAGTCATCTGTCAAGGGCTGCAACAAACTGTTTCATCTAACAATTGATTAGTTTGTAATAGATTCGTTGTTTGGTCTAAGTGGGGAAACGGTCTATTAGTGTTTCTAAAGCCCAAGGTAAAGTCGGTTTGTCCACAAGCCAAAGAAATGTAGTTTACATTGAGGAGTAAAGAAACCAGAAAGTATTAAAGAATAGATTTTAATGTGTTATCAGAATAGTTAAACGTTTGTAGTTTAAAAAAAGCTTAACTTAAGAACCATCTTTTTTGTTAGTCAATAAATGAAACGAGGAATAAGAAACTATTTTAATAACCGATATATCTTCGCAGTTTTCTAACATGTTCTTGTTCCTGTAATGCTGCTGCTTTCCATTTCCCTGGCTTGATTCATTTTAAATGGTCAAACATATTTGTTTATTGGCCTGTTGATGAGACACAACAAGCATCACCATGGCTACGATTGAATCCCACTTTAATCACAACACATTTGTTAACCGTATAACAAACATTCGCACAGGACTGATTCTGCAGCAGCCTTCAGAGGTTGCTTTCAGTCCATCAGCTGTCAGACTCACTGATGCACTGGGTGTGCCAACAGAGACTCCATTGTTCTCAGCTCGAACTTAGAGACCCCCCTCCTCCTTCCTCCCCTCAGGCTGCCCCCCCCCCCCCCCTAATCCAGGTGAAGCGAGGCCATTGAGAAGGCCACGTATTGTCCTCCCCTCTTTCCCCCCCCCCCTGCACCACACCTGTATCAATGGACAGGCCGGCCCTAGAGGGAAAGTGGCTTTGTAACTGGAGATGATTGGGTAGTTTCTGTTGAAATGGAGGCTGATGGAGAGGCTTTTTGTGTTCTGTGGATTGCCACTGGTGCCTTTCTTTAGCAGATGTTCTTGGTACACTAGTCCTCCTCAAAAGGGCGATACAGTATTTGTGTGTTCAAATATTCTGCAGCTCCTATGCCTGGTTTCGCTGCGCACGCTTCATACACCTGCTTGTTATTTGGCTTTCTGTCGTGGCCTCTTTAGGAAGAGCTAGGAGGGAGGGGAAAAGAGCTACAGTATCCTCTCTGCTGACTAGTACTTGTCACCGAGGCCCCTCTGGGTGTGTGCTCGCTGGGAGCCCTCTCCTGAACCCACCTCCCCTTAAAAAGAAAGCGCTTTCTTAAATGAAACACTTTAACCGCTTTCTTCTGTCCTTTCCTCTCTTCCCACTTCTCTTTTCTCGCAACAAGCTCGCGGCTGATTTGTGCACCAGTGATTCATGAATTTATCCGTGGCACGGCACAGTCATGCAGTGTGCACGCATGAGTGTGTGTGTGTGTGTGTGTAGGGTCTGAGCGACAGAAAAAGCCTGCTATAGGGGGAAAGGTAGAGTGGGAGAGAGGAAATGTGTTGTGATGCCAGCAGTGATTAGAGCGGTAGCACTCGCCATTTAAATAGACACAGCCTCGGGAAGAGGGGGGGTTTGGTGAGGAAGTGGATGTGGTTCCTTGTGTAAACTAACACAAGTGCTCTGGTTTTAAATAGAAGTCCCTGCGGCTCCACCTACCAACATTCCCTTGTTCACTTGTTTGTCCCGCTTTCTCCCTCCTCTTGCTCTTTTACTTCGGAGAAAGAATGACTTTTTCTGGCACAGATTATTGATGTCCTCATCCCGTCTCCGTCCATCTATCCTCCTCCTCTGCATTCCTTCACGTGACTCCTTCTCATGTGGCCTGTGCCAGACAGTTCCCTTCCCCTCGTTCAATTTATCTCCCGTCTTCATTCCTTCCAGATGACTCTCTCTCTCCCCTCTCCCCCTTCATCACCTCGGCCCATTGTGAGTTTGCTTCCTTCCCCTCTCCCCCATCCTCCTCATAATCCAACTGTTCAATCTCCCCCCTCTTACGTCACTCTTCCTTTTCCTCTCTGGGCCTGGTTCGGCCCCCTTGTTTCAGTTTTGAGTGTCCTACTTTGATTTCCTCTGCCTCCTTTCCTCTCCTCCTCTCTTCTCCTCTCTCTGGTGTTTATTTACATAGAAAGGGATGAAGGTAGGGGCTGTCAGGATGGATTGATGGATGGCGAGAGGCCATGGGTGAGGGGATCTGGGTGTTTGATGGACGTCTCTGTCAGTCAGGATACTACTTAAAGAATTGGCTGGTTCGTTATTGTATAAAGGTTGGAAGACTGCCGGCTTTATTAGCATTGCTCTCACCACTGGTGTCCTTTCTGTACTCGTAGATCAGAATCAGACGTGCTTTATTCGTCCCACAGCGGGGACATTTACAGGTTACAGCAAAAGTGGCATAGCAGGAAACTGGCAAGCAATCATTTAAAAAGAAAAGATGGCACACATTAGTCATAACATAAAGACAAATAAGTACACAACCATGGATAGAAAATTAGTAGCAGCAATTCAAAAAACACTAAGTGACATAAATAACATTAAATTTATAAAAATGAAATGTTGGGACATTTATCAAAATGTATGCTTTTACATAAACGGGACTATTGCACATTACAATTGCAAGTGTTTATATTGCAGATTACAGGTTTAAGTATTGTGTTGGGGTCTACCAGGGGCCGTGTTGGTTTTACAGCCTGACAATAACATCTAACATCATCTCCATAATAACGTGGCTTTAAAGGTCCAAAGGAGCGACAATGAAAGCGTTGTTTAGACTGGTATCAACATTTGGTTACAGAGAACCTCTCCACTGACAGAGAACCTCTCCACTGACAGAGAACCTCTCCACTGACGGAGAACCTCTCCACTGACGGAGAACCTCTCCACTGACAGAGAACCTCTCCACTGACAGAGAACCTCTCCACTGACAGAGAACCTCTCCACTGACAGAGAACCTCTCCACTGACGGAGAACCTCTCCACTGACAGAGAACCTCTCCACTGACGGAGAACCTCTCCACTGACGGAGAACCTCTCCACTGACAGAGAACCTCTCCACTGACGGAGAACCTCTCCACTGACAGAGAACCTCTCCACTGACGGAGAACCTCTCCACTGACAGAGAACCTCTCCACTGACAGAGAACCTCTCCACTGACAGAGAACCTCTCCACTGACAGAGAACCTCTCCACTGACGGAGAACCTCTCCACTGACAGAGAACCTCTCCACTGACGGAGAACCTCTCCACTGACGGAGAACCTCTCCACTGACGGAGAACCTCTCCACTGACGGAGAACCTCTCCACTGACGGAGAACCTCTCCACTGACGGAGAACCTCTCCACTGACGGAGAACCTCTCCACTGACAGAGAACCTCTCCACTGACAGAAAACCTCTCCACTGACAGAGAACCTCTCCACTGACAGTGTGCCGCGAGGCCCGCGACGCACGTCTGCCCTTTTTGAAAAAAGGCTCGTCCCTTTTTAGATGACATAATTATGCAGTGTCAACGTGTGACAAGCTGAGCGTCGCTGCATTGGAAGAATTAATATGCGCAGCGTAGGAGGGAGCCTGTCCATGATCTACTAATGCTTAGCCACTCACTCCTCTCCGCTCTTTGGGGAAGCCATCACATTTTGGAGCAAGTTATCTCTGAAGTCATCACGGCTAATGCTCCTCTGGCTTATTTTTCCGCCCGGTCGTACGTTTTAAAGCACTTGTATTATCTCCGTCTCTATTGCATGCATTTGTCAAGTATAATGAATGCACTTGAGTGTTAACTTGGTCATTTGATAATCATTCTAGGGTTAATTGGCGAGAAGGGAATGTGATATTATCTATGATGGTATAGTAATGCCAGTCTGATTACATACTGAATGCATGATTCAATAATATACTGTAAGCACTACAGATTTTAATGTGGCACTTCAGATCCAATCTAAATACACATTATTAAAACAAATATTATTGTCATATTAAATGAACTGTTATTGGAGAGACTTTCCCATCCTTATCACCATAACGAACTCGGATATGAAAGAAATACACTACAGTGCAAGATTAAACCAAACTTTGCAAATCACTTTGAAATAGATTTTTCTGGTGGGAGTAAAGTTTTACTGTATCAATAGTTCTGGTGCAGACAATGTAGTTGGAGAGCAGCTGCCCACATCATATATCATAACACTGATCACAGGTCAGCCGGAGATGTTACAGAACGTACGGGCGGAGATACTGCAGCAGCTCTCTGCCTGAGGAGATAAACTGTCACAAGAAGCTGAGTTTTCACCATGGTTATCTCATCTTGAGCCGATAAACATGTTTTAAAAATGGTTTGCAAAGCAGTGGCATTACGCAGTTTTTTCTTACTCTAGTTTTGCCAAAGCCGCATTAGAGATGTAACAAGATCAGCCAAGCAGCTGTATATCAGTGTCCGTATGGAGGGGATCTGTCTGCAGCCAGAAGGAGTTTATTCACGGCAGGAAAGATTTTAGGAGACTTATTGTCACTAGAATGATACACACGCACAAAAGAAGACACACACACAATTGAATACAACGTTTCTTAAAGAAAACATTTGTAATGAAAGATAATGATAACAATATTAATGTAATGGATAGTTCCAGTTTCTTAGTTCTGAACAATCACTACTTTTTTCTGTGTCTTATATGACACTACACTGAATGGATTTATATGTGGACTTTTAGATGTACACGTCAAGCAATTTGAAGACATCATGTGGGGCTTTAGAAAATTACAACACGCTTCACAATTTTTCTTTTTACTTCACTAATCCAACCATAAATGGAATAATAATAATTAATATAATAATATAGTTAAGATTTATTGGCAGGAAATAGGAGTGTCTTTCTGCCCTAGAAAAATGTAATTGCTAACCTGCTGAATAATATTTCAAAAAATGACGACCAATAACTTTGATTTAATATATATTTCATATTTGACTAGTGCATACCAAGAACTATGTTCAGTGTCACTTAGAGAGTTTCAGTCTGTCGATGAAAGTCCCCTGAAAAACCAAGAGCTTACAACACAGGGCGTGAGCGGCTCTCTGAGACGTGGATTTTCTTGATTTAAGATTTTAATAGACTACTGTATGTACCCACTGAATGGGCTGTAGCTGCTGCAGGTATTGGACCAATAACACATAGCATCAAACAATGGGTGATTGCTGTGATTGGCTGTGTTTATAGATCAGGGTACAAAGAGGATTGTATGCAGGTTAGGGCTGCTCAATTAATCGTATTTTAATCGCGATTACGAATATGGCTTGCAACAATTACGAAAACAACGTAATCGAAATAAAACTATTATTTTATTATTATTACTTTCTTTTTTTTTTTTTTTTTAAATAACCTTTTTTTTCTTAAGTTGAATTATACTTAAAGTTCAGGGTAATCAACTGTTAAAAACAAAATGTTAAAAAAAAATTCTCTAATAAATGGATGTTTTCAAAGTCAATGAATAATCGCATTTAATAATCGCAATTACATTTATTGACCCAAATAATCGAGATTATGATTTTTGCCATAATCGAGCAGCCCTAATGCAGGTAACAATTGCCTCGAGAACAATAACACTATGAGAGTCTCAATGTATCAGGGTTACACAAGAATGACAGGGCCACAGGCGCTGAAAAGTAAATATCTGTGTTGAATGTTGAATCAAGGCTGCTTTCAGGAATTTCTGACAAATTGGAGACATGGGCCAGTCCAGCAGAAACGCATTAGATCACCTGACAGTTGACAAAGCCTCCTTGTGCTTTGTCTGCAATGTCAGAAGCAGCGAAAGGAAACTGCAGAGATCATGTGAATTGCATGCAGTAGGATGAGCAAAAGGAAGAGGCGAGTGCAGGCCTCTGCTGCTGGAAGTAAATGTATGTTGGCAGCAGCTTAAGGGAGGAAAAGAGTGAGAGCTAGAGGAGAGAGAAGCCTGTTACTGAACCATCAGGGCTGGTAATGAGACACAGGTGCAGCCGGGGAACCACAACCCCATCAGAGAGGCTGGAAAGTAGTCTAAAACACTGTCGAGGCACAAGAAGGAGACTCAACGCAACATTTCACTTTGACAGAACATTATTACTTATTAGCATCCGCACCCCCAGAGGAGTTCTCGAACAATCACCCGAAAACAATGGGAACCCTGGGGACGCGCCATTACTCTGGGCGCCGGGGCTTTATCTAACTATTCATTGGCATCTATTTCGGGCGCCTAGTTAAAAAATCACAAGTGCAACATATTAAAAATGAACGCGACACGTAGCCCCGTCGTAGGAATAATTATGAGTCTTTGTTTGCAGTTCATCATCATCTCTGATCATGTCATTTAGACTTGCTTTTCAAACATATGCTAATGAACGAGGCGCCGGGAAAAGCCAAAGCGTTGCAACACTGAGACTGATTTCAGCACTTGATTGTTAATGAACTTTTGGGTGAGCTCGCTAAAAACAGAACGTGTTGGATTAGTTGGAGAAGCTGCTGCGAAAATTGGTTAGCAAGCAAGGATGCATTGAGAAAAAGATTAAAGAGGACCGAGGGGAGAATGTAAGGTGACGGATTGAGATATGGGAGAGAGGAAAACGAAGGAAGAAGGGCACAAGCTGCACAGGAAAAGGTGTTAAGAAGTGTCAGGGGCATTTAATCGGAGGGGTGTGTGTGTGTGAGGAAGTGAGAAGCACATACACACTCCCTGCCGCAGGCTAACGGTGGGGTGACTACTCTCGCTGCTGCACTTGTTTTTCATCTCCAACTTCCAGATCTGTGAAATGCACAAAGCAGATGGAGGGGTTTAGCAGGGGAGGACTCCCCACAGTAAACAAGTGTGCGGGCGATACAGCGCAGGTGCAGTCAGGGAGGGCATGTGGGTGCGTGTTTTTTGTTTGAATGCTAGACATCAGAGAGTGTAAGAGAATGGCCTTTGAATTCAGCCAGTACCGTGAGTCAATATTTTGGAAGAGGCATGCTGCGTTTGTAGATTGTTCCTTTAAGCCGCCGGGGGTGACTTGATTTGAAGGAGAAGGGAAGGATGGAGGAAACTGTGAAGCAGCAGCTATGTTTATTCCACCATGCAGAGAAGTGGACACAAACTGGGCTTTGTCTCGCCCGGGCCAACGTAGCGTTAGAACTAGCTGTGAGACCTCGGAGATGCTAACATAAACTGCTTTGCTCTTTCCCCTTCATTTGCTGCCAAATGACATCGCCTACTCTGCTCCGGGGTTGCCCTCGCTGCCAGTGGCGGCCATCATGAATGAACAATGTGTACGGCTCAGGGTCCCTGCCTCTCCTCGGGGGTGCTACTCGCAGGCTGAAGGTGTTCACTACAGGACACGGAGAAGCTATGCATAAGATGATACTCACGCTGAGACGGGCTTGTTAGAGAGATGTTTGATCCGTCTCATTTTCTACTGTGCCAACACGGTGTGAGTAAGAATAAACACGCAGCAGTGTGACCCCTGTGGTGTAGCATGTATTCTTTTTTTTGCTATTGTGTTAGGGGCAGGGCAGCTCCAGTGGGGGATGAGGGATAAGAGAGGTCATTCATTCATCACACACACACACACACACACACCTCCCTCACAGACCTTTCATCTTTACTCTCACAGGCGTCTCTTGTTCTGTCAGTCTCGCTGAAGAGAAAAGAGGGGAGAGATGGGAGGAAGGATGTCAGGGAGGGTGGGAAAACGGGGAGGAGAAAGAAAAAGGACAGCAAGTAATTTGAGTTCTCTGTAAAATCATCCACCAAACCCCGCCTTACTCCATCCCCCTCATTGGGGAGAAAGAGTAACAGGTTGCAGATGTTCTCTCTGCTTCTGCCATTTGCTTTTCATCTTCTTCCACCGAGCATCTCTTTAATTGTATCTTCTCATCCTCTCGTTGCCTCGCCTCCCCTCTTCCTCCGTCCATCCCTTCTCTCCCCCGGGCGTGCCTCAGTGGGTTGGTTCCAGTCTGTCTGTTCGCTGATGACTCCACTTGGAGCAGATGTGATTCTCAGCAGCTGTTGCTCTGCAGCATCACCCCCTCATGCCCCCCCTCCCCTCTCTTCCCCCTCTTCTATATCTCTCTCCGCCTTCCCTCCAATGTCTCGTATGTTATTTATCTAGATATCTGTTTGTTCTCTGCCACAGCGTAACTCGACTGTAAATGTTTTCTATTTTCTTATCTCAAGTCTTCTTTGTTTTTCTCTGACCAGCCTCAACAATTAGTTTCACTTTCCAGCCTCCCTGTTGCAGCTGTTTACATTCAAAGCACATTAGGATTTTGGTCATAACAATAAGTCTGGGTTGCCTGTGTGTTTGTCTGCCACGTGAATGCCAACTGTCACACTGTAATCATGTGAAACAAATGCCGGCCATTGAGGCAGCACTGCAGAGGGGAGCGTATTGTTCCGCCGTAAATCCGGCAAAATGAGAGAAAAATGTTGCGTCACTGTGTGTCTAAGCAAGCGTGTGTTTTTATGTAGTTGTTTTCTCTCCAACACATACCACAGTTTTGTTCGAAGCCAGGCCCAGAGCTAGAATAAGAATCTGTCTGTTTAGCCTGATGTTCAGATGTATGGAGACCAAATGGGATTTGGACACTTAAAGAATGATGAAGTGGGTTTTTTATTAAGGCTTACTCCCATCAGTGCCCTGCGCTTCTTCACAGAGACTTATTAGAATCTTTATTGGCTGGTTAATTCTTTTGCCTACATTTATGTGGGGATTGTCTGGCTGGTGAACTGAGCATCCTCTGACAGGTGCCCTCTTGTCTGAGATTAAAAGAGAAGAGGGAGAGGAGGAGGCGGAGGATGGAGGGGTGGGGTCACGTCACTTTGATGACTTCAGCCTGGAGGATTGTGTGTGTGTGTGTGTGTGTGTGTGTGTGTGTGTGTGTGTGTGTGTTGTGTGTGTGTGTGTGTGTGTGTGGTGTGTGTGTGTGTGTGTGTGTGTGTGTGTGTGTGTGTGTGTGTGTGTGTGTGTGTGTGTGTGTGTGTGTGTGTGTGTGTGTGTGTGTGTGTGTGTGGTGTGTGTGTGTGTGTGTGTGTGTGTGTGTGTGTGTGTTGTGTGTGTGTGTGTGTGTGTGTGTGTTGTGTGTGGTTGTGTGTGTGTGTGTGTGTGTGTGTGTTGTGTGTGTGTGTGTGTGTGTGTGTGTGATGTGTGTGTGTGTGTGTGTGTGTGTGTGTGTGTGTGTGTGTCCTCTGTAATTGGCTGCTCACAGCTCGGCCTCTGATCTTGTGGAAATCTGAGATCAGCGTAACAGATCCGCGAGCTAATCAACACTCGGAGCCGGCACGCAGCAGCGTCAACCTGTGCCTCGCCCTGCAGGCTGGAATATCAGCGCATGCGGGATTTAATCGCTTCAGAAATCCCTTAATGGGAAACGTTACATGCAGTCTAATTTGAGGATGTTGAGATAAAACTTTCTGTGTGTGTATTTGAGGTGAGAGCAATGGTATTTTTTGTGCACATGACTGAAACACAGATAAGAGATATCGAGCGCCACTTTGCCCTCTGTGCTCTGAGATAAGATTGCAGCGAGGCCAAATCACCGGTGGCTCTCTTTGCACTTTACCCTCTCCGGTCTCTCTGGGCTGTGACGGCTCATGGTGGCATACGGCACAGCGTCATTGTGAAATTCATAAGGGGAATTCATCACTCATTCCTGGTTCCCCTTTGAGGACTGCGCTAATTAGCTGGCGTCTGTGATTAGTTGGCTTGTGTTTGATCTGCTTCACTCCTCTCAGTCGGGAAAGGGTGCCTGCCTGGGCCAGGATTTGGCTGCGAGGTGCACCAAACACACTCGAGCTGACACACGAAGACTGAAAAACAAGACACACAAAGATGCGCACAGCGGCACACTTTTCACTGTCTTTCGCAGACTCTGCAGGTGGCCTCAGAGACACATACACAAGCACACACAAACAAGCGGCAGTGCTCCAAACCAAAGCACGCAGTGACGGAGTACAGCTGTTAATATTTCACTAGTGCATACCAAGAACTATGTTTACTTTCACTTGGAGAGTTTCAGCCTGTCGATGAAAGTCCCCTGAAAAACCAAGTGCTTACAACACAGGGCGTGGACGGCTCTCAGAGAAGTGGATTTACTTAAAGGGGACCTATCATGCAAAATGCACTTTGTGATGTCTTTTATACATAAAGATGTGTCCCCGGTGCGTCGGGGAACTCACGCAGCGTCAGAAAATAAAACCCTCTCTCTTTTCCTCCGTACCCAAATCTTTTAAAAACAGGGGTACTGTCACTACCCGATCCGTCACCCTGCCCGATCGGTACTGCGCATGTGCGAGATGGTCCGCCATATTGGACAACTCCGGACGGCAACCCAAGATGGACACTTGACACAGTTCACTATTATTTAACAACTTTTATTGGGTTCTTTATTTGGGGTTAAGTACATTGTCAGAATAAGTGAGAAATGGATTTAACTTCTGTTAGACAGCTATCATACTGAATAAATATTTACTGTGAATGTATGCAAAAATGTATGGCATATGGCTGTCTAACAGAAGTTAAATTCATTTCTCACTTATTCTGACAATGTACTTAACCCCAAATAAAAGAACCCAATAAAAAGAGTTGTTAAATAATAGTGAAGTGAATAGTGAACTCATCTCTCTCGGTTTTTCTTTTTGAGCTTTGCTAAAAGCCACTGTGTCAAGTGTCCATCTTGGGTTGCCGTCCGGACTTGTCCAATATGGCGGACCATCTCGCACATGCGCAGAACCGATCGGGCAGGGTGACGGATCGGGTAGTGACAACAACGAGCGGATACAGATTCCATCCGAACTGACGTGAAATCGGCGGCGGACCCACAGAAAGTTGCTATCAGAAACAATGCCTGACGTGTTTTGGACGTAATCTCGTCTTTGTTTACATTAGCCTCGCTAACACTCGGAGCTAACCTGTACTGAAGAGCACATGTGTTTAAAAAGCAGGAAATAAAAAAAGAACTCACTTTGTGATAAAAGCATTTGAGCTCCATACTGTTTCAGAAATAATCCTTGACGTGCTTTAAACAGGATGGCGTTTTATCACAACCGAATTTACCTTTATCTCTGGTAGAATTCTGATCAGGCATTAGCTCCGCCTCCTCCTCTTCTTCTTTTTTTTTCAAGCTAAGGGCCCAAAATCTGACTTTCTCTAACAGGGCTGCAAAAGAGGGGTTTGAGCAGTAAGAGGCATGGCTACGATGGGTGATCTGTTCGGTATTTTGAATAGGTATATATGTTTCAAATATAGCATGATAGGTCCACTTTAACTTAACCCCGAGTGATTACATCTGAAGATGGGCGAATTGTGAATGTAATTACGTTTGTACAAATCCCCCTTTGCTCCCCCTTTTTCATTAGGTCTCAATGGCAAAGCACAGTAGGGGATATCATTGCTGCATTAATATGACATACATACGAGCAACTCTTCGGTGCGTGACAGAGCGCCGTCTAATTACACCGAAGCTGTTACATTGAAACCTGTCTGTCCTTGAAGCTGACCAGTGGAGCATGGCAGGGCCATCTCTCTCTGTTCAAACCCCCATCTATCTATCCCTCACCTCCCAGTCCTCTATCTGTCACTCTGCCTTAAGGCTGTAAATGGCAAACAAAGGCAGCTCCAACACAATGCAATAAGGCGCTGACAGGGGAAGGCTGCAGAGTGTGTGTTCTCTGGTGTGCTGGTGTTTGTTGTTGCTCCTCCTCATGATCTCTGTGAAGTGACTTCAATCATAGGGTGATCAATTGTCGCATCATTGTGACTGCTCAGCCTTTACGGCTTAAACCAGGCTTCAAACTGCTCTTTGCTTTTCAAACAGAATTATGTTTTTTAGGTTTCATGTGGAACTACTTGAGCAGGTCTCCCTTGAAAAAGAGATCAATGATCTCAATGGGATTTATCTGTTTAAATAAAGGATTGAAATGAAACAGGTACGGTGTTAAAGGGGCCCTATTATGCTAATTTCACAACCGATTATTTGTATTTAGTGCCTCTACTGTGACATATGTACATGCTTTAATGTTCTAAAAGGTCTTTATTGCTCTCATAATGAAAGGATTTTAGCCTTTGCAGACCATTTACATGCGAAGAAACCTATATAACACACACACACACACACACACACACACACACACACACACAGGAAAGGGAAACCCACAGGAAGCATAATAGGAAGGAAAGTTGTTTATTCTTCATATAATAATACAAACTAAATAAAATAATGTTTTCCTCCGTCTTGAAATATAATGTTTTAAATATACGTTAATTGGCTCAGTGTCTTGGTACTCTTGTCTGACACACAGTTTTCTATTGAATGGCATTGGACTGGTTGACCTTGTTTTTTTTACTTTTCATCTTGTACACTGACAGCAACAGAAGCTATGATTATTTTCCAGTCAACACCTCATTGTGGTCATGGTGCTTTATGATCCTTTGGAGCTTTGTTGTTGCTATAATAGGTTGTAAAATAACCATTCATTTAGCTTTTGAATAAACTGATGATTATATATTCTGATAAAAGCCCATCAAAAATGAGAACTGCACAAAACCCTCACTTTTGAGAAGCCATGACCAGAATTTGAGGTTGATAAATTACCTTTAAGAATGAATAGATTTTCAATATTTTAATTGTTTTTGTTGACTACGTAATTAATCAACTAATCATTTCAGCTCCGATGATGTATACAGAGCTAAAGAACGCATTTCAGAAGCTTCAAACGTGACATCCTACAAATAAGTCCAGTAAAATGTTTGACAATCAATTAGGCTGCCATGTAAACACCGTGATGAATAAGCATTGTTAACAAAGACCATCTCAGTAGAAAATGAGGGAGAGCAATTATTCTGAGACCCCATTTACACGGGAACGTTTACGCACCGTATGCGTTTTCAAAAAAGTCTTCCGTTCACACGCATTCGGCTCAATTAACGTGTCCGTTCCATAGACTGGGTCCGTTCACACGAGACTGCTGGAAACGCTGTAGTACATATGCTGGGCCTGTAAGTGGCGCTGCTGCCGCCACAACATACACCAAAAGCAGCGAAGACGACCCCGGTGCATGGTTGCCATGGTTGCCCTTCTGTTTATTCTCCGCGGTGGATGGCGTTTGCGCCTGCTGTAAATCTCTCCGGTAGGCCACCAGCAGATGAAAAACACCCACCTCTCCGCCTCTTCCAAGGGACGAGGGAACCATGACGCGGAGTTTCCGTTAACATTGTTTTCCGCCGGTCAACATGTCCGTTAAAGTTTAAATCTTCCGGACAAAATTAGAAAAGTGCCGGTTAGAGGTCTTGTTATTTATTGAGCTTTAAAACAAATTGATAACGACTCTATATAATAATATAAGAATAATAAACGGAGCCTCCCCCTCTCCTGACAGCCCAGCAGCTGATCTCTGAGCAGGAGAGGTGGCAAGAGGGAGGCGTGGGAAGAGGGAGGCGGGCTAATTAATCGTTATCAGAAAATGATCGTATAGAGGCGTACACACAGAGCTGTTTGACCGCCCTAAACGCTTCGTTTGCAGATCTATCCACCTTGGGACCCGTTATCGTTTGCGGGGTCCGTTTCTATCGTTTTGTTACGGCCTCGTGTGAACGAAAGGGCTATACGCAAGAGAAACTATGCGGATACAACCCGTATCGTCCTCGTGTAAACAGGGTCTGAGTCACTTGTATCAGTGTTTTGAACCTCTCCTGTTATCTGCCTTTATTGGCTTATCAGTGGACAGAAACTGTGTTCACACCTTTTACTGGAATGAAACCGGGACTTTGACTTCTTTAGGACCAGAAGTAGGCTATTGCGTGTTCGCAGACACAAACATCTGTATTTTTAGGGCTTGGCAATATATAATTATTATTTCAACACCCGTGATTTGAGACGACATCTTTTCTCAGATTTTGGTGTTCATAAGTGAATTTTCTGAACTTAACAGACTGTTCTATTATTTGCCTTTACCCTCTTAGTCATACTGATGTCTCATTGTTTAAATAGTGTAGTTAATTAGTTAACCCTACAATATTGTTGTACAATATCATATAAATATATTCTCATATAGCCTAGCCCAAGGTGTTTTTATGCTTTACATGCTACTAAGAATATATATATTATGTATTTCTCGCTTTCTTTTCTTCTTTCTTTCTTTCTTTCTTTCTTTAAGTATAACTTGAGTCATGCACAGGTGCATTTTAAAGCATAAATAAAGTGGTTTTGTGATGTATTTGACTTTTTTTTTACCTTGTACTGGTCCATGCAGACAGCCAGCCTCGTGTTATCAGTAGCTTTTGTCTGATTATATTTAACAAATTGAGTGGAGAGGGAAGCTAAGGTTATGCACCAATCCCTCTATGGATCTGTCTCCTTGATCTGTACGTCTGTCTGTCTATTAAATCTTCACTCATCCGTCCATCAGCCAGCGTCAAAACAATACACCATGTTCCCAAGGCAAGTTGTCATAGTGACTGTCCTTCAGAGAGTTGATCTTAGCACGCAGTACAAAGGAAAGAGACGGAGGGAGGGCCAGAAAGCATCCTCCTTCATGAGAACCTGACGCTTATTACACCCCTGCTTTTATTGTGTCTAATAGAAACCACAGTTCGAACATGCTTTCTCTTTTCCTCTCCATCCCCGCCCTCCTCAGTATCACCTTTCCCCCTCCTCCTTAATGAGAGAACTGATGGGCGGGATGTGTTGTAGTGGAAAGTTTCATCTTACCTGCCTCCTATTGAGACTCGTAGACAAAAAGCCGCTCACCTCCGCCCTCGCAGCGCACTGCAGACCTGCGGGGAGGAAACTCTGACGCACACAATGCAGCTGTTCCAGCACACAATGCGTGGATTCTTTCTGCTTTTAATTGCTTCAGTTATCTATCGACCTCCCCCTCTTTTATCTTTTTATTGGTTTGCCACAGTCTACCTGCTTGATGTTTACTAATTGCCGTATCTTCTCACCTCCTTGTAGCTCTCGTTTGTCTTGTAAAACTAGATTTCATTTAAAAACATGACCTCGTATTATTAAAATGCAGGTGGACCAATCAGCTATCCATATCTCTGACATTGAACATTAATAATATGAGTCATGACTACAATATATCCCAACGTATGTGAGTGATACTTTTCCAGGTGCATAAACAAGTAGTGGGTGTCATATTTTAGAACATAATCTTCTGTCGTCTAAAAATCCAACCCTGCAGACGTCTCTCAGTGCTCCTACACAGACCTGCCGTCAGTAATTTGATCCAGCTGGTGGATGTGACGGAGACAGTCTATCATAATATTGGTACACACCTCCTTGTTTGTTTGCTTGTGGTGTCTGACCTTCTGTCTTCCATATGGCCGCCATTGATTTGGTACCACGCGGTGTGATCCTCCTGACAGATTGACTGCGCTAATAGCTCTCATATCACCGTACTGCATTTTAATCCTTTAATGTGCAGTATAAATTGGATTAGTCTCTCGCCCCCGCAACTATGAATGATCGGCGTCATGACAGCGTTGTTGACCAATGGGCTCGTCAGCAGTGGGATGCGTGGTGGCCATGACACTGTGGGGAGAGCAGCTGGGAAATAAAGGCCCCCTCCCCAAGGTGGAGGATAGGTGAGCGTCGGCGACGAAGGAAACACAGCTGTGTTTGGGTCCGGAGGCGGAGTTGTCATGGGATTCCTTTCACTTTAACAGGCGGCTCTGTTTTTAATTCGGGAAAGGAATCACACCCAGACTGAAATATCCTCTCTGACACCTCGATAGACATCCAAGTGTTGTTAGGGAGGTGAAAACAAGGACGCACCATCACGTTATGTTAACAACTGTCACACAGAGGGCTGGATGTATACACACACAAGCATGCACATACAGGAAATGATGTACACACATACGTAAACAGCATGCCTTGGACATTTGCAGAAGTACAACTACCTGGTACTTTTCTCCAGCTGTGCACTTCTGACTTAGCCTGATCCTTTAATTCACGGCTATTTCCCAAGTCAGATGCTGCCAGACTCTGGACGAACACACACACACACACACACACACACACACACACACACACACACACACACACACACACACACACACACAGAGAGAGAAAATGTCAGGAGTGTTTTTTGGCGAGCTTCCTGCTGGACCTGATGGAGAAGTGCAGGCCCTCAGAATACATAATGGGGTCCAGATCAAGATGTTTCCCACACTGACCCATCTGAAAATGGTGTTTCCTAAAGCTTCAGATTTACATTTGTATGCTTGCACACTGACTGCAGATCTGTCACTTCGGTCACCCGGCTGTAAAACCCAGAAATCACTTGCAGGGCTAAAATAACACGCCTGGTACAATTACCATGAAGAGCGATGTCACACAGGGCTAGAATGAAGGAGTGAGACAGAAAAAGGAACTAGCAGAGTTGAAAGCAAGGCAAGGAAGAGGAGAATGAGCCAGAGGGATGAAAAGGATTTATTCCAAAATTAAAAGACGGGACAGGGTCATTGCACCGAGAGGAGAAAAGAAGTGAGGAGAGAAGGCGAGCTGCGGAGGTAGAATGATGTGCAGCGCCGGGCAGACAAAGCAGAGCCGGGAGCCGCAGGGGAGCCGGGTGTCTGTCAGCCATCCAGCCAGTTAGTTATTCAGTCACTTATTCAGTGTGCTGGGGCGATAGCAGCGAGGCGGTGTAGAGGCAGCAGTTATTTGTTTGGCTCAGGAGAGCGGTGTCCTCTCTGGCCACAGTAAACTGGCTGTTACGAGCGACACTTTACTGACCCTAAACAGGCCCAGCGCCAGAAAAAACATGCCGTAAAAAACCGTGCCCCCATCGGACGGCCATGGTCATTTCCCCGTGTTTTGTGTTCTACGCTTCATTCACCTCCTTACTTTGCTGCATTCCTTCCCGTCCCTCAGTCATCCTGTCGCAGTCATCTCTGACCCTCTCTTTCTTTCGCTCTCCTTTCCCTCCCTCTCCTGGGTCAGGTACAGTGTAGATGTTGGTGTTTATCAATAATGAAGAGATGAGAGGAGGAGGAGGAGGAGGAGGAGAGCACACTGCTTTCCTCCTTACCCGGGGATGAATTATTTACCCAGTGGAGAAGAGTGCCTCTCCATCCTGAGCGCGTGTGTGCGTGGCTGCCTGTCTAAATGTGGTTATCCCTTACCTAGCAGATGTACGTGTGGAGATGTGTTTTGTCTCACCACACACACACACACACACACACACACACACACACCATGTTATCTCTTATGCACGGTTTTCCCTTAGCCTGGCAGATGCTAAATGATTTAGCATGGTGTGTATGTTGTTGGTTGTTGGGTTCCTCTGTTGGAAGGTGTGATACTCTGAAGTTTAACCAAAGAACCCAGCATGTATAGTTGATGGATTACTGCAGTTTTTTCCATTTTCATTCAAACGTACACGATTCCTATTTCAGACGTGTTTGACCACCGGAATTTGCTCGACCTGAAATATTCCGTTTGTGCTATGTACATAGCTGAGAGTTAGATAGAGGTCCACAGAGAGATGCATGCATGGGTTACGGTGTATGTAATTCCATGTCAGAGACCCTGCAGTTACATTTCTGCGAGATCCCATTGTGAATTCCTTGACTTTGCCAGTTTCCTCCAACTCATGCATACTGCATGGACGTAGTCAACCTGCAAGACTAAGGTCACAGTCCAGCTGGAGGCAGAACGTTTGAAATGTAAAAGCTGATGTTTTTAAAGGGGAATATAAAACTGTATTTTGTAAGGGTTCTTTAAACTTCCCTGCCGGGCCTTTCTCATTAAGAGGTTGCACTTAATTGAATTGGTAAATGATTATTTTTGCAAATATTATTCGCTCCATACCTACGGCATGTTTGTTATAAACAGGCAACTAAATAGCAATACGCATCAGTGTATACACACACACCGTCATCGAACACACACACCTCCCTGTGCACATTTCTCCTCCAGCTGTTCATTTCTCCTTGGCACTTTGAAGCCTGTTCATGTCTCTGTGTCCCTCCCTCCAAACCCCTATTTCTCCTTCGCTCTCCTTCTGTTACATTTCATGCATTTCTGCTTCCCTTCCTCATGTCGTCCTGTGCGTCTGATTCCCTTTCTCTTTCCACACTCGCTTCAGAGTCAGTTATCAAATATTTCATCATGGCTCTGTGAACAATGTGAAATGTAGCACTCCCTTCTTCTTGCACCTTTTCTTTATTTTATCTTCTGCTCCTGTTGCATCAGAAGGACTGATTTGTCTCACCTGCCGTCTCCTGCAATGCAACCTCTGTGCAACACCAGACCCTTTTACTACCGTGTGTCTTTGTTACATTTCCACACTGATTGACATCCATGGTGATTTTTGAGTGCAGATCTTGCGCGATGGCCTTGATCCTTTGAAGTGTGATTCTCTATCAAACCACCGCTCGCCAAGCTTACAGCATGAATGGATTATGATGGGATGTCATCGGAGAAGTCCATAATGAGCAGTGGCTATTTCTAAATGTAGCTTTCTCGTGTGCTATCGATTGGCCTCTCTTATAGAGAGACCAGCGGAAAGGTCAATGAGAAGCCGAGACACACCTCAAGTCTTCATTTCCTAGTTTTATTCTTGGCTTGTCAAGCTGCCTCGCCTGTCAGAGCTAAGCTGCATTCCCACTCTGCCTCTTGCATACCAAAGTATCCACATCTAAATATGAGTGTGCGCATGCGCGACCCATGCACGTTCACTGTGGGTTTGTGTGGCGTCCACATTTGCGTGTGAAGGTCAGAGGAACCGTGCGGCACAGTGTCGGGTAGCAGCAGGTTCAGGTTGGTGCAGACTGATCTCGCCTGTTAGTGCAGACCGGCAGCAGAGTGGACACGCTGTTATCACCCAAAGAGATGAACAGTCAGCACCTCACAGGTACATTGGTCATAAAAACTGCAATATCCCAGTTGTAAAGTGAAAAAGAGACCGGAATTGAAGATTTAGTGAGGAGGAACCGGTCACAAGCTGTTGCTCTTCATGGATACACCGGTTGGTTCTGAAATATTTGGACATTCACATTTTGTATGGCTCTGCAAACCAGCTAAAGGAAAGTAAAGAATTTCCTGTCATAAAAACGGATTTAGTTTAAATCCAGTTGTTGCCTTGTTGTTGTCCTATGCACTGTTTAAAAGTCCATGTTCAAAAATAGGGCTCTCATTCCCACAGAAGAGGAGAACAGAGTGGCAAATAAGCACTCTCAAACAGCCTTTAAGCCAAAAGTCAGCATTTTAATCTCTGTTATTGCTTCATTTCGACTCCATTTGCCCGAGTGCAAAGCCAGAACAGCAGGAAGAAAAAGTGCCACTGTCCCAATACTTAGCAGCTGCACCGTACAGAACTACAACCCAAGTAATAATCGTGGAATTCAATCAGCCTCTCTGTGCCAATGTCTCTGGCTGGCATTTGGCAGCACTTCCATTTAGAAACCACTTGTATCCAAGGCCAGCACACACACACACACACACACACACACACACACACACACACACACACACGCACACACACGCACCGTCGCTGAGAATAAAAGCTAAGGCATGAAACAACGGAGAAGAGGAACATAATCTGATGGATCACCCTTTTCCAGTTTCAAACACCCAGGTTCTTGTTTGGGTGGAAGTTACAGCATGCGTGTCTTATGGTTACACGTATGGTGGTGAATATGTAATGACATACACACTCGACATGCATTTATTATGAGGCATTTTATGGCACAAAAGACGATACGCACAACTGAACATAAATAAGTGGTGTAAAAACCTGCCTTTCTGTGAGCGTATGATCTCAACATCCCTATACCACTTTGTTTCATTTTTAATGGACATATTATTGTGCATCAAAGATAATTTATGCCTGTGCGTCGAGCCGAAGAGAATTGGAGCTTTCAATGCAAGTGATGTTTGACTGATTACCTCTTTTACATTATTTTGTGTAAGCAATAATTAAGCCACCAAAATGGTGTAGGTGATTATATACACTGCAGACGAGGGCTGCACAGTTAATGGAAATGTGATTGAAATCATTATTTGGGCTCGAACTATATACAAATAGCAGGAAGCTTAACGTTTAGTTACAGGCAAAATATGGAAATATTATTCTGAGTTAAGTATTTTGGAGCTGCATAGATGTCGTAGCCTACAAGTCGTATTCTTCAGACTTAATTCCATATATTTCTTTACAAAAATCACACTTGATGATTTTAATATATTTTCCAAAATTATTAATCGTATTTCAATATCAGTAAAAAGTCAACTAATTAAGCTCTTTCTTCCAAATTGTGCATCCCTACTTCATACATTCATCACGGTTGAAATCCAACACTTGTCAAGTCATCACATTAGGGGATGGGATCTATTCCAGTTCTCCTGTAAGAGAAAGGTCCAGACGGCCTGTATCAAAGCTATTCTTCCCCACGAGGAAATAGGGTGGGCAGAACAATAACATAAAGAAAAGAAATTGAGAAATTCTTCCACAGCTAGAAGAATAATGAAAGCCAAGAACACTTATTAAGACAGCAATGCACTAGAAAGGCCAAAGAAAGCACACTCTTTTGTACTCTCACACGCAGGGAAGCAATCTTCAGGAACACGGAGAACGGCAGCTTCATCCTGGCCCTCCTGACAGCGCACAGCCACTAGCCTGATGAGATGGCAGAGAGTCAGTGAGCTCTGAAGGCCATTAGATATTTTTGGTGATGGCCTGCTCTCCCTGTCCCCCTGACGTTGTGCTTTCCTCCACTGTAGCGAGGCTCAGGCAGAGGACATGAATGCCATTAGGCGTCAGACTTAGCCAGGCAGGCGGACACGGGCTGATAAGCGTCTGCTCGCTTTTTAAGCTCCATTGGGCTGCAGAGGAAATTAGGATTTTGAGTTTTTATCTGTCTTTTTTTTTCTTTACTCTCTCCAACTTCCTCTGGCTCATTCAGCATGTTTTTCTGCTTCTTCTTCGCTCACATTCTCTTCTTCACGGCCACTGTTTCACACAAGGTCAGGTGTGGAGTCTCTCCTGCCTCACACCTCCCGTCTGTTCTCCCCTCTTCTCGCTCTGTTTCTCTCCACCTGTACTAACCCCCCCTCCAGCCACCCAGTCGTCTCCATTTTTAGGTTCTCTGTTTCACCTACTTCCTCTCACTTCTCTTGTTTCTCTCTCTTCCGAATGTCTCTCTTTTATCCCTCAGCTGTCTCCTATTAACCTTGTTTATCGCTCGCAGCGTCTCCCCATCGAGATCCTCCTCCTCTCTCCTCTTCTCTCACCACTCTGTCTTTGCACTCCCCCTTTCATTCTCTATTCCTGGCACCACGCTCTCTTCTCACACTTTCATCCCCACTTTCCCAGCCGCCCCCCCCCCCCCCCCCCACTCCTCTCATCCTCCATCACTTTGGCATTCCCAGACTGTCTCTGTTCTTCCATCCTTCCATCCTTCGCGCACACTTCCTCCCTCCTCCTTCCTTCCTGACTAATTTTCCTCTCCACAGACGAAGGGTGGAAATATGGAAATGTCACCGTGACCGGGAGGGGGATCAGAGAGGACGGCGTTAATATGCCATCAGCGTGTGTGTGCACATCATGTGGGTGTTAAAGACATAATGATAGGTGACAGTACTCGGGACGGTGGCATCTCACTACTCGAGGATGCTGAAGAGGGCAGTTTGCGTAGGCCTGCGTTTGTTTGGTAGCGTTATTCCAATGGCACCTGCAGGCAGCACTGCTACTGTAAAGTAGAGCAGCGGTGACACAAGGCTTCTGTTCTCCCTCCCCACTTTCTCTCCTCCCCACCTCACAGTCTTACCCTTGAACCGTCTTTTATTCTCTCATTCCCTTAGTTCCTGTCTCCCTCCACCTCTTGTCTCTCTCTTTCTTCTGTTTTAATACGACCGATGCTCTCTCAATATTTATACTGACAATTACTATTTCAAATGCCGCCTTGCCTCAGCATTTAGGAAAGGCTGCCGTGTTCAAGCACACGCACGCACACGCCGACTTTTCCTGTCTGTGTCTGCTCTTCTAATGACACGGATTCTCTGAGACTTCAGGGCTGGGATTTAGGGACCATCGTGGAGGACGAAGACGTGTGTGAAGACGTGCTTGTGTGTAATATTCATTTCCCCGGCGGGGCAGTCTGAAGTCTCATAAGGCCTGCCTGTCTCATCTGAGCTCTGCAGGATCTGACCTGGGTTGGCTCTCCTCTTATTGCTTCAGAATGACAGACAACAGGCTCTGCCCCTGCTCACAAGCTGTGCACGCGCTCCTGTGTTCATTTAAATGTGCTCACAAGGAAAACCTGAGGCGGAGCAACTTATCTTCAGTGGCACATTGTGTAATGAACTTTGACATTGGACCATACTCTAAACAAGATTAGTAATCAAGGGTTTCAATAACCCTTCATTTTGTTCCCATTCCCCAAGCTAATCTGTTTGAATAGTTAAGATAGATTGACAGAGGCTTGTTGCTCCGTTTTTACTAAACTCTCCAGGCGTTGGAAAGATCACAGGTCAAGAGATCGGTAATAAAGCTGTCATGAGCTTTTATGTATGCTCTTGCACAGATATGTATGTGAGCAATAGAGAATATAAAGCAATCTGTTCCTCTCTCCAGCCCGACGAGGCTCTCTGGCTCCCACAGGCTGCTTAGTGGTTGTCCAGAGGTTCCTCTGTGGCTACAAGGGGGTTGTTTGGTGGTTGTAAATTGGGCTGGTCCTGTGAGAGCTGGTGTTATTCTAGGCTTGTTTTCCTCCACTTCCCGCTCAAGTCTTTCTTCTCCTTCCTCTCTCTTCTCTTCCTCCGTATTGATATCTCGGATCTCTCTTGAGTAGAGAAGCTGAGGTGTTTATTGCTCGTCAAAAGAGAAAGACAGCACTGGCCTTTCCCTCTTATCTACTAGCCCATGGGTTTCATGCGTGTGGGTGTTTTGTATCAGCCCTGCAGATCATATTACTTTCAACACAACAGCTTTGGCTCAGCACAAACGGGTGGAACCAGTTCGGCGAGTAATTGTTTGTCTTTAGGGTAAATTGTGTTTCTCTGTTGTATGTGTGTCTCCTGCTGGGGAACACAGTGAGCACACAGAGCCCTGGCTGCAGACATTTGAAGTTGTGTATCAGCAGGTAATCCACTGTTACTGTTACTCACATACACACACACTAATGCGCGCTTACTCATATATTTTCACAGGGACCTGGATTACACACACATATATGCACACACGCGTGGCACTTTCAGCTTCTCACACACCCACTGACACAAAGCTCTAAGAATAGCATATTTATTTCCACTCTTTGCTGTAACACAGGAATGTGTCGGCACAGCAAATGGCAGGCTATAGAACAGCATGAACCATCCCCGTGATTTATGACCTATGTGCAAAAGAGAAGTGGCTTTTCTTCTCTCTTTTATTCCAGCACACATCTACTTAGTTTTTCTCGCTTACTCCTTTCACATGAAAAGTCATGGAGAGACATCAGACTCTTGGCCTACTTGCCTATGTTCACTAAAGCTGTCCTCTGTTGTAGCAGACACTTCCACACTGTCCTCATTTATCATCAGGAGCCTTTGTTCTAACACCATTCCTCTGCTCCCTTTCCTCGCCTCCTATCCTAGTTAAGGACAGACATTAATGTTTCTCTCTCTTCCTCTCCTAGGAGTGTCGGGTCAGCGGGTGAAGGTGGAGCCCGAGGTGTTGTCTTACCCCGGCCAGACAGTCAACCTGCGCTGTGCCTTCACTGATGCCACTGGGATTCAGCTCACAATGGTGAGATAGAAACTGTCATGATGCAATTTATCTTTCTTTTTCAGCTGGGATTTGATTTCTTCTTTTTACAACCGCACTCAAATAAGCTCTAAAATGGGTTTGCGGTATCGAATCAAATAAAATGTCTGATTCATCCAAATTGCAGCTCAATGTGACTTGACTCAGAACAATGTGATGAAATAGCTTGGGACTACAATTTCAGTTTACACAGCGGCCATTAAGCAAATACACAATGTGGTATTTGAAAAACAAAGTATTTGTGTGTAATCAACTTCATCCGGCAGGTGTGGGAATCTAAGTCACACAGATGGAAAACATCAATTCATTGCAATGAGAATAAACATTAAACGATAATACAGGTCCATGTGCCTTGTTTACCTATCCCATCATCCCGTAATCTAGCCAATCAAAGCCCACAGAATTCATCCCAAGGCTAGTAATAGGTTTTTATCACATTTAGGCTTAATACTTTATTATGCTGTACAAACAATACTAAGCTTAATTTTGCTTTAGGGGATTGAATATGCTAATTAAACACTTCTTAGTCGCATCTCAATGAAGTGGGAAGTACACAACTGTGTTTGGTTCCGCTAAGAGTGGCTCGGAGAGAGTGCGGCTCCTGAAAGTCACATCCATATTCATACCTGCTCCACTTATTTGATTGGGGTGCTGCGAACGCTGCCCTGTGGAGTTCACAGAGACATGTCTTCAAACGCTCTCCAGTGTGTGTTATCAACGGCGTGTTGAATGAGGCCTGTTTGTCACTGTACGCATCCTGACCACTGAGCCCCTTTAACGCAGGTCACCTGGATCTACGAGCCGAAGGATGGAGAGAGGATCAACATCGCCGTGTTTCTACCCAACTATGATCCCAACTACCCCGACTCACCGGTGAAGGGCAGAGTCAGCTTCGCGCCCAGCCCCCCCAACGTGGTCAGCCCCTCCATCGAGATCAGCAACGTTGGGATGACCGATGAGGGGAAGTACATCTGCGAGTACGCCACCTACCCCAGCGGCAACGAGCAAGGCATCACGCACCTCGTCATGCTGGGTGAGCCATGATCTACATAATGTGTATATAAAAAGAATAGGTCGATCAGAATTCCTTTATTTGTCCCGCAACAGGGACATGTATGGCATTACAACAGCCAATTACAGTGTAGACAAAGGGTAGATTGATTGGTTATTATATGGCACACAATAGGTAAAGGGCCGTGGTGGCCAAGTTGATAGGGACTTGGCTTGGCCACTGGAAGGTCACCAGTTCAAGTCCCGGCAAGACCAAGTGCTACCGAGGTGTCCCTGAGCAACTACACTCCTTCCCGGGCGCCGTTCAAAATGGCAGCACACTGCTCCTAACACTAGGATGGGTCAAATGCAGAGAAACAATTTCCCCACAGGGATTAATAAAGTATATCAAATCAAATAAAAGCAGGGTAAACATAATTAAAATATAAGTAGCTGTATTTCTTACAAAAGTATGTTTACATATTGTAAATAACAATAAAGCGTACATTGCTTGTGACTTTATATTGCGCTGAGCTGTTATTGCATATCAGAGATATTAAAGTCTTTGTGAGACAAAGTCCAGGGTCTACTGTATCTCCATAAAATATTGCATGAAAATGATAAATAATACCTTTAATGATTTTGAAAGTTGTTGGAACTTTTCATAAATGTTCTGGTCGACCTTATTTGAATTGACAGATCGTCCCTGATCCCTACAAAGCGCCTCTTTCTGACAGTTCTTTTTAATATTTAGCACCACAGTGGCTCATAGTTGTACGGTTCTGTCTGTCAAGGCTAGCACCTTTCCATTTTTTTAATAGTCTTCAAATTATACAACAGAAATACAACATATAGAAGGATAGAAATATATTGTTTTTGAACATCACAGGCGGTCTTTGAAAAGTGATCAAATAGACACCGAATGGTATTTGTGCATATAATACCCATCCTGTCTGTTTATCAACGTGTTCTCTTCGGTTCAAACCATCACAGGACTTTAAACATGTCTTCAATTTAACATTTCAGTTTTATTACATTAAGCCTAAATTGTTATGCTTTGCACATGACCTTAACTAACTGCTCTGATTGGTAGTCTGCCAAAGACTTCTTTACCATGAACTTGATTTATTAGTCGAAGCCATTTTTAACAGGACGATCTCTCAACCCTCTTACTACATTTATATCGACTAAAAAAAAAGTGTTTTCTGGTCAAAATCCTAGTTCTGTGTTTCATGGTTATTAATTGATTGATACGTTTTATTTTCGAACAAGTAAAATAAAAAATTACAAAACAAATGTTGCAGTGCATAGTCATGTAAGAGAAATTAAACAAAAAGACATTTACAACAACAGCATTAGCAACATAAACAGTGCCACATCTAGTGTTCGAAAAGGAGGGAGAAGAAGTATAAGTTATTTAATCTCACCCCCTTGTCCCTAAATGATTTATTTATAATCTGCAATAATTATAATTTGTATGCATTATGTTATTATTATTAATCTGCTTTACCTGTTGATTGACATATACACATATAAATACACTGATATACATATACACACCTACATACTCACACATATACACATAGTCAAACACCTTCCCCATCCCTGTACCTCCAGAAAATAATTTCTCCTCTTGACCTGGTTAATGTCTGGACATGGCTTTAGCTCCACATTCACACTGTCCATCGTCTCACTCCACAGGCTGAGAGACAACAATACTATTTGTTTTTAAGTGGAGTTTTAGAGACTTGTTGAATCATTGCTTTTTCCTTGAAGCTGTTACCAATCTGTATGTACCAGGTGTTTGCATGTTAACCTTGCTTACTACATTATATAAATGCAAAGTACTCTGCTTACCACTCTCTGTCAGTCTCTCTAACTCTCGCCCTCTCCCAAAGGTAGCATGCAGGTTAAAAGCATGTCCAGCTAGGCTTGATTGCTATTATAAGTGGTATTGTCAGATCAATTGTGTTCTTGTTAATGCAATGGAACCATTGGTCTAACCTTGGCCCGGCACCAGTGCCTCCGCTCTCTCTGCAGGCATCATGCCTCCCTGCCTCCCTCGAGGATCCTTATTGATCTGGCTGCTTGTCATGCCGGCTGTCGGCTCCTGTCCTGCTCTCTCCTCTGATCCCTCACTCCTATCATGGATGGGAAGTGAGGAAGGATGAGCAGGGAGGTAGAGTAGAGGGGGGTTGAGGGGATAACCGAGATCATGTAGTGATTTAGAATTTGTGTATGGAAATGTGCCGGACCAGTCAGAGAAATAGTTTATCAATGGCGGGTGATGGGGATGGAGAGGGAATGGATTAAAGAAACAGGGGGGAGAGTGAAAGAAGATTTAGGGTGTTTGCTCTGCTGCTTCTAAGTGTTTATCAATGTAGCCTCAGAGAGCAAATGGGGAGAGAGGGTGAGTGGAGGATGTTTGGAGATTGAGGTTTTGGATTTGCTTTTGCCAGGCTGGTGACTCATTGTTTATCGATAATGGTGCACATTATCTTTTCCCTCAGCTGTCTTATTTCCATTTGATCTATTTCTACATCCTTTAATCTTCTCTCTGCCGCTCTGTGTCTCTTCCTCCCTCTCTCCATCCATCAGCTAAGCCTCAGAACTCGGCCTCCATCGTGACCGTGGTGGCGGGCATTAAGTCGGTCGTTGTGGCGCGCTGCGAGTCCGTGGACGGCCGCCCCCCTGCCAAGATCTCCTGGGTGACCGCAGTCAATGGCAACGGCACGACGGTTACCAAACCGGGCGCCGACAACACGGTGACGGTGATCAGCGAGTACCGCATGGTCCCCTCCCCCAAAGACAACGGGAAGGACCTGAGCTGCGTGGTGGCTCACAGGACGCAGGTCAAACCAGAGAGCTTCCCCCTGAAGCTGGCAGTGGAATGTAAGACACACACACACACACACACACACACACACACACACACACTCTTATTGTTCCATGAATTCCTTTGCAGTCCAGCATGTTCCCTCTGTAATTTCTATTTGATTACATTAGCTTAATTTTGTTTTGTACAAAGGAATCTTACATGACCTTGACTAACTGTTCTGATGTATCGCTTGCCAAAGAGTTTTCCCCCGGACTTGTATACCACGAATGGATTCATTAGTCAAAGAAATAATAACAAGACCTTTGCTAATTGCTTACCTCTTACTACATTTATCAACTAACAAAAAAGCAGTCCTGGTCAAAATCCCTGTCTTGTGTTTCATGGTTCTGTCTCTCTCGTATAACTTAAGAGACTTGTTGAATCAAAGAGTATTTTTAATGATTATAATTTCCCCCTGAATCTGTAACCACACACTTCATGAATTCCTTTGCAGCATGAAACCATGGAGTGATTAATTGAGCCCTTGTTTTCTCTTCCCTCCTGCCATTCACCTGTCGCCCCCCCAGACGCCCCTCAGGTGACGATAGTAGGTTACGACAATAATTGGTACGTGGGTCGGACAAATGTGGCGCTCACCTGCCAGGCCACGGGAAACCCCACTCCGCTGACCGCCCAGTGGAAGACGTGAGTATCCACCCATACATTTTCTTGTCTGTCTTGCGTTTGTGGTCGCTCTTTTCCCCTCGTGTTCCCGTCCTCGCCCTCCACCGTCAGGTCCACACAGCCGTAATCAGCGCTTTTTATTATTGCCACCACCACCACCGCCTTTTGCTCCGATTATGGAGATAGACGTATAATTTCTCATAATGGACTCTGCGACTCGAGATTTAACCCTCGCATAATGAGAAACACAATATGACTCCGTCTCTCCCTTATTTCCGTATTATCAGCGATCAACATAACGGAGACAACATTTCAAGAAGAAAAAAAACCTAGTGCTGATAAATGGGACGGATGAGATTTGGGGCTGGGGTCCAGCAGTTTTGATTTTCCGCATGTCCCCATCGTATTTCCCTCCACTGTGTGATAATAGATTGCCTTTTGAGGAGGGGGGAAACTGATTGGTTTTGCACTGCTGATCAAGATTACCCAAATTTGATGACTGTGCACAATAAAACACATTTCTGTAAATGTACATCGCTCTCAACGCTTTTATAAAGTCAAACTAACTCCTTTTCACAAGTTTCATCCTCCCCTTTTCCCTCTTTTCAATGCTCATGATTATTATAACCCTTTATGAACACACAGTTAGAAATACACTACATGTATACAGTGTTGTACATTTAACGTTTTTAGACTGTGTAAATCTGCACATTGACATTTAATTGTATCTCGTTGCACTGTCATCGCTACAACCTCTACTTTCACCACTCTTATTTATTTATTTGTGTCTATTTGTTACTGCAGTGAGAGTTGCCAAAGAAATGTCGTTGTCCCTTGTATGATGACAATAAAGATATATTCAATTCTATTCTCGTGCCCCCGCAGGATGACGGGAGAGATGCCCGACACGGTGCAGATCACAGAAAACGTGCTGAAGGTGCTCAAGGTGGACGACGCTGTCAACACCACTTTTGTCTGCCAGGTCAATAACCGCATCGGGCTGGGCAGGGATCAGGTCGCCGTCATAGTCAGAGGTGAGTTCAAGGACACCGACTCAAACACAAAGTCTAATTACATTACACACAGTCCTCATTCAACACTTCAACCTGCTTGGAGAACAAACTGTAACACAAGAAACACGTAATGAAAGTGTTCCTTGTGTTCTCTTTTATGAATTTGCATTAGACTCCTGTCATCACAAATCCACCCATTTGCTGCTCCTAAGTAGGTCAACGCTGAGACAAAGTGTATTTCGCACACGTTGCATTAATGTCCCAACACACAGATGAATTGGACTCAATAAACTCGTCAGTAAAGCAGTGAACATTTCAGGAATGAAATGAAAAGCACATTTGTGGCTCACTCGGGCCTCGCTCTTCACCTAAAGCATCCCCCGGCTTGTATGTAAAAACATTTCTATCATCTGAACTGATGAACGAGAACCGAGCTCACTTTCATCACACATGCTACACGTCTCCTGGTGTGCTGTGCTCTCATGTTTTCCCCAAGGACACACACCTTGTTCTGCCTCACATGAACACACACGCTGAGTCTGGGGCGTGTAGTGTAGGGCTAGAGGGTCCAGCTGCTCTGTCCGTGTGTGTGTGACTGTTATGAACGTGAATATGTATGGCATGCCTTTTCGTGCGTTTGAGTTCTCCCTCTCAACTTTCCCTCTCTCTTTATCTCTGCTCCCTATTAAGAATGCGTGTCACTTTTCTACATCTCTTTGCAAACACTCGATAACACTGCATTATCAAAGTTTCTGCCTCAGCGGTACCCAAGGTCGGCCGAGCCGCTTTGTACATCAGATGGCGTTTACTGAGCCGCTTTTTCCACAAGGTTTTTAGCCGTAGTTCACACAGAAGATGGTATTTTCACTTTTTATTCAAATTTTCTAAAAATGAGAGCGCAGTCCCCCCCCCCCCCCCTAAAGTCACGATCACAAAGGCAACAGAGTGGCTTCTCAGCAGTACTCTTGGCCATCGCTGATGAAAGGAAAGACCAAAGCAAATGAGAAGCGTTCATTCAGATTCAGAGACTTGAAGAAAAGGCTGCAATTAGTAAAAGCGATGAATATAACTCAATGTGACTTTGAAATCTGTCTGTGTGTGTGTGTGTGTGTGTGTGTGTGTGTGTGTGTGTGTGTGTGTGTGTGTGTGTGTGTGTGTGTGTGTGTGTGTGTGTGTGTGTGTGTGTGTGTGTGTGTGTGTGTGTGTGTGTGTGTGTGTGTGTGTGTGTGTGTGTGTGTGTGTGTGTGTGTGTGTGTGGTGTGTGTGTGTGTGTGTGTGTGTGTGTGTGTGTGTGTGTGTGTGTGTGTGTTACCTCAGGTCTCTGAGTTAAACCGTCCATAGCGGGCCAGTCATGATAAAAACAATCGATTCCTGCAGCCCCTTCTGTTCCTCAATCGTTTTAGCAGCACCCCTCAACAGAGCTCACTCCCGACTTTCCCCTCATGCAAAATACATCCCACTCTTGGGCCTGCACATAACCGGTAAACCTTGCCTATAATGGGGGGGAAAAGTGCATTTCTCTGGTGCCTTGTTAGTTTAAGAGCCCTCCTTCATGCCCTCGTTTTATCTCCCGTGTTTTTCCTGTCCTCTTGCTCAGTCTCTCCTTATTTTCACTTTTTTTATTTATCTCTCACCCCCCATCTTACTTCAAGTCCCTTGGCTCGTTACAGCGCCTCAGCTTGCGTCACCACTCGTTCCTCTGGGGCCATTCTGTACCGCTGCACAGGAGCGTAACCGGCTTCTGTTGCACAAAGGATGTCACCATCTCCTGCCGTGTATTACAAGCAACACGCAGGGAAGATACAACGATCCAGGGAGCAGAGGGAGGAAGATGGAGGCTGCTGCTTTTAGACTTTAAGAAACCAGAGAACGTGTACCGGGATAAATCAGTGCCAGCATGCAATCCCCACACTAAGAGAGCGAGGCATGGGGGATAGAGGGGGAGAGAGCGTGTGCTGACGGCATTTAAAACTCCCATGGGGATCTTGTGCCACTGCATCCTATCTCTCAGCAGAGCGTGCGTCTGTCTGTCTGCAAGCCTCTCAGAGCGGATCAGTCACCCTTTGCTGCTTCAGCTCCTCGCTTCCTCTCTCCCTCTGCCTTCTATCCTCCATTTCAACTCCTGTTCTTCATCCCTCTTTCCTCTCATCCCCTCTCCTTCATGTTCCGGTGTCTCTGGTCTCTTCTAGTGTTCAACTTCCTACAGTTCCCTTGTCCTATCATCTCCCTCCTCCATCTCCTTCTCTCGCGGCCCAACTACCTCCTCCCTGCTTCCCACTCCTCTCTTACTCACCGGCGAAGGAGGAGGATAAGACGTGAGCTAAAACTCGCTGGCAGTCGCGAGGTGACTGAGGCATTCGGCAGAGTGAAGGAGGGTTTGTAGAAGGCATGGAGAGGCCGAGAAGTGCTCTGAAAGAGATTGAGTTTCCATCAGAGTGAGTGAAATGTAAGAGTGGACGGTGGTGGGATTGGAGCGGGTGAAAGATGTGGAATGACTCCAGATGGGAGACCTGTGGAGCCTAATGTGAATGCGTGTAGACAAACAGGGCTAAGAGGGGCCGACAGGCGTGAAATGGCCAGCACCTGCTACATAGCTGGTGCCTCTCTCCTCTCTACCCCACAGCTGCATGACACACACACACATATAATACGGTGTGTGTGTGTGTGTTCCCGTGTCCTCTGCCCTCAGTCTCGTCCTGTGCTCTCGGAGGCTCAGAGAGGGATGGATGTCCTCTCTTCTCCTTGCCTCTCCTCCTCATCTTCGATCCCGCTGCTTACTCACTCAAACCGAAGCATCCCACTTTCGATGTATCTCTCCCTCGCTATCTCTTTCGCTGCAGTTTGCTCTTTTCATTGCATCTCTCATCCTCTCAGTTAGCATATGCTCCCTCCTCATCCTCCTTATCTCTCTCAGGTTGTCTTTCAGCCTCCGCAAGTCTGGCGCTGCTCTCGGCTCAGAGACTCCTGCCCACAGCATTTTCTCTCCCTCTCTTCTGCTCGTGCCCTGCTATCTCCCTCTCTCTTTTTAAGCTTAACTCCTAAATACCAGTAGCTCTCCCTTAATCACAGCTTAGTAGTCTCCATCCTTCCATCCATCCCTCTTTTCCCCAGACTCCTCTCTTGGGGGGTTCTTGTGTGGCTAACCTAGATTTCCTACATCCCCCCCTCTCCCATCCTTCCTCTCAGGGGTGGCTCAGCTGAACCTCATTAAGTTAAAATGTCCCCAATTAAACCTCCCAACACATCGTCTGAGGGTCTCCTAAGGATTTCCTCTTCGTTTGGTGCATGCTCTCCGGTAATCAGACACATCTGAGGAGGCGGTTCATCAGCATGTGGCTCTGACATTTTCCATCCACTGGGTCTGGGTTTGTGTGGCTGTGTCTGTCTGTGTCTGTCAGTGTGTGTCAGTGTGTGTCTCCGGCCATGCGAAAACATCCAGAGAACAGGTCTGATGGAGCCAAGTCTCCCTGCAGCCTGCTACTGGCCCCCTGCCCACCCCTCATTAACACACACACACACACACACACACACACACAGCGCAACATAGCTGCATTCAATAAGTTAACATGCTGACAGAGATTCCTACTAAGCTATGCTCTAGGTGTAGCCCAGCCCAGCGTCAGCCCACTCATGACCAAGATGGTGTGGTGTGTGTGTGTGTGTGTGTGTGTGTGTGTGTGTGTGTGTGTGTGTGTGGGTGTGTGTGTGTGTGTGTGTGTGTTGTGTGTGTGTGTGTGTGTGTGTGTGTGTGTGTGTGTGTGGTGTGTGTGTGTGTGTGTGTGTGTGTGTGTGTGTGTGTGTGTGTGTGTGTGTTGTGTGTGTGTGTGTGTGTGTGTGTGTGTGTGTGTGTGTGTGTGTGTGTGTGTGTGTGTGTGTGTGTGTGTGTGTGTGTGTGTGTGTGTGTGTGTGTGTGTGTGTTGTGTGTGTGTGTGTGTGTGTGTGTGTGTGTGTGTGTGTGTGTGTGTGTGTGTGTGTGTGTGTGTGTGTGTGTGTGTGTGTGTGTGTGTGTGTGTGTGTGTGTGTGGTGTGTTGGGAGGCTGCAGTAGAGTTACTTTCGCTCCATCTCTCTCATTACTTGCGGTCACTTGGAGCTCACGGTCTTGCTGGACGTGACTTCATAAGATGCATGATTCCACAGTATGTTGTGTGTGTGTTTTGGGGAAGGGTGGGGTCCTGTAGCATGTTTGTTTTTCTATATTCTTTCTCCCCCTTGTTGTACACACAGCATGCATATTGCAGTTCTTTTCGGCTGGCTCATCCAACATCCTGTGTTTTATAAGATGTCCTCTCCTCACCCGCTGAAATGTATTCCATTGGAGCTGCGTTAGTATGCATCTGATGCTGCGGTGGGCCTGTACTGGGAGCGTGGGGTCGCTCCTTCCATCCATCTCTTGAATCTTTAAGTGTTGTCTCCAGATTAAGGTTGGAATAAAACATGAATTATCACCCACAAAAGGATTTACCAGCGTCGACTTTGAGAGAGACACTTAAGAAGTGGAATGAGCGACGCATTAAAAATAATAGTACGAGAGGAATTTAGGCAGAATTTGCATTTAAATTTCATTGCAATTCCCATCGATGTGACGACGATTTGTGCGCCAGCATCCGGACCCCAAGTTTCGAGTGTTTCTCCGTTGCATGTGCCAGAGCTCCACGGAGCCCGAGGTGATAATGCATTTCTTGTGTTCCTGTTAGACGTGGACACTGAGGGCTAGCTCTCACTCTTGTGTGTGTGAACTGCAATGTTTAGCACTGCTCAAGGGGCAGGGGCAGGGGGGGGGCACTGGTTTGGAGTGTGGTGGTTTGCTCGGGGGGGCTGGTGGGAGAAATTGAAAGAAAGCCAGGGGAAAACATACCCACATTAAATTATAAAATGTCTTCTCTAGGCATTTGTTGAAAGTGAAGCGCAGAGGAGGAGGTAACATGTGACTGAAATGCAAACGCAGATTGGTGAGATGGCAGGGAAATGGATTTAGAAGAGACGGAAGGAGCGTGTGCAGGAGACAGCTGGTGAAGTGGAGCCAGAGATGGAGAAGGGCTAGAGAGGAAGAGCTCAGGTGGAGTCGTCAGTACACCAGCGTCTTCTCTCTTGACAAGAAACAGTGTTACAAGAGTAATGCTGTCAGCTCTCTGTACACTTCACATGAGAGGTTGGCTTCTGATGGATTTCAAATGGGAATGACAATAAGAATTGGACTGATTCAAATGTAAGGCAGGGATTTCCACAGCAGCTTCTGCTGGTTAATCCTCTGCAGCGGCTGCTCGCAGAGTGGAACAGAAAGCGTTTGCAGCAGACTTGATGTTCAGCTCACCCAACGAGTCTTCATCACTTTCAACCAGGGATTGAAATTAAAAATGTATTATTTCATTTTATTGTCTACTAGTTCATGAGCGCGAAACCTGAAGGAAGCAGATGCACTTAAACATGATGGATGATAAGCAGGCTTTATTACAACAGATAATATTCTTACATCATTGTGCCTTCTTCAGGGATGGAACGAGTCAAATGAAAGCTATTTTTTGTTATTACATCTGGGAGATCCACATGATCTAAACAGAAAAAATAAGAATATGATATAAAGAATTGACGAATCCATGTTCTCATACTGAATGAGCTCTGTAAGTGTGATATATCTTCAGACATCAATATTTCCGTCTACTAAAAACACTATTATTTCGCATTTAAGAAAAGCCTGTTGTTGCAAAAGCAGCTGCTGGCATTAAGCCTAAGCTGGGTATCTTCAAACTGAAGTGCTCCTGCCTCCTGCTTCCTGTATACGTTGTAATTACTCGCACATGTTCCACTGTAAAATAACAATGTCACTTGGAGAACATTTCTGTTGAAAGTGCTTCACATTGCAGTGGTTGGAGCTGACCCTTAACTCGGGCGGTGTTGAGTGCCATACTCCCTGCCCACTCAGTTATAGATGATGACCACATGGGGGGGAAACGGTCATGGGGTCTGCGGGGAGTTGTCATTCTCACAGGAAGCACTTAGAGCCCTGAACTCATGGCCCCCGAAATGCCTGTGCGGTAACACTCATAGTTTTCTGAGAGGTGTTAATCACCGGCACTAGACCCTTAACTATATTGACTCAAATGTGTAAATTGCAACAAGTATTGAAAGCTAGCAATTGCTTTTTTTTCAGTTTGCTTTATTTAAATCAGATATCTAATTCAAATAATATGTTGTACCATTTAACTATGTTTTTTTAAATTATCTTCTAGAAAAGTAAGGAATTACTTTTAGGTATTTTTTGGTATGAGTGGTATTTAGGAGTCTTTTGCTCTCTCACGATTTAGATTCTCAGTGACTTCAAATAACACAAGATATAAGACAAACTGCCTGTTGGTCGGCTCAGACTATATTTTTATAAACGTGCACAACAAACACAAGTTGTACACACATTAACACGGTTTCCTTGCCACAACTTTGGCTTTACAAGATAAGTGTGTATCAGAAGGTACATCAGTTATTTTATTAATAAAAAAAGTTTTAAAAAATAGATTTTTAGAAGTTGAATCCACTCTCTTACAATATTAATGGTTTGCTCCACACCTAGTTGTATTGGTGCTGTAACTTTGGTGTGTTATTGCCACAGTAAATCTAAAGAACTCGGCGTTAATGTTAAGTGGTGTCTTCCTATTCTGCAAAAGCCTCTGTATATTCTTGCTGTTCAAATACCTGCTTTGAAATATGGTACTAATATCACTGCGAAGGGATACAGAGGGAGTGAGAGTTCAGAGACGAAGCACTATAAGGCTGACCAGTCATATGGGACTTCACAACCCCTGATTTAGACACCACCACCTCTCCCTGGGGGTCTTATACAGAACACAAACACAGTGTACTGGATGGTGGAGCCCTACTTTTACTAACACCCTCCTCAGCCAGTCTGCACTCTAAGAAGGCTTTTGTTGAGTTCAAAACTAACTTTAAATGCCGTCTTCTCACGTGTCTGTGTGTAACATGGCAGTCGTGACTAAAACAAAAGCGTGGAATACAAAAAATGGGCATGAAGTCGAGCGGTGCCTTTTTTTTGCGGAGAGAGAGGTGGCAAACCTTCCCTCTGCTCATGGCTTCCAGGAAGAGTCACTCCGCCATGTCACTTTGTCACTCACTCCTCCTCCTCCTCCTCTTCATCTAATTTCCAACCTCCTCTCCTCCATCCATCATTATCCTCCTCCGCTGCATGGCCTCCACCTGTTCTGCGCCTGCAAACACCGTGCCCTGCTCCTTCACAAAATGTGTGTGTGTGTGTCTTGCACTTCCCTCCCTTCCTCCCTCCCTCACTTCCCCCCTTTGCCTTGTGATTTGTGGTGAGCCTTGGAAAGACCCTGGTCGAAGAGGGGCGACACTGGGGGGAAACGTGGTTGTGACGTGGCTGTGGGAATGGGGACAGGAGCAGCTCTGAGGGAGAGGAGGAAATGTCAGTGTAGCAAGAGACTCAGCACACACACACACACACACACACACACACACACACACACACTCTCAAACACACTTCTGACTGTACCGACACCTCAGCACTCTTACACACTTCACTTAGTTCAGAGCAGCAGCACTGACATCACCCAAACGCCTACCTTTCTGGTTTTTCCTTGGCATTACCCTTTCTTCCTTCTCTTTCTTATGCAGTATCTATTCCCCCTCTTGGCCTCTCTTACACACTGTTCTCTTTTTTTATTTTTCAATTCTCAACCATATTTCCTTTCTTCCTTTTTTTCTCCCTCTCTCCCCGCCTGTCCTCCCTCCTGCAGAGCCCTCAGTGAACCCATCCAATGCCGGCGTGGTGGCGGGAGCTGTGATTGGCTCCCTGCTGGCTCTCCTTTTGGTCGCCGCTCTCATCGCCGTACTCATCACCCGTAGCCGCCGGCAACAGCAGGGTTACCGCGCCAATGACGGCAGCGACATGAAGACGCGCATGTTCGGCGGAGGCAAGAAGGCCAGCAAGAACGGCACGGGCGGAGGCAACGGGAGCGGAGTTGGAGTTGGAGGAGGAAACAACAATATGCCGATCTACGTCTACGATCAGGGCTCCTCCCATCCGGGCCTCGGAGAGAAAAACAACCACCACCAGCCGCTCACCATGGGGGGCGTCGCCACGACACCCACCGCCCAAGATATCCTGCTGAGCAACGAGCTAGATGACGGCGAGAGGAGGAAGTTTGACGAGCTGGAGGAGGACGAGAGGTATGATAATTTCACCGGCGGCGCCCCCATCCTTCAGCTCCGCCCGCCACACGACCAGGACGATATAATTGGAGACTACATGGACGACGACATGGAGTCCCAGCGAGATGGATCCGTCATCTCACGGACTGCTGTCTACGTATAGAGGAGGAGAGGAAAGGAAAGGAGGAGGAGGAGAAGAAGAAGAAGAAACAAGGAGGGATGGAGGATTCCTCCCGAGGATTTTTTGGCTCCAGGGTCTCGGCCCTGTTTGGATGGAGAAGAGAAAATGATACCACTTTAAATTTTTTGAGAATTGATCTTAAACATAGCCTATTATTAATCACAGTGCTACCCCAGAATGAACTGAGCCGACAGGAGGAAAGAATATTCTGGTCCCTAAGAACTGAAAATCAAAGACAGAAAACAAACCACTGCTCATGCTATCGCTATCACTGGGACCTTGACATGCTCTTGACAGACAGACAGACTAAAAGAGAAACACGATGTAGTGTGGGAGTAGGATAATGGCATCATGATACAAGCTCGGCTGAAGCGGAAGAAACTCTCTTGCATATTCACTCCTATCTTCACCAACAGTGTAGAAGTGGTTGTCAAGCAGTTAGTTAAACATACATGCCTGCTTCTCTCCCGTGGTGAACCTTCATGTAATGCATTGTGCTGTGACAGCTGGTGGACACTTTGTAACTATGGCTGTGTTGGGAGGAAAACATTTAGAGGTATTCATCAGGAGATTTAACTAAGAAAAGAAAAGTATTTGCTGCTCGCTAGCTCTCATTTCCGCTCTCGCTGCCTTCCTCTCAAACTGCTCTGCAAGCTATGACAACTTGCTTGATTTGACAAAACCCTAATAAAACCATTCCTCGTGTGCTGCACACATACAGCAGCATCTGACTCGAACTATGAAAGTTTGAGTTCTTAACAAGGTACACACACATGCAAACGTTTGTACTGTGCCTGGAGGAAGGAGACGGTGAACAAGAGATGAGGGAATGAAGTGTAGCCGATCTGACAGGGTCAAGGGACGGAGAGAGGAGGGAGAGGAGTCTCTTCCTCCTCACCCTCGTCTCCTCAGAGCGCTCCTGACAGGAGGAGCTTGATTGGTAATGAGCCGTGAAGTCACTCGCTTAGCCGGCAACAACAGATTGCCACCACTTATCGTTTATGACGTGACGATTCCCCCCCCCCCCCACCTCTCTCTCTTATCATTCCTCCATCTCTCTCTTTTCATCCCTCTCTCAGTGTTTTACGGGGAGTTTATGATTTATCCAGTAACGTGGAGGTCAGGGCCACAGAGAGCAGCCGAGTATTTTACTGCTCCTGATGTGTCAAATGCCCCACTAACTCTATTCTTACTCTATACCCTGCCCGGACCCCCCAGGACTGACTCTCTGATCCACCTGGAGGGCCATGTTCGCTCCAATGCCTCCTGCAGTATTTTGTCAATGGCCTGAAACCCCACCCCCCAAAAATACAACCACTTGAGGTTTAATAGATTGTCAATGAGATCAGGTAACATTTCTATCCATTAAGGGGTGTTGTTAAATGTAGAGAATTGATCGGGAGACATAAAAGGTTTCATCAACTGCGAACCTTCGGGAGTCATATTGACTAACAGGCATCAAGCAGTGAGATGGCCCTTTACGACGTAGCTTCAGGGCTGATTGTCTCCTGACTGTTAATTTATCCTCATAACGAGCCACCGGAGGCTCGCCCGGGCAAATATTACTCCGCAGGAACCGCACGCTGCTGTCTTGGAGGCGGAGCGTTTACATCCGGCATGCGTCACTGTGTCTATGTAGCCACTAGATGACTGTGATGGACAATCTTTGAGAGAAGCCCTACTGTAGCTCCTCTAATCGGGCTTTCCCTGACCTTTCTAATCAAATCCCTCGTGACCCACTGGGAATCTGGTGAGGGCAGCTCTCGATGAGTGTACTGCCCTCTTATAAGGCCTGCCAAAGATCTGGGTTGCAGCTTGCTGCAGGTCATGAGGTCAAATGCAGAGCGACCCGCTGCCAAGAGCCAGGATGACTTTGCCTGCCTGCATTTCCTCTCATAGCAGATTATGACCTTGAGCTATAGAGGTGGGAAACACTTGCATACACTATATGTATCCGTATAGTATCAGACAGTCCATTGTGAAAGCTGTTGACCTTCAAAGAGGCGGAGAGAGGCGGAAAGTGGCTTTTAGTGTTCGAACGCGGTCTAGCATATTGTAAGCCAGTGTTCAATAAGATTATCGTCTGATGGCCTTAGCTTATATATAAACGCAGCTCCAGTCAACTGAACCCAGCTGGTTTGTGACAACCGCTAAAAAAAAAATTACTTATGTATTACTTATTTTTTGCACTTGTGTGTGTCACCGCTACAAAGAGAAATATAAGTGTAATACTTGGTTTTGGGGTCAAAATAGCGATAAGGGACAAAACTGTTGTATGTACATTTTGGTGTGAGGTATCTGTGAACTATATATGTAAGCATCTTTATTTTTCTTGTGAAAATGTGGATATTTATAACGATGTAAATATCAGATCGATGGAGCCAGTGTTGTAGAATAAAGAAGGCGTTCTGGGTCAGCTAAACCTAAAGTTCAAATGTCTCGGAGGGCAGTCAGAATGTAATTTTTAACCTAATGAATACCTCGGCGGTTTGGGTGTTAAAAAACACTGACCCGACTGAGCTGAGTTTGCCTAACAGTCGATTTGTATCGATGGGAAAAATTATATAATTGCATAATTTTTTTGTCAAAGTTAACATTGCCTGCAATTCCACAAAATAAGCACACCGTGTTTTTTTGCACAATTGGCTTCTCCTTGACAGACACCCTGCACAATGCAAAACTACCCACAATGCTTATAATTTATCAGGTAGACCGTAACCACACAAGCAGGCGGTGGTGTGTGTTGACTCAGCTCTGTGTGTGTATTCAGTAGTGTGTATTTCCGTGATGCTCGGAGGCTTTGGGACATCTCTCACTGCCATTGGGGCTGTAACCTGAGTAGCCTCTATTTATGTCACCATGGAAAACTGGCAAACTGAAGATATTATTGTGCGTTTCCAAAACACACTTACTCGCACACACACACACATACTGTACATATACAGAATGCAGAGAAACATTCTCCCACACACAAACACCCCTCAGTCACTCTCATTATGCTCACTCCCACAGCCAGACTGTGCCGAAGACACCTCATACCTGACAACTTCGCCATCTCCTGACATGAGCCCACACAAATCCGCTCGCATAGCTACACACACACACACACACACACACACACACACACACACACACACACACGCTTCTTGCGCAGTGGTTCCGTCAGGACATATACCGTGTCCTGTTGCAGTGAAAAGAGCCGCAGTGTGATGTCCCCCCCGCTCCACCGCTTTCTATTCTTCAAGACCTCACTCTGAAACGACCACATTGAACACACACATTCAGGGACACACACACCTTTCACCCGGTGCTGGAGAAATGGCTTTTGGATAGTTTGTCCATTCCACTTCGAGGAATATAGCTTTCATAAAAATGCCACTGTGCTGACCCGCTCCACCTCCCGTCTCACTTTGAATGCTTTTAGAGCCGAGACTTCCTACTCGCCTCCAAAATGTTTGTTTTTCAACTTTTCTCACTTCAGCAACCTCCGCGACCGCCTCCATAAACACATACACACCGTTGCCACCCACCTCAGCATCAACGTTACAGGCTTGCCAGACAAAATGCTTTTAGAGGGATCCCGGCCCGGGTCTAGCACAAGGTTAGGTAGTCAAAACACCCAATATTAATCTTTATTTCCCCAGAAAACCGCATACTGTTGCTTTCTCTTCGGTTCCAAACATTTGATGACTAATCAAAGCCTTAACATCTCCCATCTCACTTGCAAAAAAGAAGGAATTAAAGAGAAAAGTTCCCTGTGTACATAGTATAAATATATAAATATGTAGCAGAGAAAAAGATATTACTAATTTATGGTGTCACGTTTGTGTATTTCTCAGTGACAGCAAGCATGAAGGATTTATTTTCTCCTATTACAGTTTCCTCTCTTTTCTGTTATTTTGCAGTGCTTTATAATTTATGTGCTTTATTCTTGAGTGCTGCGCGGATTGCTGCCAAAACTGGCAAATGTGCTTCTATACAAATGAACTGTACACACAACAAACCAGTCGTACCCCCAAATGTGCTTTTTATTATTGACTGCTGTGTAATCCTTTTTTTGTATTTCCTATTTTGTGAAAAAAATAACTAAGAAATTAGAATTGTTGTCACCATTTTGTCATGTCTTTCTATATTTTTTCGTATTTTGTTGCTATTAAAGAATTCTTGATTTTTGAAATGTTTCTTCCGGTTGTATCTGCCTCTCCTTTCCTTCCCGTCTGTCCATTTAACACCTGAGGTTAGTTTGGGTGACTGAGGAGCCAGATGGATTAGAGGTGCCAGTAATTGATTCTCACTGATTAGATTTATAGATTAATTGATCGGGCCCTGTCTCTTGTCAGCCATCTTTCACACTTCAGACACCCCCACCCTCTGTGTGTTTGTTTTTTTCACTCATTTCCTGGTCTGGCTGTTTCTCTCATTCCGGTTTTGATAAAATCGGGGCTTGTGTCAACAGAGGTGCGATAACACGCTCGTGGGAAATAGCAGAAGCCATTTTGTGTTAAACTATTGTCCTGTACTGGAGCTCCACCTCCTCCCAGTCTCTGTGATTCATACATGTTTCTCTGGTTGGCTAAAGTTAAGGGGCCACTAAAGTGTACATTAACTTTCTTATTTAAAGACATGTATATATTCAGCCGTAGCTAAATGTGCTCTCACACAGAGAGAAAAAGGTGGAGGAATGTGGTGCCGTAGCTGCAGTGGTTATCCTGCAGGGAGGCAGTTTGTGTTTTCAGTTGGGGAATGTGCAGGCCAAGCTGAAACTCTGTGAATGGAGCGCCTCTCAAAGGCTGCATTGTTTGAACTCTGACTACGCCAAACTGGTTTGGTCAAATTTTAACAGAAGGGCATGTAGAGGGGTCTGTCTCTGTGTGTACATGTTTATGTATGAATGTCCTGGCATGGGAGAGAATGTGTGTTCTCATGCGTGAATGTATGTGCACCTGCCTTATTTGGTTTTTCAAACAAGTACCCCCTCTGTGCCGCCGCTAAAATGATACAATCAAGTTGTGCGGTTAACGTCCCCGCGTCTGACAGTTGGTTTATGTCGATTATGGCAGCGCGCCCTCGCTGTCTGCCCGGTGCTTTGATGCCGTCATGTATCTCTGTGTCATCCTGGCTCCTTGTCACACTTCATTTTTGTTGCAGGCTTCTTCTGTCAATGCACAGCTATTTACTGTGAGTCCAGCCCACCATCTGGCCTCTCTAATTGCTTTGGATTTCAGGCTGGCGAGATAGAGAGCACTTACACACACTCTACACACACACACACACACACACACACACACACACACACACACACTAGGTTTTTCTAGCTGAATGTGAAAGACTCGAGCAGAGCAGAAAGGCTTTTAAGCTGCAGCTCGGCTGTGCAACACTTACATTTTGGTCTCTGTTTGTCACCGAAAAAAAGTGTTCGCCTCATGTGGCAGCGGTGAGCCCGTAACGCAGAACCTGTCCTATTTGAGCTCCTAGCAAATAACCTGGATCTGAAGCCAAAGCGACAGCAGCTACGTCGAGCTCCACCGCCGTGTTCAACATTAGCCTTTCAGTGATGAGACATGGTACGGTGCCCGGGGCAATACACACGGTGTGTGTGTGTGTGTGTGTGTGTGTGTGTGTGTGTGTGTGTGTGTGTGTGTGTGTGTGTGTGTGTGTGTGTGGTCACTCGCCTCCCTTATGGGGACAACATGGGGGGAATCATTACTTTTAGGGTGAAGACTTGGTTAGGGTTAGGCATGTGGTGGTTAAGGTTAGGATAAGTCCCAGGTAATGCATGTAAGTCAATGTAATGTCCCCTGAAGTGATGTATACATGGTGTGTGTTCTCTGCTCATACAGCGTGATAAACAAGTATGTGTGTTTCTGTTGTGCAGCTCAGATTCCAACAGCATGTTTGTGTGGGAAAGTGTTTATGAGCTAAGTGTTATCAGTTTGAAAAGGGTGTGATAATGTGTGTGCACTGTTTCACACATGCATGTTTGTAGGTGGCTGAATATTTAACTTCCAGTTCTGGCAGCTACAGCCGCAGTGTTGATTAAACATCGGAGTGTGTGTGTGTGTGTGTGTGTGTGTGTGTGTGTGTGTGTGTGTGTGTGTGTGTGTGGATTAGCACACAGACCCACTTTAGGCTCTCTGCTGATAACTGCTCACACAATGCTCCTCATTTAACCTCTCACCCTCTGGCTCCAGACCTAACTAATAAATCCCAGAGAGGCTGATGAATTGCCTGGACTGTTGCGTGGATTTCTGAGTGATGCATGTGGTGACCTGGCCCTTCACAGGGATTAAAGTGAGTGTCTTCTTCTGACTTCAATTATTAAAGTAGGCTCCTGCATATTTTTTGTGGCTTACTAGCGCATTTTGAAGTTGCCTGTGGTGAATCATCACATCTCCAGCAGTGTGTGTCTTGTTACTGGAGTATTTCTATCAAACAGGGTTACTTTTAACTGGCTCTTCTTTTAACTGACACTGGTATGTTTCTCATTATTTTATTCCGGCACATTGGATCTGACTCACTGCGCAGTTGTGAACACACTCCTTCAGTTTAAGGACAATGACCCTAAGCATGTAGGGGAGGTAATAAAGCAGAGTTATGGTCGAACTGTGGAATGTTCTTCTCTGGCCAAGTCAGTCATCTGACCTCAGCCCGGCATGCGTTTCATTTTCTGAACATGAGACTGAGGAAGGCTCTGGAAGACGCCTGGCAGCTCATCAAAAGGAGAGATAGCAAGTGTCTGGTAAGGTCTGTGAGTTTAGAGGACTTTCCAAAGTTTGAGTTAACTTCTCCAATTGATTTATTTTGGTACTGTTCGGAAACCACATCAAATGTATCATTATGTAACGTAGTACATTTCAGCTGCACAATATGTGGGGTTTGAATATGAAAAGCCTGGATTTGAACTATATTTGCAAAACCTCTGAGTATGTTGCATTCACTTCCACATACTCTTCTGCCTAAATGAACTGCAGGTCTCAAGACTTTCAAATGTTAAAATGATTTACCCATTCTGTATTTAAAGTTGTGTAGAAAACATATTTAACCCTTAATCATTTCAATAACCACTACTGGAAATATTAAATTGAGCAATTGGTTAACAATTGTCGTGAACAATTTTTATAGAACGTAGCTCTGACCGGTAACGCTATGGTTGATGCAGTCATTTGAAGACGTATAGCTTGTGTTAACTTGAGTATAAATAGTCTCTGGTCTTGGCATACTTATTGTTAATTTAATAAGCTGTGTGCGATATGATCTATGATCTCAATGGGACCAATCTGGTTAAATAAAGGTTTGATACGGAATTGAGTATGCAGTAAGTTAGAGATTTCAAACACAGCACTAGTTTCCAAAGCCATGCTCCTCTGTGAGAAACTAAATGCTAATGTCAACATGCTAGGACAATGCTAACGTTTACTATGGTCTTAGTTTGTTTAAACTCTATATATATATATATATATATATATATATATATATATATATTAGTCTAATGGGAATGGCATTAGTTTGGTTTACGACCAAATTCCAAACTAATCCTGTCCTGATAAGGCGGCACAATAAAAGGTTTATGGGTCACTAAAATGAGGTTAAGGCCCATACCACAAACCCACAATATTCACTGTTCATGCATTCATACATGTCATACCCTCCTCTCGCTCTCCATACTTTCTCTGGAGAATATTGATACAACACAAAAATCCCTCTATACAATATAAGGTTTCATTTCTCACTCAAAACCAAATGTGGACCTCGTGGCAGAGCTATAAGAAAACTCTAGGCGTCATCAAAGTCAGTGTGACTCATTCTCTGGGGGACGTTTCTGCACAGGATTTCATAGCACTCCAAGTTGGAATACTTCAGTCTTGTTCAAAGAAGGGGACCGACCAGCATGGCTAAAAATCCTTACAGTACCAGCATCGTATTTGACGTTGATGTCAAATAAAGACGTCAGTACCTGGTAGTCATTGTACAAAGTCTCGGCATGAACATTGTGACAATATGCCAATCAGTTAGTCTAAAGTCCTAATACTTTCTGACTGCTGTGTTACACACACACACACACACACACTTTCATTTCCACCATTGATATTGCTCACGTTCACGTCCTCCTGTATTGAAAATAAATGTAAAATGAAAAAAATAAATTAAAGTAAATAAATAAACCCACATCAAAGTAAAACAAACAATGAATTATACAATACAGCGACAATATAGACAATGACAACACAACTAGTATAGTGCACCGTTCCATCACGGGTCATATCTCAGATATATTTTCCAAATAGGAAAACAATGGCGACCACAGAGATTGAAAGATATGTCCACATTATATTTTTCCAATGTCATTTTCTCCAGAGGTAAAAAATGTGTTATCTGATCAATGAAAAGTTTAAATGTTGGAGGACGTTCATTCTTCCAGAGTAAAAGTATACATTTCTTGGCAAAATATGTTATTGTGATTAGTATTCTGTATGTTTGGGTTCAGTTTAAAGTTTGTCATTTAACAGGAAAACACATGGATTTCGGCTCATTTCGATGCCTAACACGGCTTTTGTGAGCGCATGAATCGAATCCCAGAAATGTTTCAAGAGATCACAGTCCCAAAACAGATGCATAAATGTTCCTTTTACTTTACATCTCGGACATTTTGAAGAGTTTTCTTTGGAAATGTTATGCATCTTTATGGATGAGGTCAAATCTGTTGAGAAATTTAAAATGTCCTTCTTTGATTTTATTGCTTGTGAATGGAAAATGTGTTCTTTCACAGATATTCAGCCAAGTAGTTTCATCTATCTGCATCCCTAAGTCCTTTTCCCAGATCTTTTTTAAAGTTGGAAAGGATGTCTGAGCTCTTTCAGAGAAAACTGCATTAAACTCTCTAATGTTACCTTTGATCGTGCTCGATGACGTCAATATCTCCTCCTCTTCCAACAATCCCGATCTCAATGTATTGCTTTTAATAAGTGATTGGATCACGTTCCTAATTTGCAGGTATCTGAAAAAAATCCTTATTTGAAATGTCATATTCTGCTCTTAAATGATTTCAATGTTATATCTTTGTGGAACAAATGTTTCAATTGCTTTATACCTGATTTCGTCCATTTGTTTATATTAATTGACAACAAATATTTGCTAAGATCAGGATTGTTCAAAATAGGAGAAAAGATTGAAATACCTGAGTTAACATGAACTTTGTTTGTACAGTCCCTCCAGGCTAAAAGTGTATTGACCACTGTAAAACATTTGGCCATATGTTTTCACCTTATTGAAGTCTTTAACAAATAAGAGTTTTCCCCTGGCAACGGGTCAAAGGTATCGGCTTCTATCTGAACCCATAGTGAATCCTTTCTTCCCAGAGACCAAGTTAGTACATTTCTTAATTGAGCCGACCAGAAGTAGTGTTGAAAGTTGGGAAGACCAAGACCCCCCATAGTTTCTGGTTTCATAAGAGTAAGTCACGTGATTATCACACCAGATACATTTTGAGATGTGTCTATTGAGAGATTTAAAATAGTCAGCGGATAAATAGCATGGTAACATTTGAAAAAGAAAAATCCATCTCGGTAGAATATTCATTTGTATGACATTGATTCTTCCTAGCAGTGATATTGGTAATGTGGACCATTTAGATAAATCCTGTTTGATTTAGTCAATGAGTGGATTGTAATTCTCTTTAAACAGATTATCCAGGTGTGGTGTTATATGTATTCCTAAGTATTTAAAGCCACCTGGTGACAAATTAAAACAACAAGACTTTTCCAAATTTGCTGTTGGCGTCATATTTAAGAAACAAGCATTCGATTTCTTAAAATTAATTTTATATCCTGAGTATCTTCCAAATTGCTCTGTCGTGTCGTGCAAGTGTGGTACTGAATGTTCTGGGTCTGTTAAGTAAAGAATGATATCGTCAGCATACAGAGAAATGTTGTGTTCATCGTTAATCTTCACTCCTTTAATACTTATGTTGTCTCGCACACATGACGCCAGTGGTTCAATCACAATTGCAAAGGTGACAGAGGACATCCCTGTCTTGTCCCCCTGAGGAACTGCAGTTAGTGATAACCGCTGCTTTAGGATTTTTATAAATTGATTTGACCGACTCTATGAACCGAGAGCCCATATTTAACCTGTTCAAGATAGCAAAAAGAAAGTTCCACTCAACCCTGTCAAAGGCCTTCTCTGCATCTAAAGAAAGAAGCAGAGATGGCTTCTGACCGGTGTCCATGGTTTATAACATTCAAAAGTCTCCTTATATTATCAGAAGAATATCTGCCCTTGATAAAACCTGTTTGATCAGGACTAATTAGTTTAGGTAAAATAATTTCCAGTCGTTTTGCTAATAATTTGGTGATAATCTTATAATCATGATCCCAGAGGCTTATAGGCCTAAATGAAGAACAATTCAAGGGGTCTTTCCCATCTTTATGTAGTACAGTACTATATGCCAGATGCATTGATTGAGGAAGTGTTCTGTTGTGAGAGAAGTTGTTAACCATTGACATAAATATAGGTTGAAGTTCAGTCCAAAACTCTTCTGCCGAGAAGCCATCTGGCCCTGGGCTTTTATTTAGAGGCATAGATTTAATTGCAGCCAAAACTTCTACTTCTGTAATTGATGAGTTTAGATACTCTTGATCTAAATCAGATAATGTAGGTAAATTAATGTTATGGAGATAATAGTCCAGTTCATCTTGTGAGTAATCACTTTGAGATTTGTATAATTTGTTATAAAATTCATAAAGTCTGGTTAATCTGTTTTGTGTGGAAGGTTATCGTGTTGTCTTTCAGACGGATTGCTTGATAGCCCTTTCTGCTTGCTGCTTCTTTAACTGATAGGCAAGTAGTTTCCTTGGTTTATTGCCGAATTCATAATTCTTTTGTCTGATTCATTTGTGTTATGATTTCATTTGTTAAGTCAATATTTAATTTAGCTCTGGCTGTGTTTAATTGTTTCCAGTGTTCATCTGTCGATGCAGATTTATGAAGTACTTCACATCTGTTTACTTCTCTTTCAAGTTCTTGTCTGAACTTAACTTTTTCACGTTTTTCAAAAGATGTGTATGAGATAATAAGTCCTCTTAAAGTAGCTTTTGCAGCTTCCCAAATAATATTCGGATCTATAGAGGGGTCATTGTTTTCTTTTATATAGTAAATTATCCACATTCGCATTTTTAATTAGAATTTTTCGTCTCTAAGTAAGGAGTTATCACATTTCCAGCGCCTGGATACCAATTCTCCACTCTCCAAGTGAATAGTTAAATAAGCTCTTGCATGATCTGAAATATTAATGGAATCAATTTTACATTCTTTTACCCTATGCATGTATTTTGACGGAATAAAAAAAATAATCTATTCTAGAATAAGAGTTGTGGACATTTGAAAAGAAAGTGTAATCTTTGACATCCTGATTGAGTTGACGCCATACGTCAATAAGGCCGCATTCTGCACAAAGCCCCTGAAGGACCTTTGAGGATTTAAGATTGTGGCTCTTGGACTGGTTGATCTAATGTAGGGTTAAGAGTGCAGTTGAAATCGCCGCCCATCAGTCCTAATCCTTTACCATTTCCATTGAAGAGCAGCACCATGTCTGACATGAACATTGGTTCATCTATATTGGGAGCATAGATGAAAAAGGTGATTGGGGTTCCAAAAATAGTACCAACAACCAAAACAAACCATTTGGGTCCGTAACTAATTTTCGAATTCGAATGGGCAAATTTTGTTTATCACAATAGCTGTCCCTCTACTATGGGTTTTATATGATGAGAAATACACCTGACCTATCCAATCTCTTTTCAATTTAAGATGTTCAGTATCTGAGAGAACGGTTTCTTGTAAGAAGACCACATCAGCTTTGTCTTTTTTAAGAAGAGATAATACTTTATTCCTTTTTAAGGGGTTTCCTAAGCCTTTAATATTCCAGGAATAGATGTTCATGTGTTGCATGGTGACTGCTGCATATCTGTGGGATTGTATTTACATTGTATATTTTGGCCCCATACACAAAAGGGATTGTCACTGCTTTTATTATTTAACATTAAAACTAATGTAACACAAAACGCAAAAAGAAAATAATATAACATCATATGACCCTGGCAATTCATCTACCCAATGTGTTGTAGCCCAGAGAGAAACAAATGTCATTTTATGTTTATCTTCATGGCTCTGTTGTTTAAGTTATATTGAGGGAGGAGGGGGGAGTGTAGTGAGTGTACTGTGGTTACTGTGATATTACAATATAAATGAAATGGCATCGATTACTGTACACTATAATGAAATAAAAAGAGTTAAAAATGTAAATCGATGTTTTATTTTAAGAAAATGTGAGTGGAGTTCTTCATTTCGCACTTTCTAAGCCAGTTTGTGACAAATTGGAGCCAATTTGGTTTCTGGTTGGTTGTGAAAGTTGGATTAGGTAATTTCCTGTGGCACAGGTTATATATAGTGCTGGGATTTGTGTGGGAATCAAATGACGCCTGCTCTAATCTGCGGTCTTCTTAAGTAGTTTTTTTTTGAGTGGATGCCCGGCAGGCAGAAACATCACGTAACTACCACTCATCCACTTTTTGCTCTGGAAGCAGGCATTACAACGTTAATGGAAATAGTAGTTCTTCCTCACCTTAATATGTACTCAAATGTAGTGTCAAATATTGTGCGAGATGGTTTGATTGACAACATCAATTTCAACGAAAATGTCCCAAGGACGCTCCTGTCAAAGTATTGAACTCAAATAGAACAACAAAAGAGAGTGCTTTTCAAGAATTACCACGGTGGTAAATGCATTTCTTCCATCGTATAGAGTTGTGTTACCGAGTTGGGAGAAGGGGATGGTGGGTGAGATCTGAGGCCTTGTGTGTTGGCAAAAGCAACAGAGATAGCCGGCATATGAATTTAACAGTGACTAATGCATGATTGAATAAAAGGGGCAAACAGAAGAAGAAGAAGAAGAAGAAAGGAGGAGGAGTCTTGGAGGGTGAAAGGGCAGAAATCAGAGGGAGAAAGGGAGGAGACGCCTGATTAAAGATGGAGTGGAAGACGGCTGAGTGAAGGGAGGGGGACCAGGAGGGCTGAGTTGTTGCAGCTGTGTTGATTTAGCTTCTCACATCTGTGTGTGTGTGTGTGTGTGTGTGTGTGTGTGTGTGTGTGTGTGTGTGCTGCTGACCTCCACACACCTGCACAAACGCCCAACATCACCAGATGGAAGTTTGCAGAGCGATTGCTTTGCATGTTGGCGAGTTAAATAAGCCCCGAAGGATCTTCATGCTGAGAGTTACCTGGAACAAATCCTGTTCTCGACGATAGAAAAACAAAGAACATTACGTGAATGCATTCTGACCACCAGGGAGTGTAGCTTTGAGCAAGGCGTGCACATGTCTGAGTGTACGTGACTGGGTATGAATAAAATAGATTTATATCAGGGAAAGAATGGTTTGTTGCTGCTCCTAAGAATAGATTCTGTGACGGAAATGATTTTGATGCTGTATGCAAGCCTCTGCACGTGTGTGTGTGTGTGTGTGTGCGTGTGTACGTGCGTGTTTGTGTTTGTCTCGTTTTGTGCGTATTTGCCCTGGAGTGTTTTGCAGATCAAATGCACTTGCTGTTTAATTCACCGTCTCAACAGGCAGCTCTTACAAAGTACATGCACGCACTGGCACATGCACGTCTGCATACCCTCAGATATAAACATACAGAATGGGAGATGAATATGGAGATAAAAACTAAATAAGTCTGCAAATATTTGCTTTTAGGAACTGGAGAGGGTCTTCTGGGGACTGCTAAGTACAAAGTGAATGGTGGATGATTGTGTGTGCATGTAACTGCTGTGCAGATGTTTGCCTGCCTCACAGAACGGCATGTGAATGCAAATGCATGTTTACTTCTGAGTGGGAGTTTATCACAACTGTTCTCTGAGTGCTGTTGAACAACTAATGTTTGTGCCTCGCTCTTAAGATGTCTGGAGATGACATCAGAATTGAATTATATCATGCCCCGTGCTGCCATGATTAAATGTGTCTGTGCAGTCATTAACATTGTGCATGTATTGAGGCCGAAATCACTGTCATAATATTATTAAGAGTATTGTCTGAAGTTTGTCACAATATGAAAAATGAAGACAAAATTACATTTAAATTCAAACATTTTCAGTGCAATACACTTCACTGTTATGCATTACATCAGTCGAACCCTAAAATACCATTAACATATTGCATTAGTATTTAATTACTTTTTTTAGAAGATTAATCGAGTTTCACCATGAGAAAAGTATAATGAATATAAAGTATATACTTGAGGTTTATGTAGTAGTATTTTACACTGTTATATTTTGCATTATATAGCTGAACCACTCACTATATATCAATGCTCGTTCACCAACTTATTGTGCTATTTTAGTATATGGAATATTTCATTTCTAATACATACATTTCATAAATTGTGCCATTATTGTAAAGTGAGATTATTTTGTGTACTGCTCACACATTTGTATAATATATAAGACTGCAACTAACATTTTTACGACAGGTTTAATCTGCCATTTGTTTTTTTTTCGATTCATCCTATGGTGTATGAAAGTTCTCAGCTCTCAGTCTGGTGAGGCCCTATTATGTCTTTTGGGATTTCCTTCCCCTTTCTGTAGTGTGTTATTCAGGTTTGTGCATGTTAATGGTCTGCAAGGCTACAATCCCAAAGTTCCTGCTAGAGGGGAGTTTCTCCCCACGCTCCCCCTACCTACATGTAACTCCACCAGGGGCGGACTGGCCGTCGGGACGAATTGGCCGGTCGAATAAGTCACTAGCACCCCCCCCCACTCCACCCCCCCCCCCCCGACAATTTACTTGTGGTATTTACTTGCGGAACCGAGGAGGGCCGGCGGGTACCGAAGTGGGCTGGTTGAAATACCGCAGATCCTCGGGCTGATTTGTAGTCCCATTCCGCCCTGAACTTCACTATGTAACAACTCCCGCTTCTATGGCTAGCGCTCCAACACACTGTACGTGAGGGGCTAAGGGCTGCCGCGGGACATCTTTTAGTGGTTGACCAATAACAGCAGAGCCGGCCAGCTAACCAATGAGAGCAGACTGGGCTCTGGTGTCAGACAAAGGGGGAAAAGAGGTGCTGCAGCACAGGCAGTATGAGAACATAAAGAGCATTTTGAACATAAAGCATGGAGACATGTCATAGGCAAAATGATGGATGTACTATAATTAGAGCTGTAATATAACATAATGCTATATTTAGTGTATTTATTGTCATACTTTCATCATTAACATTCTCAGCGAACCTTGACAGGCGATTATATTAAATTATTAGGCAGCTCGTTATAGATGTATTGATTTCCTGTCCTGTGGTGCTCGCAGGCTGACCGGCTGTCAGAGATGTCCGCTGCACGTTCCCCTGCAGGGTTCAAGTCTACTCTGCAGGGTTCAAGTCTACTCTGCTCTCTTTGTTTGATGTGAAATAACAGCCATAGTGAGGAGGAGAGGACTGTCAGGACTTCACTAAATTGCGTGTGTGTTTACTCTTTGTCTGCTCATGTGCATGTGTCAGCTCCTGCTTTATGTCCACAAACTGCCTCCCATTCATCTGTCTGTCATCTTATCGCGACATCTATTTTCCTGTAATCACTTCTTCTCCGGCGCTCTTATCTTCCCCTCGTCTGCTGCGCACTAAATGTAAGAGCTTCGTCAATATGTTAAAAAAAACTGTGTGTGTGAGAGAGAGTACTTGTTTAACTTCATCCCATGCTGTCTAACCAGTCCCAGGGTGTTAACGCCTCTCTTCATTTCATTTCCTCTTCTCTCAGCCCAGAGGCATAACTTTGAAAGGGAATTACATTATTGATTCAACCCATTAATTATTGCTCCAAGAATCAGAAATATGTAAGCACAAAATCAAACTACTCCACGCGGATTAGTCAGACTGTTGGCTCTCACACACTTTGCGTGCTTGTCTCAGTGTGTTTTGCATGTGTGTGTGATCTGTGACCACAGTGCAACACCTGCTGGGGGTCTCCTGTATTTCTTTAGCCCTTCCTCTGCTTCAAGAACCTCCAGTGAACCCCATCAAACGACCGAGGCATCATGGCCAACAGCCCCAATTCGCAGTTAGAAGTGCACTTCAGTGTAAATGCGAGACAGTTTGGAAAATAGCTTTGCATTGCTATTCGAAGCACAGCCCCGCTGCACTATCCGCTGTCCGTTTAGCTGTCAGTTTAGGACAGCGATAGAAGAAAACAAATAGTCTTGCATGGACAAAAGGTCTTATCTTGGTGGAGGAAATTAAATATTATTGAAATTTGGCATTGGGCATCTCAGGGGCTCTACGTGGAATGGTTCTAAATGCGAGTCCATTATCTCGTTCTCAAACATGGACGTGATCTTTGTCACCTTGGTGGTAATATCTGGTTCATCCCAGCTCCTCAGACCTCTGATCCTGCCTTCAGCGGAGCAGCAGGCGTGAACATCGTGCTCTCTTCACTGCGGGTAATAGCTGGAACTTCTTTGTTGTGCGCCACACAACTGGGAATAAACTGCAGACATATATAGATAGCATTCACAGTGTGTGTGTGTGTGTGTGCATGCAGGCCTTACATTTTGATTAATTTATGTTCCAGTACATTTCAGCTTCCCGAAGTCATTACCCTCCCAAACGACCGCCGTTCCCGGGGGCTTTCAGACAAACAAAACTCTTCTACTTCGTACTCTGGTCCAATGTTTCTACTCTATTTGTCGTCTTGTGTTTGTGCGATGGTTTACGTGCTCTCTGCGGGAGTCTGTGTCATCTGGCTTCCAGTTCCCAGTTATTTATCTGTGTATTACACACACTGTCCAGGTGCTGCTCGCAGGTCGTTTATCCTCTATAGGTCTCCACCGTCCTGATATATGGGGCTGTTACATTTCTATATCCCAACACTCTGCCTGCGGAGCAAACACACTTGCATAGTGGCCTGTGTAGCAGCAGCTTCGTCATGGTGTTTGTGTGGCAAGTGTGTGTGTGTGTGTGTGTTGGCTTTAGTTTTTCACGGTCATTTAATCTGTTTTAAGGCTCTGCTGTTCCCCTCTTAATACCAGTTTTACTCGCTTCAGGGTTTTTCTGTTGCCAAATTTGTATTCATTATTGTGGAGAGGCTGTGGTGTTTTAATGTGGCTACTTCCTCAATTGTTACACTGGCTTAATAGTATGTTATACTACTGCATGTAAGGCTGCAACTAACGGTTGTTATTCCTCCTGAGAGCTATATGTCTGAAAATAGCAAAAAAGGTCTTTCAAAAATGTACAAAAGCCCACGGTTGATGTCTTGAAATTGTTAATATGGCATAAGAAAAGCTGTAATGGTTATATAAGGTAACATGAACCTAGATTAGAAGCAGGAAGTAGAAGATGTTTGCATTTTATTCTTTTAGATGGCGATTACTTCTAAGTAACTTATCATTTCAGCTCTGTTAAGAGGAGATGGATGATTGTTTCCTTTTGTTTCCATGTTAATAGAGATGTGGAAATACTAACAGTTTATTTAAAGCTATTAGAGTTTGATGTTCTCTTATGTTAAATGGATAAACTGGTACTGTTATTAGTAACTTTTCATTTTCAATGGTGCGAGTCGGCATGTTTGCACATAATGAGTAAATATGTAATTTTGAAGTGGTGTGTGTTCACAGTGAGTAGTAATACTTGTCTTGGTGCAATGAGCCAGGCCTTGTATTAGGCAGGTTGAGCTGCAGGGGGAATTTTGTAACACTTGACCTGTTTTAACTGAGTCATTTGTTTGGAATTGGAGAAGGAGGGAGAGAAGAGGATGGGGAGGGGGAGTGCAGTGGTTAGTAGTTTGGGGGGATTGGAGTGATGAGTGACAATTAGAATGATTGAGAGACGGGGAGAGAGAGACAGCTGGGGGAGGAAAAATGAGATGACAGTGCCTTCAATTTCTTCTTTCTTACTTTTCTCTCTTCAATCTCTTTTTTTTTCTCACACGTCACTCCTTCTGTGTCCTCTGGCTGAATCACCTCGCTCCTCATTACTCACCCATCCAAGCTTAAAGGTCATAAGCACTTTATAATGCAACAATATCAAACTTCTCCACGGAGCTGGCAGCCTGTTGTTGTGGAGTTTCTCTGTGTTGTTGAAAACACTCTTATAGATATTAATAAGTATTTTCATTTGCGGAGCTCAGCTGGTAGTCTCCTGCCTCCAGGACGAATGTAAGCCCG